>CM034302.1:8118398-8434246 GCA_019925795.1 Dendrobium chrysotoxum | reverse complement strand
AGCGAAAATAAATTAAATCAATAATAAAAAGATCAATCAGAGATTTCACCCAAGCAGTTAATCACAGTAAAATAAAGTGCGAAAAAAAATCAGAAAGAAACACCAGATTTATAGTGGTTCGGTCCAACCTGACCTACGTCCACTCCTCGGAGACACTCTCCGAGTATTGCACTACACCTTTAGTGACTCTCCTTTAGCCCCCACAGCTAGGCGGAGAAGCCCTTACAAAATCACTTTCACCTTCCCTGGTGCGGCAGAGTAGCCGGGCCCTTTGACACCAAGGAGATCTTCTTCTTCCTAAAACTTCTCTCGAGACGACCCTTGAATCCGATGGTACTTAGGTGCAAGTTTGCCGGAGCAACCGTGTGAACCCCCTCACACTCCCTCGAAAATCCTCCTTCCAAGGCTCTTCTCCCTCTCAAACTCCACCCTTTCCTCTCTCTCTTTCAAGTTCTCTCTTCAAGTTTTCTCCAGAAGAAACAAAGCCTCAATGGCTGCCAAAGACACCTATCAAGTGCCTTGAGAAAGTTTAAAAAGAGAGCTAAAAAAATCCTTCCAAATCAGTTCTGGCGGCAAAGATCGTCCAGGACGATCGCAGGATCATCCAGGATAATGTGCTCCAAAAGACGGCTTCAGAAAATCCTAAAAACTCAATTCTGCCGCCAAAAATCGTCCAGGACAATCGCAGGATCGTCGAGGACGATGTGAAGAATTTGACCTGATAGTCCTGTACGATCCTGGGATAGTCCAAGACGATCAGTACAAATTATACACAAATCATCCAGGATGATCAGAATATCAAATTATGCATATTTGATTGAATAATTACAACATTAATTTAGGCAACATTATCATAGATCGTCCAGTACGATATGGATCGTCCTGGATGATTAGACCAAAAATTGAACTTGAAATCTTGCCTAAATTATTATGACGGCTAGGATTTTGAGATCGTATTGGATCGTCCAGGATGATATAAAAATCGTCCAGGACGATTAGTTCAATGAACAGATTGTCCTGGACGATCTAAAATTGTCTAGTACGATTTATTCAAAAGTTAAACTTTCTGGTTTTTGACAGATCTCACTTCCCCTAAGAATGTGTCTACATGATCACAAGCAAATATACACCCTTACAGGACTTGACTCAAGAAATCAAAAAGTACATCAAATGAGAATTACAAGAATCACACATCATAACCTATTCTACCCGTTCTTGAGCCTTGATTCTTTGTTGGATGATGCATGATGTTTCTTGAAATGTTAGTATACACACAAATAAATATATATTTTAAATATTAGGAGATATGAGTCATAATGTTTGTTATCATTAAAACAAGAACTCGTGAGCCCGAGTCGTAACAATCTCCCCCTTTTTGATGATGGCAAACATTACTGGTTGAATTTGCAAATAAAAAGTATTTTCTTCTAATCTCCCCCTCACTAAGAAAAGACTTTTAAAAATAGGGAGAAACACATTTTTTTTATTTAAAAAAAAAACTACAGAAATACAACACAAATAAATACAACACAAATAAAACAAACTTCACTAATACAACAGTACGTTCTCCCCCTTTAATATTATTAAAAAGAAGAGGATCATAGAAAAACAAAACAGAAAAAATAGACTAAAAGATCGAAAACGGTTTATGATCTGGTGAAAATTTTTTTTGAAAAAATATTTTGAAATATGAAGAATTTTCTTGTAATGAGAAAGTTACCTCGTGATTCTATTCAAAAACTTAATAAGGCATGTATTGACTACTCACAACATAAAAATGTTAGAAATTCAGAAATTGTTAATTCAAGATCAGGTTTTAAAAAGGCTAAAAAACTTTTTAAGCTAATATCTAAATCAAGGAACAAATTAGATAAGGAAATAAAAATCTTTTCAAAACTTATTTCATGAAATATATCTAATAGAAGATTAATGCAAAGTAATGAATCATAAATCATGATTTTCAAACTCAAGTAACCAATTTATCAAAAAGACATATGGGTTTTCTAAATTTTAGAGATTTACAAGAAGGGAAGCTAACTTTTTGTGAGCTCATTTTGTGCCTCTTTTCATTTTGGCGCTCTTTGTGCATCTTTTGATTTTAATACACTTTGTGTATGTTTTCAATTTGGCGACATTACGCATCTTTTCAGCTTTGGGTTCATTTTGTGCCTCTTTTGATTTTTGAAATATGCCTCATTTCTAAATCTTTAAAATCAGCAAACCATAGTCTTATGATAAAGACGAACAACCTGATTAAGACAATCTTTGAAGTAGGTTTATTAACTTGCAAAAGATTCCTATGAGATAGAAAAAATATAGGGAGATGAAAAAAGATTCAATTTCGAAAATTAATTTATAATTTGAAACAGATTTTGAATCAAAAGTGAAATAGCCTTATATAAAGAAATGAGTTGGAGAGACAAAATCATGAGTTTTCTTCCTTTACCTGATTTTAGAGAAATCAATCACAACTTACATATAATTTTTTTAAAAAAATAGGAGGTAAATTTTTCATTTTTAGAAAACATGATTTTTAAAAAAATAATTTAATTTTCTAAAGTGTAAATGAAACAAAAGGTGATATGTGTGTGCTGATCAGAGAAACTACACGAACAATAGAGAAACTAATTAAAAATTTTAAAAGAAAAATAAAAAATAATAAGAAAAATAAAACATAAACGAAAACACAATGAATAAAAAAATTACAAGAAAAGTAAAAACACAAACACACAAGCAAAACATTAATTCATATCATCTCGCTCCTGGTCTGATGATTCAGAGGCTAGGTCTGCCTAGGAGATTTTTTGCTTTGCATTATTTGCCCTTATTACAATTTGCTTGGCTTTACCCTTTTTCTTTTCAGGAAGGATTTTTAAGTTCGGACACTGATTTTTCATATGTCTAGGTTTCCTACATCCAAAGCAAATAACATCAGAAGAAATCTTAATATTTTTATCTTCTTTACCTTTGTTCTACTTTTGTTGATGTTAATGTTTGTGCTTTGAGTCTCTTTCATCAATGTCTTCAGCTTTCAGTACTATAGTTTCACCTGCATTCAAAAACTTTTGACCCAAACCTTGCTCGTAGGCAATGAGTGAGCCGATCAAATTATCAATAGAATATTCGTTCAACTTTTTTGATTCACAAATAGCAACAACTTTGGCATCAAACTTACCAAGCAGGCAACGTAGAGTTTTATTGACCTTTAAAGTTTGAAAATTCTTTATCTAAAGCATGTAATGATGTCACAATTTGAGTAAACTTAGTATACATGTCTAAAATCGTCTCATAAGATTTCATGCTAAAAAGTTCATAATCATGTATTAGAATATTCAACTTAGATTGCTTAACTTCACTAGTTCCTTCGTATGTAATGCATAGTTTATCCCAAATTTCTTTGCAGTAGTACATGTAGATATTATCATGCAATCATCAGAATTTAAAGCACAGAAAAAATAATTCAAATATTTAGTATTTAATTGAGCATTAATATGATCTACTCTACTCCATTCAGAAAAAGGAATATCAGTTTTGATTCCATCTACAATACGTGATGGTACAGAATAACCAATTTGAATCAAATGCCACATGCGATAATCTATTAATTTTAAGAAAGTGGACATACAGATTTTTCAAAAATTAAAAGTAATATTTTCAAATAAAGGTGGTCGAATGATTGAATATCCTTCCGCAACATAACAATTTCTAAAATTAGCCATGAATCAAAATTCAAAAGTTTTTCAAAACTTAATTTTATGAATCCCTCTCTGATACCACTTGAAAGTTCGATAGGGATGTTAAGCCCTTATGAACTTAGCCTGAGGCTTACCAAGAGGGGGGGGGGGGGTGAATTGGATATTTAAAAACTTCTTTAACAAAAAGAAATGTCTTTTTAAATCTTGCAGTGGAAATAAATTAAATCAATAATAAAAAGATCAATCAGAGATTTCACCCAAGCAGTTAATCACAGTAAAATAAAATGCGAAAAAAAATCAGAAAGAACACACTAGATTTATAGTGGTTCGGTCCAACCTGACCTACGTCCACTCCTCGGAGGTACCCTCCGAGTATTGCACTACACCTTTAGTGACTCTCCTTTAGCCCCCACACCTAGGCGAAGACGCCCTTACAAAATCACTTTCACCTTCCCCGGTGCGGCGGAGTAGCTGGGTCCTTTGACACCAAAGAGATCTTCTTCTTCCTAAAACTTCCCTCGAGACGACCCTTGAATCCGATGGTACTTAGGTGCAAGCTTGCCGGAGCAACCGTGTTAACCCCCTCACACCCTCGAAAATATCCCTTCCAAGGCTCTTCTCCCTCTCAAACTCCACCCTTTCCTCTCTCCCTTTCAAGCTCTCTCTTCAAGTTTTCTCCAGAAGAAACAAAGCCTTAATGGCTGCCAAAGACACCTATCAAGTGCCTTGAGAAAGCTTAAAAAGAGAGCTCAAAAAATCCTTCTAAATCAGTTCTGGCGGCAAAGATCGTCCAGGACGATGTGCTCCAAAAGACGGCTTCAGAAAACTCTAAAAACTCAATTTTTTCGCAAAAAATCGTCCAGGACGATGTGCAGAATTTGACCTGATAGTCCTGTACGATCCTGGGATAATCCAGGACGATCAGTACAAATTTTACACAAATCGTCCAGTACGGTATACAGATCGTCCAGGACAATCAGAATATCAAATTATGCATATTTGATTGAATAATTACAGTATTAATTTAGGCAATATTATCATAGATCGTCCAGTACGATATGGATCGTCCTGGACAATTAGACCAAAAATTGAACTTGAAATCTTGCCTAAATTATTATGGCTGCTAAGGTTTTGAGATCGTATTGGATCGTCCAGGATGATATAAATATCGTCCAGGACGATTAGTTCAATGAACAGATCGTCCTGGACGATCTAAAATCGTCTAGTACGATTTATTCAAAAGTTGAACTTCTGGTTTTGACAGATCTCACTCCCCCTAAGAATGTGTCTACATGATCACAAGCAAGCATACACCCAGGACTTGACTCAAGAAATCAAAAAGTACATCAAATGAGAATTACAAGAATCATACATCATAACCTATTCTACCCGTTCTTGAGTCTTGATTCTTTGTTGGATGGTGCATGCTGTTTCCTGAAATGTTAGTATACACACAAATAAATACATATTCCAAATATTAGGAGATGTGAGCCATAATATTTGTTATCATCAAAACAAGAACTCGTGAGCCCAAGTCGTAACAACTTTTAGTACGGCCTTCCATCCTCAGACTGATGGACATACTGAACGGACTATTCAAACCCTTGAGATTTGTTGAGACAGTGTGTTCTTGATTTTGGTGGAGGTTGGGAATCTCATATTTCTTTTGATAGAGTTTGCATACAACAATAACTTTCAAGCTAGCATAGGAATGGCTCCATATGAAGCACTCTATGGAAGGAAATGTGGAGCACCACTATGTTGGGCAGAGACAGGTGAGAGGAAGGTGATTGGATCCGATTTGGTTGATGATGCTACTCGCAAGATCAGAATGATCAGGGATAGGTTGCTAGCAGTACAAGATAGGCAAAAGAAGTATTATAATGCTAAGCACCGTTCTTTGGAATTCAGTGTAGGGGATTTTGTCTTCATAAAGATCAGGCCTATGAAGAGTGTACTCCGTTTTGGCAAGGTTGGCAAACTTAGTCCCCGCTACATTGGTCCTTTTGAGATTGTGGAAAGGATTGGGAAGGTAGCCTACAGATTGGCTTTACCAGTTATATATGCTGTCCACAATATGTTTCATGTTTCTTCTCTGAGAAAGTTTATATCTGATGATCCTTCTAAAGTCATAACAGAAAATGTGGACATACAGTCAGATCTTACTTATATTGAAGAACCAGATCGTATCTTGGAGTTCAGTGTGAAACAACTTAGGAGCAGTGATATACCTTTTGTTAAAGTTCTATGGAAGCATGGATTGGAGAATAATGCTACTTAGGAAAAGGAGTCAGAAATGAGGAAGTGCTATCCTCATCTCTTTGAGTAAGGTATGTTTGTTTTTCCTCTCTTTTAAATTTCAAGGACCAAATTTTTATGAGGGGAGAATTGTAAAACCCGAAAACTGTCGATCGGATGCGTCGCATGCATTTCGATGAGTTGCGAATCTAGGTGAAATTTCAAAGTCGTCGGAATTCGACGCAATAAATTTTATTAAATTCTACGCGAAATTTCGATCGAAACGATATAAAGAACATATACCCAATTTCGCACTGTTTGCAAATTAAAAATCGCCGAAGATGTTAAGTAAAATTTTACCCTTTATATCCGTTTTGCCCTTCATGAGACAATAGAGAAATTGTGGGAAGAGGGGCACATGCGTCATTTGGCATTTTAATTGTTTTCTTATGGCCCAAACACTTAAGGGACTGAATTCATTCGGTCCCTTGTGTTTCTCTCGGCCGAACGAAGGAGAGCGGGCGGAAGAGAGGGAGAAGGCGTCGGTGCTTGCGAAATCCGGTGGCCAGCGGCGATTTTCCGGCAAGAATTGGAAGAAAGTGAAAGGGAAGGCTTAAGGAAGAAGAAAGATAAGTTTCTCATACAAGAAACTTCTCTCTTTCTTAAGATTTCTTAACAAAACTCATAAAATTCAAAAACCCTCTTCTTCCTACACACTTTTTCTTAACAAAACTCATAAAATTCAAAAACCCTAGAGTTCTAATCATGAAAATCTTGGAGAAAAAGAAAGTTTCTAGGTGGAAATCTTACCTCTTTTCTCTTAAGTTTTTTTCCTTCGATTTCCCCTAAATCTAGCCGCCGGAAATCGCCCTACCGCCGGCCACCGCCTCCCCAAGCTCATAATTTGCATAACTTTATGAGCCTCATAGCTCATAGTTATTTTATACTGGTTGTTGTTACAGAAAAATGTAAAGAGAAAATGGTGACCTATTAGACAAGTGTCGGAAACTTTAGTTTTATGTTTAAAAGTGTTTATGATGTCTTCTTATAAGGTATGCAAGCTGTTAAATGTGATGAAAATTATATTTTTCTTTGTGGCTCTGTAAATAATGTATGGTGTAATTGGAATTATTAGATGCTTTCGTACATTCATTAGATGTAATTGTCTGTGGATGTTTTATGCAACTATTAAAATGATATAAAAGTATCATATATTGAGAATGAATGTTATGTTATTCTGTGACATTCTACGTTACTGGTAAGGGGTATCGTGGGGTGTTACATGATCAAAATAACATCATCCTAACCTCATTTATGAAAATGAGGCTCACAATTTCAAATTCAAAATTAAATCTCATTCAAGCGCAGAAGTTAAGATTATTAAAAGATTGTTGATTCCTAATTTAAGTAGAAGAAAATCTATTATTAAAATGTAATTTATGAGTTGGTTGGTCTAGAATCATTTGAACTTGAGACTTGTGATGAATTCAGATTTGGGTCCTTGTGTATAGCACTTTGTTAGGCCCAGTCCCATAGAGGGTGGAAGCCCTCTGCCTTATTTAGTAGAATCGAACCAAGCAAACCCAGCAGAGGAGCTGGGCGGGAATAGAGAGGGTGGTTCGCCCCCCCTTGTGGGGCCAGGAAAGCTTTAATTTAATATTTGAGAAGGAGAAATAGAGGGAGAGGAAGGTTTTAATTATAATTGAGAGGGGGGGGGGGGGGGGGGAGTTATTCCAAATTGAATTCAAATTGGAGAGGGGATCTTGTAAGGAAAGTAGGTTGATTTGGGAGGGAATTAGGGAAGCATATTTAGGGCTAACTATAGGGTGATTTTCGGGTGTAGGATTTGTGTTTGATATAGATTTATTTGGTGAGTCTTCTAGCAGCTGCTAGAGTTTGTGGGAGAGCTAATCTATCTCTCGAATAGTAGATCAATTATATCTTGCTTTGCTTTTGAAGAAGAAATCCAAAAAACAGCCATTTTCTTGTGTTCTTACGTTTTTCTTCTCTCTTGTTTGTTGTTTTTACTCCCAAGATGCATTACACTTATCCTAGTTTGGATGTAAAAACTTTTTTCAATATCCCGATAATCCTCATTTGCAATTGAAAACTGATCTATTTAGTTTTAAGAAAACCATAATCGTGCTTCTTCACTGAAATGATGCTATAGTTCCTGCATCTTCATGAAGAAACAGTTATGTCATCTAAGCTTACGATTCTACAATAGATATTCTTGTCATACAATTTCTAGATTCTCTATCTACCTTAAAGTAATGGGGAACCCTATTTCACTCGAGCATTGTTACCATATTACGACGTCTTTCCAATGTTTTTGGCTACAATTTCTAGATTGTTCTTTCAATTTTATTTCATAAATAATCCATTTTATTCTATAGCTTCTCGTTCTCTTTTTGGTTTAAATCTCTAATGTAAAATGCTTAAATGATATACATCATATTTAAATGGCATTTTTTCTAGTTAAATGAAGGATTTTATTTTGGTAAATTTCAAATATTTTTCATTGCTGCAGTGGTTCTCGATCAAGCGGCAGCATGCTATACTACTACTATCAGACAGCCTTTACTACACAAAATTCAAATTGTTCTGCAAGGTTAGTCCATGCCTTATGTAATGTTGTATTAGCAGACCATATTTCAATTAAAATGTATAAGGCTTCTGGAATGCATAAAATAGATCCATCCTCTTTTTATCTTATGGTGCTTACTTAAATTGACGTTGTTCTAGATGCTAAAATTTCTAAGCCTAGTCACGCAGAACATGGGCTTTGGCTCTACCAAAAAATGCAGCTTGACCAAACTGTGTAAACGTGCATTTACTTATTTTCATGGATATGTGAGAGGAAATTGGAAAAGATATTTCTACTCCATTAGGTTTCTAAATAATGATAATAGGCCATCATGGTTATTTTCATGATAGTGATCTTAGTACCTATACCTTTTTTATTTTTACAGCCAGCTATGGAGGGCAACAGATACTGCTATTCTGACGAGCATTACTTGCCAACTCTCTTCAATGTATGAGGCCTTAGCTTTTATCTAATTCCACCTAAACAACTTTTTGGGCATGTTATTCCAATTTTATAGATTGTTTTGTTGACCTTAGTTGTGTCTTTTAGATGGTCGATCCTACTGGTATTGCTAATTGGTCGGTTACCCACGTAGACTGGTCTGAAGGCAAATGGCATCCTAAGTTATATAGAGCAGAAGATATTACATTTGAGCTTCTCAAAAAAATTAAAGTATGCATTATGTATTTCTTTTTTTTAAATGGTTTAAAGTACCAAGTGCTGATGCTTATCTGCTAATGAATTGAGCGTTTTCTGTTGTTATGTGCAGTCTATTGACGAGAATTTCCATGTTACAAGTGATGCAAAGGTAAGCTCATTATGATAGCATCAAAGCAGTCCTTGCATGGTGCATTCTTTCACATATGACTACAGTTTAGATGAGGATTCTTTTGCACGAGACTTTGGATATAGGCTGCTCATATATTTTTGTTGAAGATATGAAATAAAATCAAATTAATCAGGTTAGAAAGATTAATCATAGTAAACATGCGTTCATCCTGTTTCAGGATACACTTCCTTTCTAGCCCTACGTATTAAAAACCATCTGACTCGTTATGTGCCATTAAAGATTCAGTTTATGAGCCTCTCCAAAGATAAAGAAGCTAGCTCTTGAATAGTTTCAAAATAGTTTCTATTGCCCTCTTCGTCTTCTTTATTTCTCTAATGATGCATGGTTCTTTTTTACCTGCCCATAAAATACATAGGCAGCCAATTGTCAAGTCTTTTTCCACTGAAAATTCTAAGTGCATGTTTTTAAGGACTTCTGATGTACTTGCAACATACAAATACTTGTCATTGCATTATAATCTAGAAATGCGTTAAGAAAAACAGATATTCAACTGGAAACCACTCCTATTCAACTGATTATGATTCTTCATATTTACCAGAGTGGAAAGTATTGTTCTAGTGTTTTCTAGGGGCCTGAAACATAAAACAATGACATTTCTTTCCAATGCTTTTACATTTCTGACTGAAAGCTAGATTTTTTTTGTTGGCTGGATTCTCTTCGTTTTCGATACCTGCATTCCGGAAGAACCTCCGTGAGCAATACAAACTGGATATAGTAAATTGCATTCCAAGACTGGGCTTTATCTTTTAACTATCTTTTGGGGTTCATGCTGAACTTCTTCTGCAGATTACTTGAATGAGTTTTCTTTGTTCAACAAGCTGTCATTATAGTTTCTCGAATTTCTTACACTTTAATTCATTATATCAGTTTTTGTTTATTACTTAAAGGAAAACACCCTTGTTCATTTTCTAATTACTTTCCAAAATACTTAGTTATCTTGCTCTTATAGGTTCATATTTTGCTCCCTGCACGTTTTTCATCTTAATTGAGCTTGTAGATTGATTTTAACCGTTGAAAATAAGTTTTGAGAGATTTTTTTTTTTTTTAAATCTTTCCTTCTTCATCTGTTTGCTACACAATATAATTCTTTTTCTCCTTTCCTGCTCTTGCAGAAAGTTATCATGCAGAAACCATGTTTATGGAATGGGGCTAGAAGGCCATGTTATCTTTTTGCCAGGAAGTTCGATCCAGAAGCCCTTGAGAATTTGATGAATATTTTCTCCAATTACACAGATTTCTGAGCCTTCTAAATGATTACATCATTCTTGGCTTGTCTTCTGATTGCTTCAGCCAGATTTCTCCTCACTTGATACATTTGCCAGGAAGTTCGATCCAGAAGCCTTTGGAGATTCTTACGCTTGCTGGCATTCAATTTCTCAAAGCTTTGAAACAGAGTTTTTGAAGATGTAAATTTGAATGATTATACAATCTATAAGAGATAAAATGCTTGGAATGGATGCTAAATGTACCTTAATAGTATTTCATGTGTAAAATGTGAAGCTGTTTTCTATGAATGAACTGCTTCACTTCTCTCATACAGCTTTATGGTGTTTAGGTGGTTATTATTTCTATTTGTCAGTACTTGGAGATTCCTCCTTGGGATATCAATTTTGTAAAAAAATTATCTGATTAAGCATGAAAATTGATGCAAATATTTTAAAAAAAAATTCAGAATCAATTGGGGAAGCATTCAAACTTCATTTTCAATATGTTTATCTATGATGATTGGACGAATTCATCGATTTTAGAAGTGATTTGGTTCGAGTGCAAATGGATTTATATAACACTCAAGAGCATTGTTGAAAATTTCTCCATACCATTTGAGGGGTTAGATGACCTCTAAATTTTGCATGGTTGTATTTAAATGAACTTCTTGACAAGTTGCATTTGATGAGCCTAAGATTGTTTTATTTTGATATCATTAAGATATTTAAATACTTAAAAAGAATATTGTATGGTCAATGAGATCAATGCATATTAAGAGGTAGAGTATTTTGATTTGTAGTTAAAATGGTCAAAATGCCTCTCTCCTAACCTAATTTTTATACATTTTGGGAGTTTAGGATAGGCTAAAAAAGGATTTTGAATGAGGGAATCAAGGGATCTGCTTAGCAACATTGATGTTCAATGTTACCACTAAGGTTGACACTTGTTGGTTTTAAAGTTGGCGGCCGTCTTTGATACAAATGTTAACACATACATTTTTAACACCCACATCTTTAACACCCAAACCTCCTACTTTCATCATAAAAGTTATTGTACATAATTTATGTTTGATATATTATATCAATGCATTCTCTAATTATAGAGAATGCCATCCTTTGTAATGTCGATGTCTAATGTTGAATTGTTGATACCAGCATTGATGCCCTTGGAAGCAATATGACTGACATGCATTATCGACACTAACATCAATGTTCATTGATGCTAATAACGTTGATATTTGTCAACACCAATGTTGACTCCCGTAGTCGCCAATAAGGCCAAAATCTTTTAGTGACACCAATCTTGATATCCATCATTGCATGTCGTTAACATCAATTTTAACCCTCATTGTCCCTGATAAGGCCAATGCCGACATTCTTTGTTGTTATTCTCATCTCCTATAAGGAGAATGACCAGCAAACTACCAACTATCTCCTTATAAAATCTTAAAATCCTAAGGCATCGCCTACTCCGCCATGAAAGTTATCTTCCATAAATCATTCCTATTACATAATATCAAGAACTTCTCCATTTTCAATGAAGGACTGAAGGGCATCCATTGTAATATATAAATCATACTAGTGAAATAATTTCAACTCGGGCTAGGTCTCATAATCTCCCTTTCAGGGTTTTAATATAAAACTTAAAACCTCTCATTTATTTATTTCATCATTAAAAGGTCACTTATAATTTTATCAATATAAAGTTCTCACTTTTAAATAAAAAAATTATAATACTTCATTCATCTAGAATAGAAAGAATTTTTAAAAAATAGAAAGAATTTGACTCAATCCTAAATAATTAAAGATTTATTTATTTAGGATTGAGTCATTTTATTTCTATTTTTTCTACCAATCTTATCAATAACATACTGATTATTTTTATAAATAATTAGATAAGAATCATCGCTTATGAAATTAAAAAATAATAAGAATACTATTTTATACTTTCATTATTACCTTTAAATTCTTATTTATGTTAATCTTCATTTCATTTAAAAAATATTCAATCATTATCCCAATTTTAAATAATTTCTTTTCAAAATAGGAAAATAAATTATGCTAATAAGCTAAAACATGTATTTAAAATTATTTAGAGTTTTATCAAATGAAAATATTATCCATTCATTTGCATATATTAGCAAATACAAAAACCCTAAAATTTCATAGTATAATTTATAGCTGAGTTTATTTTATTTGAATTATTTTGTTAGGTGTTATTTTCTCTTCAATAATAATTGATTTAGAATATATAATTTTTATTTAAAATTTTGTTCTTATCCTTATAGCCTTATTTTATTTAATTATCCAACATTTTCTATAATTTATTTTATATTAAGCTTCCTTTGGATAGCTTTTTTATTGCTTTTTAAAATAATTTTTTAATACAAAAATTTTTTAAATTAAAAATTTTATATTAAAAAATAACTTTATAAAGCAGTAAGAAAGCTATCCCAAACGAAACTTTAATTAGATATTATAAATAATGAAAGCAGCAGAACAATTCATAGATGCTTAGTTCTTTCTGACTTTTCTTTACCTTAATAAAACAATAAACCTTACTGGCTGTGAATTTTGGTCTAATTAATTGCATTTTTGTTTCTTTGATGTGTAATATTTGACTAATTTCATCCAACTTTTCTTAAATTAATGAAAACACCCCTACCATCCAAGTGTAAGGTTATTGTTAGAATAAATATAATTTATTGCAATTTCATTCTATTACAGTAATTATAAAATTATGTTATTTGACATTTTGCATTTTCTTAGTCATGTGAAATTAAATGGTTTGAGCATTTGAGATGAGGAAATAAAAACTTAAATTTTTTTATGTTTTCATGAAAGAGATTTTATTTAGGAGATTAAGCTCCATTTGATTGGATGATATTAGAACACATTTTGCAAATTAATGAAGTTTATTAGAACTATGATTTTGTCGAGTGTAGTTTGTATCCAATTAATTTTGTTGTGGGCTAGAAATTTTGTTGTGGTAGAAAGGTAGAGTTTAACGTCTTAGCTTTGCATGGATGTCCACCACACAAATAAATAAATGAGAGAACTATTATAACACCAGATATTTTTTATGTGAAAAATCCTGAAAGAAAAAAATCATATGGCATTGTCCAGCTGAATGATTCCACTATATATGCATGAATTACAAAGATTAGTTTGTCCCTTAACTTGGAGATGATAAATTGACTAGAGTATTGAGAATTGGCAAAAGTCCGTATGGATTTTTGGGGTTCAATGACAACAAGTTTGATGGTAGTGGTTCGACTGAGCTGTCGACCAATGAAAGATCTGACGGCGGGAGCCAGGCGGCAAACGTTTGACAATGGTGGTCAACCAACAAAAGTTTGATTGTGATAGTTGGGTGGAGGTTTGGCTATGGCAGCTAGGTAGAGGTTTGGTGGCCATCGACCAGTGAAAGTTCGATGACGGCGGTCAGCTGGAGGTCCATTATCGACGGTCGGTTGGCAAAAGTCTAATAGCGAAGTGCAGTCAATGGCTACCAAGCGAAGGTTTGGTTGTAGTGGAGGTTCAGCAATGGCAGACGAGCTGCGTATTTATTTATAGATTTTAGGGAGTGGCATGCCTCATAAAGTAGGGGAAATCCGAAGCAATCCGTCGGATGACTTGTATTGATTCACTCAATCATAAATCTTTTCTTTAACATTTAAGTGTCAAAATGATGTTTTTAAGTGATCTTGGACTCGTTGGATTCATCTCTTTGAGTCGTTTGATTCGACTATAAGCATGACAAATTTAGAAATCAATGGGTCATTTAATTAATGTTTCAAAGCTTTCAATAGCTATTAATGTACAACTGAATATTTTCAAAGATTTCAAAGAAGATGGATTTAAACCTTGATATCATTCAAATAATTTTGATTATGTAAATTATTTGGATATTTAATTTTTAATTTTAATCATAAATATTGGAAGTCCACAAATTTATTATTTTTGTCCAATGAAAATTAAGCCAATCTATTAGAATGGTAGGAAAAAGGTTAAGGATATGCTATGCAAATTCAATAGATTTGCATATAATAATGATTTATTGAGTAATATTTGGCTACTAAAAATTCAACACCAATCCACATAAAGAAACTAAGTATTTGTGTTGATTAGTGTTGAATTTTAAATTATTATTATTATTATTATTATTATTATTATTATTATTTTCAAAGATTAATTAATACTTATGTGTAAGATAGGGGTGTATACAGGTCGAGCCAAGCTCGAGGCACCACTAACTTGAGGTTGATTATCTAATCAAGTTCGAGCTTGATCTAGAGCTTAATTCTACGAGTTCGAGCTGGCTCACGAGCTATCTCATTTATAACCAAATAATAGAGAAAATATTTATGATTCAAGAAATTATTATAATAAAATTATAAAAAGCATTAGAAATTAGAAGATAAATAATAAATAATCACTTGATATATAAAAGTGAGATATAATATTTAAATATTTTAAAATTATTTTATACTTGAACTCCTGAATTTCAACATATTTTACATTATTTTTTTAAATGAGCCAGTTCACGTACAAGCTAATAAGTTGAGCTGAGATTGACTCAAACTTAGCCTGTTAGCTCATCGAGCTCCGCTCACGAGCCATTTATCGAGTCGAATTCAAGCCGGCTTATGACTCAACTTGACTCACACCTCTAATATGGCGAATTTAAATTTTTATAATTATCATTTAAAATTAAATAAATATAAATAAGATCATATTTTAAAAAATATTTAAAATAATTTATGAAGCTGCTTTCTTCACATTATTGATTAAAATTTTATAAATTCATGAAATGAATACAACATACAAAACAGACAAATATGGTTTAATAAATTAGCGACAAATGGATAAATTGTTGAAGACTTCATTTGAAAGACAAATGCCGGTTAAATGTGTTGTACATATTATATATCAATTCTAGTAAAGGTTAAAACACAAAGCAACAGATGCATAAGATATTGTATGTGTATTATGTGCTTGGAAATTCTTAGCATTAGAGGGGATTATTTAATTTCTGGCATATATGTATGAAGATGATTGATAAAATGAGACAGATAGTAGTGGCTGATGAATATCTGACAATCGAAGATTGGTAAGTATAAGATGATGGTTGATGGAAAATATTAAGAGTCGGAAAATAATTGGTGCTTAATTTTTCCGTTATCGTAATAGGAGGAGAGATTGGATGACTGGGAAGGCAAATACGAGTCGTCGATGTATCTACGTTTGTACCAGCTTTCTAGAAAGTTCTAGAATATTCTAAGATAGGTTGTATATATTAGTTGTAGTAGGAAGGAGGAGATATGAAGAATATTATGTAATTTTGAGCTTTGAGCTTGTTATTTGATTTTCGATCTGGTGTTCCTTCTAGCAGATCCAATCTTCCAACGATCCACTGCATCAACAAATAAGAATAAATCAATATTCATTTTTTAAGGGAGTCAACCTCACTTAAAAATCTCACCTATCACTCCCATTTGGTATAAATTTTCAAATTCAAACAAATAGCCATTCAATTTTTATTTAAAATAAAGGCTTAGTCAACCGAAAGTCTTTGCATTTAGCCCCTTGCAATTTCACAAAATGAGAGGGTTGTTTACATAAATTACTCTAATGAAACCATAAATACCCAACAGAATCCTCAAATCTCAACCCTTCGGTTTCCAAAGGAGTTTTCGGAGAACACAGAGAGAGAGAAGAGGGATGGGGTGTCGTCACTCGATCGAAGCATCAGTACCGTTCAGTGGAGTTCGTGTGATAACCATCAACGGCCACATGGAGCTGTATGAGTGGCCCGTCACCGCCGGCGAGGTGACTGGAAAACCCTCCCACCACGTTCTATGCTCGGCGGCGCATCTTCTAACCGCAGGGGCCCGTTCGCTCCGGCCGGAAGACAGGCTCGAATCCGGCCGGCTCTACTTCCTACTCCCACAGTCCGTTCTCCAGGCCGGCCCGCTCGACCTCGCCGCTCTTGCCACACGGCTCACCAATCTCGCCCGAACCGCTCCCGTTATAAAGGCCAAGGTCGAATCGGCTGCGACTGGACCGGGTTCAGTAGCGGCGGGGGTCAATAACGGAAAGGCCCAAGAGCGGCCCCGGCCACACATGTGGCGGCCGGTTCTGTCCACCGTGCGGGAGATCTCCTTATCCCTTTCCTTAGCCTCGCAATCTGTGATCAAAAGCCCTCAAGCTAAGGCCTGAATTGTAATTTTCAAAGGCTTCATGGAATAGCACGTGCGGAATTTTTCGCACGTGCTTGTACACATTTTCGTGATTGTCTATAGCTTCCTTATTTGGGTATCCAAAGAGGACATTAATTCAATAGGAATTTTTATCATTAAAAACAGGAAATGATAATTTTCCTTCAGTATTTTCTTTTTCATGAAAACATATCAATTTGTTATATAATATGCTAAGTGTTGAATCCAAATTTATTCATGAGTAATGCTTAATTTTTCTAGCAAGTTTGCCTGGAGAACAAAGGAGTTTTTAAGCAATAATAGAGATTGAGAATAGAGAAAGACTAGAGATTCCTCTATCCTCAATCTCAGACAAATAAAAATTTTCCTAATAGTTTAAGATGCCTATTCTAAAAAAAATTTTGTTGCGTCTTGAATAATACATTTTATCATTTATTTGTTTGATTTTAGGTGCTATAAAAAAAGCTACATGGGAAAAAGATAAAATACAGCACTACACCTTAATATGCACATGTGTCACCCCCCTTTTGGTTGGTGGAAGAGATGGGACAAAGGGTTCATCTTTGGGCAAGTGAAGCAATGTTAATATCGTGTTAGTGAGTGGCATATAAGGCAAGCTCCAAAATGACTAGTGTGTTGTGGGCTAGCATCGAGTTGGAAAGGATATATAGTGGCAAGCTGGTTGGGAGTTAATCTGATGCTAAGTCATGAATTGTTATGGGAGAATAGGTGGGTGTACAAAAAAGTCAAGATTAGATGCGTGCAAGATAACCCCAGGTGAGAGCCTTCATATAGCTGAGCTTGAACGAGGGCATGATGGTTCTACAACCAGAGCTGACGAGTAATGTAACAGTGAGTGGCAAGTGGTTTTTACTTGATTGACCATCCTTGACTCACCCCAGCTATGGCAAACTATCTAATCGGTTGAGGCGAGTGTCCAAAGAATATCATGTTGAGGGAAAATGTCTTCAATACTACCTGATAACTATGTGTTAAGACACATGCAGAGGCATTTATGTCACGCACCCGGGATCTAAAGTGAATGACTTTATTCTCTTTTTCTCTTAATTATCTTTTCACTCAGTCTATCCTTTTATCAACCAGATCAAGTTTAACATCCAGAGCTGATTAATTATATTAAAGAAATCTAATAAACAATGAAAATCATAATTCACATTTTTATAGTCCCGAATTACATCATATTGGTAGGGTCCAAAATAGTATATATAATATCCATATTGGTTACAAAAGAACACATAAACTAAAAAATTGAAATAAAACTACTCTAGCACAACTGCATACATAGCCTCAGGCTGCGAGCTCCTTACCTGAAATCATTTAAACCACATAATGAGTGAATAGCCCAACAACCAAAATTTTACAATTGAAATCAATTCAAAAAGGAGCAAAATGATATGTTGTAAATCATATAAAAGAATTTATGCATCAATATCTATGATGGTTATCTATACTAATTGCTCAGTTTATAATACATCACATCGCAGTCCACAATATCAATAACAGTTATCCGTATTAGTAAAAGTGATTAGTGTTATCATAAACAGTAATAGTATTTCAGTACAGTGTAGGCTATAATATCAATAATAAGAATGAGTAGTCATTCAGTAATTAATATTCTATAGTCAATAATCAATATTCTATCAGATATTTATATAAGGGTATCTTGTTCATACACTTATGACTCCCAATTAATCTCTACTTCTTTTAACTCCTAATCATTGCTATGGAATAGTTATATCGTTGCATTGCTATCGGGTTATCATTCCATATATCTGATATCAATCAATACCTCCTTTTCTATCAGATCAATATCAATATTAATACAGAACATCCTTTCCTTTTTCATTCAAACCAGTATTATATTTCGTTACATATCAATCATTTCAACACGTCATACTAAATCTTACCAATCACAATACATTATTTTTCACTTCAATTTCAGTATACATTTCACAGTCATTTCACAGAGAAATTTCTATACACAAATTTAATTGATAAAAATACAAGAAAGTTATATCAAATCATTCAAAATGAGTTATAACATATCAAAAGTTACGAGGTGAAAGCTTACGAAATTAGGAAATAATGCAATTTTAGCATATTTATAAGAGATAAATTCGTAGAAATCAATATCATAGAAAATAGAAGTAAGAAGATGTTACTTAGAATAATTAAAATGATTTTCGTAAAAGGAGCGGTGCACAAAAATGCCCCGATGAACTTCCTATATCCTCTCTCTCCCCTTCTCCCCCTTCTCATTCGTTTCTTCCTGGCCAAGCAATGCGAGTGAGGGGTGAGGGAGGGGGTGCGGTGGATTTAAGGGAAAAAAGATTAAAAATATTTTTAATGGCCTAGCATCATAATGCTCAGTCCCAATGTCGTAGTGTCACATACAATCAGATTCACTGTAGAACAGAGACATCAACGTCACGGCGGTGATTTCTAACACCGCAGTGCTCTCAACCCTAGCACCACAATGCTCACATGTATAGTGCTGAAGCACTCTAGTTCAATCAATAAATTTAAAAATATATATGTTTTTTTTAAAATGCTTTTTATATCTTTGAATTATTATAATCTTCTCACCTTTAAAAAATATCATCATCGACATTTTCATATTAGTCTATTAGAGAGAGAGAGAGAGAGTATACTCAAACAAAACTATCGACCAATCAATTAAAAAATAAATATTTGAAAATCTATACTAAACTGAAAATCTCATCAAATCGCATAAAATGAGGCAAAAGATATGTTGAAATTTTATTGGAGCTTAACTTATATAAAATAATATAAAATTATACCAGTTATATCCTTAGCCACTTCAGAGACCTCCATCACTAACTCCAAATATCTACTTCCACTCTGAACGTATCCTTGTCCATGTCCAGGCAATGAACATTCTTCCACTCGTTACCCATAATCACCGCACCTGAAACATTATCATGTCACCCTATAGCAGGTTCCCACATGTTGCCTTCCACACCAAATGCACTGCAGAGTGGTAAGAGCTTTAACCGTTTTAACATTCCTTTTCTTACTACTTTCCCATCATCTTATAGCTCTGACCAACCTGTTTCATCAATTAATTGCTCACCATCTGAGCAATCATATTGGTAAACATTTCCATATTTCCTGAAGTCACTAAAAAATACCTCGGTGTCGGGTTTCAATTTCTTTCCTTTTCCTAACAAATACGTCAAAACACAAGTACAAAATAAATTCTTCAAAATAAAATAAACCTATAAACATACTTAAATAATATAATCATTAATGCAGCTTTGATCACAATTAAATTCTTCTACTACCATTGCTCTGATACCACTTTGTCATGCTCCGGGATCTAAAGTGAAAGAATTTCTTCTCTTTTTCTCTCAATTATCTTTTCACTCGGTCTATTTATTTATCAACTAGATCAATTTTAATATCCAGAGCTAATTAATTGCTTAAAAAAACTAATAAACAACAAAAATCATAATTCACATTTTTATAATCCAAAATTACATCATCAAAACAGTATATATAAGAGTCATACTGGCTATAAAAGAATACATAAACTATAGAATTGAAATAAACATACTCTAGCACCACTACATACATAGCTTCAAGTTGCAAGCTCCTTACCTGAAATCATTTAAATCACATAATGAGTGAATAGCCTAGCAAGTAACTAAAATCTTACAACTAAAATCAGTACAAGAAGGAGCGAAACAATATGATGTAAATCATATATAAAAAATTATGCATCAATATCTATATCGATTATATATACTTTTGCTCATTTTATAACACATCGCATCACGTACAATCCACAATATCAATAATAGTTATCTGTTTTAGTAATAGTGATCAGTTTCATCAGGAATAGTAAGAGTATTAATAGTAAACAGCAGCAGTACAGTGCAGGTTACAATATCAGTAATAGTAATGAGTAATCATTTAGTGATCAATATTCTATATTCAATAATTAATATTTTATCAGATATTCATATGAGAGTATCTTGCTCTTGCACTTATGACTCGCAATCAATCTCCATCTCCTTATGACTCCCAATCATTGCTCTGAAATCATTGCTATGGAATCACTATACCATTGTATCATTATAGGGTTATCATTCCATATATTTGATATCAATCAGTAACTCCTTTTCTATCAGATCAATATTAGTATCAATACAGCACATCCTTTTCTTTTTCAGTTAAACCAATATTATATTCAAATACCTATCAATCATTTCAACATGTCGTACAGTTCAATACATCTTACTAATCACAATACATCATTTTTTGAATTTCAGTACACATTTTCTCATCCATTCCACAAATAAATCCTTATACATAAATTTAATCAGTAAAAATGTAAGAAAATTATATTAAATCGTTCAAAATGATCAAATCTATAATATATCAAAAGTTACATAGTGAAAGTTTACAAAATCAAGAAATAATATAGTTTTAGCATATTTAGGAGAGATAAATCCATAAAAATTAAAATTATCAAAAAAAAGTAAGAGGATAGTTACTTACAATAATTAGATTAATTTTCGTAAAAGAAGCAACGGGCAAAAATGCCCCGATGAACTCTCTCTCTCTCTCTCTCTCTCTCTCTCTCTCTCCTCTTCTTCCCCCTTCTCATTTATTTCTTCCCGACCAAGCCACACGAGTGAGGGGTGAGGGAGGAGGTGGGGTGGATATAAGTGAAAAAAAATTTTTAGTGGCCTAGCCCTGCAGAGCTCAATCCCAACGTCATAGCATTGCATGTAGAGATCAGATTCACTGTAGAACAGAGACATCAATGTTACGGCGGTGATTTCTGGCGCCGCAGTGCTCTCAACCCTAGTACCGCATCGCTCACTTGTACAACACCGAAGCGCTCTAATTCAATTAGCAAATTCAAAAATTTATATTTTTCATTTAAAATGTTTTTCGTAGCTTTGGTTTATTACAATTTATGCATATTTACTAAGCATATTCCTTGCAAATATATATATTAAGGCAGAAAAATTATTTAAATACTTGTTTGAGCCAGCTAACCTTGACCTATTCAAGTCTTCATATTCAACAAGTGCTCTATTTTTGGAGAAGAAATTCAAATGCAATTTAGTTCTAATCAAGCTCAGAGGAGAGTCCTAGTCAAGTAGGAGCTTCTTGGCCATGGGAATGAGGAGGTGCTCTTTTGACAATTTGTTGGCATTGCAATCAATATATACTCTCATTCTCTTATTTTCATTGTAATTATTTTCTAGTGAGATTGAGTATAAGAGAAATTAGTTGCTCTACCTTCATTGTTTTTGTTGGTCTTACTTCGATCTTTAATTAGATGATAACGGTAACTTGGGGCTCCTTAAATTTATGGACAATCAGTTGTCTAAATTTTTTTTTTACTTCAATGCAATTTAGGCTTTATCTGGGGCAGTTTTCTTACTACTTTCTAAAACAGCTTTTTAGTATAAAAATTTGTTGAAAGCAACAAAAAAGCAGTGGCCAAAAGCTGTCCCAAACGAAGCCTTTGTTGTCTATAACTAATAATTGCTCTATTGAGATTAGGATATGATGTGTTTGAATATGAAAATTATGTATCAAAACCCTATCTTTTATAATTATAGCATCTTAAATTATGACAGTAAAAATAATTTTTTTAAGATTAAATGTAGTACTAATAAATTTTTTCTTCAGAAGCACTATTAGAAAATTATGTTGAGATATTTTTGGCTAATCTTGAGAAATCTTATGGTTCTCTCACACATAGAATTCTTTTCAAACACTAAAATGCATGACTGGCCATTTAAAATCATAATAAGGAGCCCTTTCCTCCACCTTCATAAACCTTAGATTTTTTTTTTTTGTTTCCTTGTTTATTTGTTCACTACAAAATTATAATTAAGGTCATTTAATTAAGAATTATTAAATTTTGATATTTATTTATTTATTTTTAATTCTATAATTTTAAATCTAATTCAATATATTTGAATAAGCTTATCCTATATATAATTTCAATTCAACCATTCTAGGACATTACATTATTAATTAAAATTTCAATAGAATATATGCCGCTTTTGAATTCATATATTTATCAAAGTTTTTAGTTATAGAGCCTAATTTTGCTCTATGAAGATAATGCAGTACGCAGACTCAGCTGCGAGTTGAACATCTATGATTATTTTCTTAGGAGCGCTTTATAAATTTTATTATGTTTCAGCTACCTTAAATATGTCATTAAAAAGAGGGTGGCTTCATCTTATATTTGTATAAAATATAAGTTTTAATAAGTTGTATGCATTATGCATGACAATTAGTGCCAATAAAGAAGATCAAATATGTCCTTGTTGCGTCCTGAAATATTCGTGGTAGTAGAAAAATATAAAGCTTAGCATCCTAGCCTTATACGAGGATCTAGCACACAAACAGATAAAAGAGTAGGGGTGCAGCGTTCATAAGAGACACTAAAATTTTTACATAAAAATCCTTGAAAAAGAAAAAATCATAGGGTCTTTCCTAGTTTGAATGGATCTACTTGTATTTGCAGTTGATTACAACCGATGTTCTTCCTCAGGGAAAGGCGTTGGCTCAATGTAGCTAATATACATCATAACGAGCAAATTACAAGGTTGGAGTCAGAAGAATTCAATGACATGAGAGTTGTTCTTAAGAGAATGGTAGCATGTTCATTTTATCAGTAGGATCGTAGTCGGGCGATGGTGATCGAAGGGGTGATGGTGGTCGAAATGAGTCAAGTCGAGCTCAAGTCATGCCTAACTCGAGCTTGACTCGCTAGCTCAAACTCGAGTTGAGCTGAAAAGAAGAGCTCGAGCTCGACTCGTGGTACTAAAAAATGAGCTCGCGAGCCACTCTTGAGATCACGCATACCGCCAAAGAAGAAGAAAGGAGTTCTGCTATAGCGTGTCCCAATTTGTGATTGGGAAAATCCTGGACTCCAGCGTGAGAAGATGAAGAGGTTTATTTTTTATTACTTTTTTCTGTTGTTTTGAAAATAGGGCTCCTTTATTACTTTCTTCTTGGAACATTTTTTTTTTTTCAAACCAGCTATTTTTTTTTTTAGAATAGCTAGCTACTTTTATCATTATCAATATATTTTATTAGAGGAAAAAAATTATTTGTTGATTTATCTACGAAAAAATTTAATTAGTTATAAAAAATTATGAGCTAGCTTCGAGCTTACTAGTTGAGCCTCAACAAGCTTCAACTCGAGCTCGCAGCTTGATTAGATCGACTGTAAGCTCATTATCAAGTCGAGCTTAAGCCGGCTTACGAGCTGGCTCGGCTCACTTACATCCCTAAAGGGACCATAATTGGCGGGTGACGTAGGTCAGAAGGATCGTAGTTGGTGGGCGACAGAAGTCGGAGGGACCATAGTTAGTAGGGGATGGAGGTTGGAAAGACTATAATTGACAGGTGATGGAGGTTAGAAGGACTGCAGCTGGTGGAAAATGGAGGTTTAAAGGACCATAGTCAGACCATGGTGGTCAGAAGGATTGTAGTTGGGCGATGGCAATCGAAAGAACTATGGTTGGAGGGCGACGAAGGTTGGAAGGATCGTAGTTGGCAGGCGGTGGAGCTTGGAAGGATTGTAGTTAGTTAGTAGGGGACGAAGGTTAGAAGAATTATAATCAGCAGGCGATGGAGGTTGGAATGACCGTAGTCGATGAGCGATAGAGGTTAGAAGGACTGTGGTCGGGTGACGGCGGTCTGAGGTGTAACAGTTTGAAAATTTGAAAATAATTAAAAATGAAAAAAAAAATTCCTATTTGAATTGTAGAGTAGCGGAGAGAAAGAAATTTGAACTTTTCGTCTCTGGATCGCTTTTATAAAAATTATGCAGATCGAGGTAGGTGATTCTAATCTTATCTTTATTTTTAAAGATTTTGATTTTAACTACTGACTTCTCCTCAAAACTGATTTTACTATATTTTTTATGGCTTTATTGAACTTTTTATTGAACTTTTTACCTCACAATTTTGTTTATGTTATCGTACTGATTATCCTAAATATTTTAACTGTAATATTTCTGAATTTCATCGGATAAATTTTATATGATTTTTTCTGACTAGAAGTAAGTATTTTTATTTAAGCATATTATTAATACAAGCATTATGAATTAATATAAATATGTGGTTAAGTAATAATTGGTCATTATTATTATTAAAAATATATGTATTAAAAATAAATAAAGATTGGTTGATCTGTTGGTTGAGATTGATTAAACTGTACAGGATAGTGGACATTCCTTTAAATATTGTGGTTGGGTCTTATAATGATTCATGTGATACTGATTGGGAGTTATAAGAAGTTATTACTATGCCGATGAGTAAAGAGTGATGACTCTGTTTACTGAGCCAGCTTTTACCGAATACCAATTATTGACTATTGATATTACTGTAAAGATTTACTATTATTACATTATTTTATTGCTCCTTCCATTGGACTATTACTATTTGATATGTCATCGAAAAATTATCTTGATTGGGCACGAATCTCGAAGCAAAAACACAAATTGGAAACTTCAAAAATTAATTCGGAGACCATTTAAACTCCGATTTTAGCAAGCTTATAGTCGAACTGAGCGTCTCGGAAATACGAACCCAACGACACCAAATTCGACTCAATCCGAGCCCAAATGAATCCAAATCAAGTACCCGAAGTGCTGTTGGAAACCTCGAACAGCAATTTGAGTTACCAAACGGTCTCCGATTTTGACGAGCTTATAGTCGAATCGAGCGGCTCGGCGAGAAGAATCCAACGAGCCCAAGATCGCAGAATTCTGATACCATTAAGACCTTAAGATGCTCAATAAACGGTTCATGATCAAGGGATTCAATATCAACCGTTCATCCAGATCACTCCTTATTTGCCCCTGATCCCTCATCTATTTACGGGCTATGCCACTCCAGAAAAACTATAAATAGCCCCTCATTTCTCTTAAGAGGGGACCCAAGCCAAGAAGAGAAGAAGAGAAGAAGAAGAAGAGAAGAGAAGTCTAGGAGGGAACAGCTCCTCCTCGAACACCGCTGGAACTTCGTTGGAACTCCGCCAGAACACCACAGAGGCACCACCGGGTGCCCGAGGGACGTCGGAGCTCTGCCCGACGCCGGAGCAACATCGGAATTCTGCCCGACGCCAGAATTCTACCCCGACGCCCGAGTGACGCTAGACTTCTTTCCAAGTGACGCCGGAATTCTGCTGGACACCCGAGTGACGTCGGAACTCTGCTTGGCCTTATAACCGATACTCATTGTAATCTAATCGTCCTGAATCTAAAGGACGAATCAGTCTCGTGTATTTCATACAACACTAGTGGAACTTTTTTTACTGGGCGTGGCCCCGTGGTTTTTCCCTTTTTCAGGGCTTTCCATGTAAAAATTCTAGTGTTCTTTCATTCTTCTGTTTGTGTGCTGGATATACGTACAACGCTGAGACGGAAATTTAAACTCTATCGCCACGTATATTTGAGTCTGCAACACTATTAATGATATAGACACTAATAATGTTTGATACTATTGATTCATTATATTGATACTAAGCATGCGACATACTTAGCATGTAAGATACTAATTTGATATTAATATAGAATACTTGGATAATATGTATACGCTCCTACATTGATATGATTTTGATAGTCTTTACTGATGCTTTGGTTTTACTGCATTATACAATTTTTTTACTGATTGATAATATTTATGTGATGGCTGTTTTAGTAATTTGACATCCATACTGGTTTATTAGCTTCTGTACGATACTGTTTTATTACTTTACAGACTTTACTGCTACTTCATGTGAGTTTTATTATTTCTACACTGATTCAATGATCATACTAATGCTATTGTTATGATTTGGCTGCTAATATGTATATTGCTCTTTTGCCTTGTATTGAATTCAATTTTAGGATTTGGTTATTTGTTGGGCTCTTAAACTCATTATATATGGTTAAAAAATTTCAGGTTAGAGCAAGGGAGTAAGAGTGTAAGATTGAATAGGATTCTTCAGGTTCAAGTTCTAAAAATTATAAAAAAATATTTATAAAATATTATATTTTATTTAAATCCTTTTGTATAAAATTTATATAAATTATTTTGGAGCTTTAAAAATTATAAAAAATATTCATAAAATAACATATTTTATTTAAAAAATTTAGGTAAAATTGGTTTGTAAAATGGACACTTGATGGTCCTAAACCCCGCACTTATACCGATATGTATCAATTTCTTAAAAATTTTCACCAGTACCCAAAAATTATGAAAAAATTAATGTAATTAAATCACTACAATATATATATTATGGCAATGATAGTCTGTGATTTAAACTTATAATTACTCTTGAAAAAAAATTTTTACCTGGGTCAAAATATAGGCTATTATAAGTCATACTAAGGAATAGACTCAATGATAGTTAGTGGATGGGTAGAATTCTGGCCATGATTAATGATCAAGGGGAAATATAACATTCATAAGTCATTCCTTTGACACAAGGAGTTAAGCAGTATGCCTATGGTGGCAGTTAATTGATGAGAGCTTAATGGACATGATTATGTGATATTCTGACGTTTGCACTCAAGTAGTGAGCTGATGGCCACAATCAGGCTACATTTTATTAGAGATAGTTGGAATGCATGCTGATGAGGGTAGACATCGGACAATATGATAGAGGGGGTCGAACATTGTGTCGATCGTAACAATCTAGTGACATACTAATGATGCCAACTAAGTGGAGGCCTGATGGGGCTCCAATCTTTCCTTGAAGGAGCTGAGAGAGATGCTTCAAAGTGTTGTGTGGAAGAGGTCAATAGAATCTGCTAAAAATGTTTGACCGATGATGTTTGAGCTATCAGAGATTATTTCTTAGATCATCAATTGTTAATGTTAACTTGTATGGAGAATGTCGAAAGAAATCCACTAAAGGTGTTTGGCCTATCTGAGGCTATTTGCCTAAACATTACTTGATAATGTTAACCTATATTAAAAAGGTTAAAAAAATCTATTATAGATGTTTGACCTATCCGAGGTTATTTACCAAAATATTATTTAATGGTGTTAATTTATTTGGAAGAGGTCGAGAAAATCTGCCAATGATGTTTGACTTAACCGAGGTTATTTATCAGAGCGTTGCTCGATGATATGAATCTATGTAGAAGAGGTCAAATTGAATCTCCCTGAGATCGATTATGCCTTGATTGAGAGGGGACGAATATCACGTGTATCATAAATTAAAAATGAAGATTGGTCTATCTTTAGATAATTACTTTCTTTTTGAGCTTGAGACTAAGACCTTGCTTAAAGAGTAAAAGTCTAGTTGGGACTATATAGAGCTTGAAGTTTATTAGAAGCATCCTTGCATTTGTTGGGAGGTTTATGAAACATGATTTTCGAAGATATTATCTTAAACATAAAAAATATTGGAGGAATTGTTTTGGCCACAATTGCATTTTAAGGTTGCAGCCAAGGTTGCCCCCCAGTCCAAATATGCTTCCATAAAATTGATGTAGCAATGGCTAATGCTTGAGAGGCGATATATCAATGCATAAGGTTACGCTCAATATTGAAGGACTTCCTTTGGATCTGATAATAAATTATGGAAAAGGGACTGTTTTGCTTCAACTGTGGCCAGGTCATTGACGTGAACGTCCTTTCAAGATTGCAACAAAGTCCCCCTCCCCCTAGCTAGGAATTGTTTCCCACAAATGGTGCCAAACTATGCGTCATGGAATATTTACGATGGTAGAGAGATATAAAGTTTAGCATTCTAATCTTATATGAAGATCTAATACACAAATATATAAAAGAGTAGGGGTGTAACGTTCATAAGAGACACTAAAATTTTTATGTGAAAACCCCTAAAAAGGGAAAAAAATCACTAGGCCTTACTCAAATTTAATGAATTCATTAGTGTTTGTAGTTGATTATAAATGATATCCTTCATCAGGGGAAGGCGTTGGCTCAATTTAGCTAATATACATCATAATGGGCCCATTACAAGGTTTGAGTCAGAAGAATTCGATGGCATGAGAGTTATTCTCAAGAGAATGTTAACTTATTTGTCTTTTCAATAGGACAGTAGTCGGGTGACGGTGGTCGAAGGGACCATAATCGGCGAGTGACATAAGCCAGAAGGATCATTGTTGGTAGGTGATGGAAGTCAGAGGGATCATAGTTGGCGGGTGATAGAGGTTGGAAAGATCGTAGTTAGGCAATGGTGCTCAGAGGGACCATAGTCGGACAACGGTGGTCGGAGGAACTGTAGTTTGACGATGATGGTTGGAAGGACTGTATTTGGAGGGAGACGGAGGTTGGAAGGACCATAGTCGGTGGGTGACGGAGGTCGAAAGGATTGTAGCTGATGAGAGATGGAGGTTGGAAGGGCTATAGTCTGGCGATGGTGGTCAGAGGGACTATAGTCGGGCGATGATGGTTGAAAGGATAGTAGTTGGTGGGCAACAAAAGTCAAAAGGAAAGTAGTCAGGCAAAGGTGGTCGGAGGCGATTGTAGTCAGTGGGAAATGGAGGTCAGAATGATTATAATCGGGTGATGGTGGTTGGAGGGATCGAAGTAGGGTGATGGTGGTCTGAAGGACTCTAGTTGGTAGGCGATGGAAGTCGGAAGGATCGTTGGTGGGAGAAGGTGGTCGGAGGGACCGTAGTCAGTGGGTGTCGGTATTTGGAGGGACCGTAGTCAACGGGCAATAGAGTTTGGAAGGACTGTAGTCAGGCAATGATGGTAGAAAGGATTATAGTCAGGCGGCGGTGGTCGAAAGGACAACAGTTGGTTGGTAACATAAGTCAAAATGATTGTAGTAGAGTGAAGGTGGTCGGAGGGACCGTAGTTGGCAAGCGACGAAGGTTGGAAGGACCATAGTTAGGTGATGGAGGTCAGAAGGACCATAGTTAGGTGATGGAGGTCAGAAGGACCATAATTGGGCGATGACGGTCGGAGGGACCATAGTCAGGCGATGATGATCGAAGGGATAATAGTCAGGCGACGAAGTTCGGAAGAACCATAATTGGAGAGACCGTAGTCAGCAGGCAATGGAGGTCAGAAGGATTATAGTCAGGCGACGGTAGTCGGAGGGACCATAATCGGTGGGCGACGAAGGTCGGAAGGACCGTAGATGGTGGTAAGAGAAAGGCCCGACAGTGCAGCCAAATGGAGGCCCAACGGTGATGGTCGGGCAAATGGCAAATGTCTAGTAGTAACAATTTGGTAGTGTGGATTCATCGGCGGTGGTGCCATGGTGGAGCTCCATGATTCTTCAAGCCTCGCAGTCCCACCATGTGAAGAACGAGAGCCTATTTACAATTGTTTTTGGGAATGACATGGCTAGTACATATGGAGAAGATCAAGGGCAAGTTGGGAGCATTCCATCGGACGACCCATGTTGATTCCTTATATCATAGTGTATTTGTTCAACATTTAAGTGTCTTAATAATGTCAGAATTAAGTAATCTTAGCTTGTTTGATTTGTCTCGTCGAGCCGCTCGATTTGGCTATAAGTATGTCACATTCGAATATCATTTTTTTTCTAATTAATACTTTGAAGCTTCCAAGTTGGCTTTGGTCCTTTGATTTGAGCTTATTTTGGCTCGGATTGAACTTAATTTGGTGTCGTTGGGTTCGTCTCCCTAAGACGATCAATTTGACTATACGTTTGCTGAAATCAGAATTCGGATGATCCTGAATTTAATTTTTGAAACTTCCAACTCATGTTTGCATTGAGATTCGTGTCCAATCAAGATGAATTTTTTGATGACATATCAATCACTACTTTGAGAAATATCATCATTCAATATAAATATTATTAGACTAATTCAACCATTATATAACGTCACAGCTCATTCCAAACAAAAGGTTAAAATTCAACAATAAAATTTACATGTTTTCAAAGAAAATAATAATATTAGGCGTTTTCATATCAATGCTGGCCTTTACACATGGCTTGCAAGTATCCATCCAAATGTAGTGTGCCAAATCTCACTGTTAGCCAAAATTTATAAGCCCTTAATCAAAAAGATAATTTTAATAAAAAAAATTTGAGTAAGAATATATCATTAAATTTATCAAATTTATAATTAAAATGAGTCTTAAATTTATTAAATTTCTTTATATATATATATATATATATATATATATTGATTATTCAATAATTTTAATATTTATTATAATTAAATTTTAATAAGAATATTATGTTCTAATTTTTTATTTTAATATATATTGAATAGAGTTAAGAAAAAGTAATTTATGGACTCTTTCATAATATCAATATAATTAAATAGTAGTTTTTAAATTGAAAATAGTGATAATTGGATTGTATCTTGAGCTAATATTATTTTTTAATAATGAAATTGAGATTCAAAAATTTTTATTTATTATTATGAAGTAGTCTGCAAAATCTATCTAAAAATTGTTAAACTCTTAGTTCAAGAAATTAATGGGTATTAAAATAGGTACAACTTCCACCCTTTTAGGAGTTCTTTATTGTACTAAAATTTGTTTTTAATAGTTTCATTATCTAGCAAAAAAAAAAAAGACTAGTCAACCAAACATAAGTTCACAAACTCTGTATTCCAATGATCTGAGTTTGTATTATCAAGAAACTCATCTCTTAGACAAAAAATCAACCACATGCTATGACACTTTCCTAGATTGAACACTTATCTCTTTGTGTGTTAAGAAACAAACCACTATCATTCGCTCTTTTGCAAAGGCAAAGTAGCGTGCTTTAGTCACAAACTTAGGATTTGTTTGGGATAATTGTAGCTTTTTCTAAAGATAGTTGTAAAATTGTTGTACGGAAAGTAACTTTTTTTAAAGCTAGTGTAAAAAGGAGCTTCATAACACATAAATTTCTTGAAAGAAGCGAGGAATCAGTAGCCCTACAAAACTGTAGTTGTGGCTGAAAAAATAAAGCAGTTAGAAAGTTGTCCCAAATAGACCTTTAATCTGGCTCTAACACATGCTTACTGACCGCAATGTCCATGCCTAATTTGCCCCTCTACTCCATTGTGATAATATATATTCCTTAGCATTAGCCAACAATCTCTTGTTTTACAAAAAATCAAGCACGTCGAGATAGATTATCATTTTATCTAAGACAACATCAAATCTAACCCCATTGTTATTCATTCTATCTCCACTCTAAGAAATATCTTTACTAAATCACATTCCAATAAATGTTTCTTGCATATTCAAGACAAGTTGATCACTACAAGACCTGACTATCAACTTACAAAGAGGTGATAACGGACTTGTGAAGCAGTGATTCAATATCTTCAAAAACGGTCGCCTCTACAAGAGCACTACCTACACACAACTCATCATAACAACACAATGATAACAAACCCTCATCATAACTATTCATGTCTTGCTATTATAACCATCAACTGCATTTAGGGACTATTTGGTTGTCTGAAAAAGAAATGTAATGTATAAAGCATGCAGTGTGTTTGACATGCTTTGAAGTTGTTATGATGAGTGCAAAAATAAATGTAGGTGATTATTATTAATATTTTTGTTTACTTTGAAGTAAAATGAATGTAGCGTAAAGCAAAAAATAATTGTGGTCACCGGCATCCAGTGATGGGAGGCGATAGTCGACTGTCGTTAGCGGCGGTGGGTGAAAATGGTAATGTTCGGCCGCAGTCATCATTGGCGATGGTTGATGGCCACCAATGGTGGCCTGCAGCAGTCGACGCTGACTGGTGGTGGTTGGCAACAGCAGTTGGCGGGGATGGGTGGTAATTTGCAGTGAAAAAAGGGATTCAACAAAAATGAGGCAAGTTTATAATAGATCAAAAATGAATTAGAAAATGAAAAAAAAAAAGTTCCCTGAAATTTTACACTGCATTCATCTTTTAAGAAATCAAACACCTAAAATTTGATTTTTCCTACATTTAGAATACTTTGTATTCTTTTTTCAGCCAACCAAACGCCCCTTAAAAAGTCTATAAAAATCATTTACAACATGTTGTGCACTGCAATTTTATAGTATGAATACTAATGAATAGCAAGCATTATCTTTCTTCATTTTCTATTTGCCTTATTTCTACTCTATTCCTTTTCTCCTACTTTTCACTACTAAAAGATGATGAATGACATCAATGCTTTAGATATGACCTCATTAAACAAACAACATATGATAGTAACTTTAAAATTGATTTCTATTTATTAGAAATCTCAAATATAATGGCAATTCATTCATTTAATCAATTCAAAAAAAAAATCTTTTAAGCAAAATTAACTATTGTGATTAGTAATTAAAGAGTAGCACAACATAATTAATCCTTCTTGCTTAGAGTTGTATATAATTGAGTAATTTAATAGTTGAAGTCATTGTAATACATGAGTTTAAAAAAAAATTCATATGATATATTATAATGAAATAATGATGAGCCTAAATCTTTTAATCCCATTCTTTCACACTTTACTTTTATAATGCTTCTTATTTGATCTAATCTAGCTAGGTTTTTATTTTATCCTTATATTTTTTTGTTTGAACATGAAGAGTAGAAAATGAATCATTAAGATAGCTAATTATAAACGACACAGAAAGAAATTGAACGAGTAAAAGATAGTCCAAAATTATGAAAAATTAGAGTTAATTAATAGAAAATGAGACTATTACTCACCCAAATAGTTGTGTTATTGTTAATAAATATATGATTGAAAAACTATGGCTTCATTTGAGACAGCTTTCGTACTATTTTCTAAAATAACTTTTTAGTATAAAAATATTTTGAATTAGAAATTTTTGTACTAAAAAGCTGCTTTAGAAAGTAATTAGAAAGCTGTCCCAAACGAAGCCTATATGTGCAGCTTATCAAAATCGTACAATATTTAATTTCTAATTGTTGAAATGGATTATTTTCTCCAAGACTAAGCTTTATAATATTGTATTATTGTTGTCTATGTTATGTTTTTATTATTTTGGATTTTGTTTTTAACTTAACATATTTAATATTTTTCACTGTAGAAATTAATAGGGTTATAAATAAGGATAGTGGTATTATGTCATATGATTGTAATTGCTCCAACATGACAGAATCCGAGATGATAACATTTAAAGGGATTTTTTTATATCATATATAAGGTTTCATTATAAGGAACTTTGTTTGCACACATAGAGGACATGATGATATAATGGCAAGTGCTACTACAACTATTATATGGTTGATGCAAATGCAAAATTTTGTGCTTGGCTTACGCACACTACTCAATGTCTTAATAAAAAATTAATTTATCTATGGTGTGAATCATGATTTAAATGCAAGTCCACGTTTTCATATCAAGTAATAAAGTGATGAATAGAGTGTTGATCCTACGAGGAATAAACTAGAATTAACCTACGTTCAATTTGCTATTGTTTACTAGATTGTTAGGTTTATCTAGTGAACAAATGAAAATGATGTCGGCAATTTAAAAGTAACAAGCTTCAAAATACAAGAACAAAAGTTTTCTAATATTTATAAAGTTCTAAATCTATGAATCCTTAAAAGGAACATGATTGCATTAGAGAGGGTTAATTCTTATGGTTGCTGTAGATCAGAACAATTATGTTCTTTGTCTCTGTCGAGCTCGTCGGAACATAAGTTAGGATCTTCACTAAGTATCTCTTTAAGATTCCATAATCATAACCACCATATGTCATGTTTGTCGTATTACATTCCAAGTTCTATAATTGTTCTTGTAGTCCATATGTCGAGGCCCAAGATCACACTATGCTTTGAATTTATGTAAGGCTTACACATAAAGCAACTTAAGTTTGGAGAAAATAAAAACAAAGTGGAAATATTAAACACCAAATTCTACTCTAAGCAATGCATGCATTTTAATTCATCAAAGATTCAGAATAGTTGATTAGCTACACATGGAAGATTTTTCAACAAGTAACCAACAAAATAAACACAACAAACATTTTATTATAATAACTTGTTCACAAGTACAAACACAAGATACAAAGTTAAAACACCGGTTCACAAGAACAACACAAGATACAACAGTAAACTTAAGAAAAAAATTTACAAATGATCCAGAAGTAATTTAACGATCATGGCTCACTCTTTCGCTTTTCTCCACTCAATTACATGACTTTGATATAATAAATACAAGCTATTCACTCCTCACACACACTCCCCACACGACACTATAAAAGACTACTCCAAGGTGCCAACCTCTTTTCAAAAGGAATGGAGAAACTATTTATAATTTTTTTTTTGAACTAGCTCCGCGACACTGGCTTGGTAGTACTATGACACTACTGAACCTGTGCGTTCGTTTACCAATAGTCGCTTCAGTTCACCGGTACAACCGTCCTCCACTGCGGTGCTAGGTGATTTGCCACTGCGGCACTTTGATCTAGCACTGCGGTGCTGACTATATAACACCTCGACCTTAAACTCTCTAGCATATTTTTGGTGAGCTCTCGGCTGCGGCGATGAGGGTGTGGCACTGCGGTGTTGAAATGAGTTCTGGTACTACGACGCTAGTTCAATTTTCCTATTTTCTTATAATTTTATGCACAAAATACAAAGATTACAAATATAAAATAACATAATAATAGGCAAATAAAATAACAATTTTTATCTTATTAGATCTCATTGCATTAATCATATGCCTCCACATGGAGAGAGAGAGAGAGAGAGAGAGAGAGAGAGAGAGAGAGAGAGAGAGAGAGAGAGAGAGAGATGAAAGAATAAAGGTTTAATATCTTTGTTCAAATAGGCTAGGACAACCTATAATCTTTTGGTAGCCATGAATAACTTAAATCAACATCGTCTTATTGATGTCCCTCATGATATTATAAGAGATGAACTTCGATGCCTTGTTTAGGAGAAATTTTTTTTGAGGGAAAAGAACCAACTTCTTTCTCATCATAGCTTTTAAGAGTGTATACCTCTAATTAATATAATTCTCCAATATACTTTACAATGGGGTTGAAGTTGCTTATAATTGATTCAAATTATGGGAATTACAATATTGGGACTGGTCTCTATCATTTGGACTTCTCAAAGATTTTAGCCACTTGAGGCATTCACAGTTTTAGATCTTCACTAGGAGGTTAGACCTGAATGTATTCAATAGGGTAAAATTGGATGACACAAACTGAATTTGATGAGGACATCTCTAATTTCTTGACTGCTCATGCTTTTTTATTGATGAGGTTGATCATTTTTTTATGGAATGTTATATTTAATTGAGGATTGTTTAAATTATTTTCTATGTGCACCCATAGCCTTATTAGTAGTTCTTATGCTTCAACCTAATAAATAAAATCAACATATGGGTGGACTGTCACTTTGATTAATAAGGAGTATTAAAGTTCAAGGCAAAGAACTAAAAAAAAAAAAAACACATTGTAATAACTTTGAATCTACTCCCAAAATTTGATGTGCTATAGAAGAGAATCTTTGAAAATACTTTTTAAGGGTGTCCTTATTTTGGTGAGTCCTAGATATATGGGAAGAGTCCTTGAAGATCTTCTAATTGGTAATAAATTATTTGATAAACAAACTTTAACTAAATCAGCAAAATTATTCTACTAAAGAAGTAGAGATCATAGACACAACCTTATTCCTTAAGAGTTACATGACAGACCTAGAAAAAGATTACATCATAAGCTTATTGATTATGCGTGATGGTTATATAGTGGTCAATATGCTCGTCGGGGACAAACATCTTATCATATGAATCAATTGCATGCAACTTAAATACCGCTAGAATAAGATGATGGAGATTGCATTAGTCAAAGATGAAGATTCTAGAAAACTTTGGCAAGGGACAAGTAGGTTCATATCTCATAAGGAAAATTTCTCTTGAACAAGATATGATAGATTATCTATTATAATATTACGAAGGGCATTAATATGGAGAGGTTTATTTAAGTCCTCCAAGACTACAAGAAAAGATTATGAGTCAATCAAACAATATAATAATAATGTATTGAACTTCCAGTATCCAAGAGACCTTAATGAGGCTGTGGCAGATGATTGCATCATACTAATGAGAAGGCACTTCATGGTGATCATTCCTAGCGTCCTGTTAAATTTTAAATTGGAGAGTTCTATTAAATTGTGGTACAATTTATTGTCTTAGCTCCTCTAAGAGTTTAAGAATCTCAGCATGAGGCACCTACATCCTATGTAAATGATCCTCCAAAGTGAGGTATGGGTAATATTCATTAACTAGATTATGTTGACCTTGGATCAGGAATTATTTGTCAGTCATTAGAGAAGAGTTTGTAATATGCTTATAATGATTCAGAAAAACAACGCTAAACTATTGTTAGCTACAGAATTCATGGCGATAAAGAAATAGTTTTATGTCTAAGCTTTGCATGAATATCCAATATACATATAGATAAAAAGAAGAAATTCATGAGACATTAGAGTTTTTATATGAAAAATTCATAAATGGAAAAATCATGGGGTTTAAGCCAGTTTAAATAATCCACTATATACTTAAATTTACAAAAAATTTCTCTTTCCCACAATTGAAATGGAAGTGATTAAAAAATTGGAGGACTTATTCTCTTTTAATTGTAGTAGAGATTGTGGAAGAAGTAGTGGAGAGATAATAATGCTAATCAAACAATGTCAATTAATTTGGCGATAATGGTCGGATGACAGTGGTTGGGTGATAGTAGTCGAACAATGAAGATCGGATGATGAGGAATGGACTATAATAACTGAGCAATGATGGTTAAGTAATGATTTTCCAATAATGGCATCCTAATGATGGTGGTGGCTACCTAAAATCATTGACATTGAATGTTGGATAGAGCTTTAGAGTTCTTCAGATTTCCAAATATTCTCTAATTTTAAATCTAGGCCCCCTATATATAGAGAATGTGAGTTTATTTATAATATTTTGGAAGTTGCAATTTAATAAATTCAGCTAAAATTTCATAACACTTGATCAAACGATCCAAATTGAATCTTTTATATAACATTCAACCATCATTTGAGTGCATTTAAGACCTTAAAATTAAATGTTCTTGAGGTCGTTGGATTTGTCTCATTGAGCTGCTCAATTTGATTAGAAGCATATAAAATTTGTAGACCATTTAGTCATTCAATTAATGCCTTAAAATTTTAATCATACTTCATGTTCTTAATTTAGGATCATTTAGACTTGAATTGGACCATGTTCAATGTTATTGGATTCATCTTATCAAGACGTTCATTTCAATTATAAATTTGTCAAATTTGAAGTTCGAATAGTTATGAACTTAATTCTAGAAACTTTTAATTTAAATATTACAATAAGAGTTATATTTGATAACATAAAATTTTTGTTGATATTAATATTTCAACTCAAAGGGAAAAGCTCCTAAAAGTAAAAATAGTTGGTGGTGGAATCTAAATGTGCAAGAAAATATTAAAAATAAGAAGATTTATTATAAAAATTGGTTTAATTATAAAAATTCTGATAAATAAAAAAAATATAAAGAGGCACGTAAGGAATCTAAGAAAGCAATATGTGATGCAAAGATTAACTTTTAGTGATTTATATAATAGATTAGATATTAAGGAGGGAGAAAGATATATGTATAAGTTAGCTAAACAAAGAGATATAAGTAGTATGGATTTAGTCCAAGTGAAGTGTATTAGGGATAAAGATCAAAAAGCACTTTTCTTAGAAGATGATATTCAACAAAGGTAGATGAGATATTTTGCTAAACTTTTTAATGAAGAATGTGAAAATATAATTGATTATAGTGACCTTAGCACCCTAAATGAAAATAAAGATTTCTATTTTTATCGGCATATTAGTAAAACCGAAGTTAGAGAGGCTTTAAAGAAAATGAATGGTGGAAAAGCTGTTGGACATGATGATATTTCAATAGAGGTGTAGAAATTCTTAGGAGATGAAGAAATTTCTTAGTTTACTAAACTTTTTAATACTGTTTTGAAGACTAAAAAGATGCCAGATGAGTAGAGAATGAGTGTGTTAATTCCTATTTTTAAGAATAAAGGTGATGCACATGATTGTGCGAATTATAGAGGAATTAAGTTAATTTGTCATACTTTAAAACTATGAGAGTGAGTTATGGAGCGTAGGTTGCGGCGTTATACTAATGTTTCACAAAATCAATTTGGATTCATGCCGGGTAGGTCTACTATGGAAGCCATACATTTATTAAGAGGTTTGATGGAGAAATATATAGAGAATAAAGAGGATTTATATATGATATTTATTGATTTATAAAAAGCATATGATAAAGTTCCAAGAGAAATGCTATGGAGAGTTCTTGAAAAGAAAGGAGTTAATAACACTTATATTCAAATCATTAAAGATATGTATGCAGGAGCTATTACTTGTGTTCAAACACAAGGTGGTTTGACCAAGTATTTCCCTATTTTTGTTAGATTACATCAAAGATCATCCTTAAGCCCATATCTTTTTTGCTTTAGCCATGGATGTTCTCACTAGACATTTGCAAGAGGATGTACCTTGGTGTATGCTTTTTGCTGATGATATTCTTCTTGTTGATACGACTAGAGAGGGAGTTGAAGGTAAACTTGAATTATGGAGGTCAGCCTTAGAGTCTAAGGGTTTTCGCTAGAGTAGATCTAAAACGAAATATATGGAGTGTAATTTTAGTAGTAATAGATCTAGTGAGGGGATTGTGATTTTGGGCGATCAAGTCATTAATAAGAGTATACGTTTTAGATATCTTGGATCTATTGTTCAGAGTGATGATGAAATAGATGGGGATATTATTAGTAGAATTCAAGTTGGATGATTGAAGTGGAGGAATGCATCGGGCTTGTTGTGTGATAGAAAAGTCCCCCTCAAACTTAAGAGAAAATTCTATAAGATGGTGATGAGACCTGCAATGCTTTATGGTGCCGAATGTTGGCCATTAAAAGAGAAGCATAATACTTTGCAGAGATGAGGATGCTCAGGTGGATGAGTGGCTTTACCCTTAGAGATAGGATACGAAATGAGCATATACGTGAAAAGGTTGGAGTAGCTCCAGTGGAAGATAAGATTAGAGAAAGCCGCCTTAGATGGTTTGGTCACATAAAACGGCGGCCTTCCGATGACCGGTTAGAAAAGCAGAGGTATTAAATTTGACTTATGTTAGGAAAGGTAGAGGTAGACCTAAAAAGGCTTGGTTAAAAAATATTAGAATTGATCTTTCTTTATTAGATTTAAACGAGAATTTGACTTTTAACATAGCACAATGGAGAAAAATGATTCATGTAGCCAACCCCACTTAGTGGGATAAAGGCTTGATTTTGTTGTTGTATTAATATTTTAAACTATCAAAATATTTTCTTGCTTGAATGGACAATTAATCATATGAAATTTCTCATCCAAACAAAAATATCATGAGTTTTTTTTTTAAGTGCTCAGGGTCTTGCCCATGCGGATGTTATTATAGCATACCCGCATCGCAAAAATTCGAATCCGTAACTAACCCGTTCACTAGCCGGTGTGAGCCCTGCACCCCAGTTTCCTGCTTCTACGCAACGCCAGGAAGGAAGCTGATTGCATTCTGACCAAACCGATAGCGGAAGGCTCCCAAACAGACGTGGCACTGAAAGCAATGGGCAGTTCCAGCGGTGAATCTATCGACTGGATTCGGGAATTCAAGGTTGTTAACCTAATTTTTCGTTTTCTTAATCCATTCTTTTCACAATCTTAGAATGGTGCTGGAGATAGTTATTTTTTATCAGTAGCCTAATTCTAGGGTTTGGCTTAATTCTTTTCAGTTTTGCTTCTTTATACGTAGGTTTTGGTATGGGGGTTTGCTTTTGTGCGTATAAATTTTGTCCCTCTTATGTGTATTGAGAGTCCTGTGTTGATGCTAGTATTTCAGGATTAGTGCTTGATCATTACGTCTACTTTGTTGGAGAATAGGTGAAATCTACTCAAATATAGAGAGTGAAAAAAAAAAGAGAAGCAGATCAAAGCAAAACGACCCACAAAAAATCGATACAAGTTCACTTAATTCCACGACTGAGTTTGCATAGCGAGTTTTTGTCATTGGGAAAAAATCAGGCTCTAAAACTTAGCAATATCTCACTGATCCATCATCATGATTCCACTACAAGGGTATCGGCTCCTCACCCGCAGTGAAGAAAGTCCAATTGAAGATGCACACCACTTTATTTCCTGGAGCAGAACAGTTTTTGTGGACAGATTAGCTGGATTCAAGCTACCAAGAATCTTTTGAACTGTTAGAATATTACTCTCTAAAGCTGATTGGATATAGTGATAAAAAGCTTGAATGCGCTTTGTCCTATCATAAAAAATTGGATTCTTTGCTAAGTAAATAACACTCTGAATATCACAATGCAACACACTCGCCACATTTTTTTGACTCAGTTTTTCCATGAATGGCTGCAACAAAACAGTCTCCTTGCTTAGTTCGATCACAACAACATACACTATCTCGGTAGTGAAAAGAACAATGGTCTTCTGTACTAAATTGGTTGTCGTACCACCTATGGTGTAAACATACCTATTAGTGTTTTTCTTCCCATCAGTATCTTCAGCAATATCAGCATCAACATATCTATGTTGTTATAAGTTAGAATTCTTGAAACATAGAGCATAATCTACAGTTCCTCTTAGATTCATGAGATCTATTCCACTGCCTTCCAATATTATTTTCTTGGGTAACTCATATATATATACTTGCAACACCCACTACTATGGTAATATCAGGTTTTTTACACACCATAATGTACATAAAACTACCTATAGCTAAAGCATACGGTATGTTTTTCATATGAGCTCTTTCGCGGCTATTCCTTTTATATTTTAAAGTGGCTAACCAAAGGAGCACTTATAGTTTTGACATCTTGCATGTTGAATTTGCTAAGCACATTTTACAAATAGTCTTCTTGTGATAGCTTCAAACAATTATTATTCCTTGTAATTCCATTCTATGGACTTGTTTAGCAGCACCCAAATCCTTTATTGCAAACTCCTTAGACAATACTTTTTCCAATTTGTCAATTTCCTGTTTGCTCTCTTCTTTGATCAATACATCATGAACATAATACAATAAAATGATATATGAATTACGAAAGGTCTGCACATAGCAAAAGTTATTTGTCTTACTCATTAAGGAATCATTAATTTCCTCGAAATTGTTAATTCTTATATCTAAAATTTTCAAGTTTACCAAAGGTTTACATAGCATCTTGTAAAATCTTCCCTCAAATTCAAGGCTATCTATACATCCAAGTCCTCCAAGTGCAAGTCTTCTCTCATCACTAATGCAAGTATCATTCTAATTGTGGCTAATTTAGTCTCTTGAGAGAAAATTTCTATGTAGTCAATGATTTTTTTCGGCTAGAAAATTTTAACAGCTAACCTTGCCTTATATCACATCTTTTAGATTGAAGCTTAATAATTGATAGGAATTCCTTGCACATAATTTAAAATTGGTTGAATCTCACCATCACTTATAAATTGTGTAAAAGAGTGGAAAGCCTATATATGTGTGAGGAAACGGTCGTTTACTTTTAGAGTCTTTCATAACTTGAAATGACACATTTAACCATATTATGAATAGAAATTTTGCATAATTATTAAAAATTTTGATAATACGACAACATGATCATAATATAATATATACAGATTTATGCTAACATTTTCATGTTTGGGTCATCTTGTATTGCTCTACTCATCATGACCTGCAAAGGCCTTTTCTTCTCTTAAAGAGTTTGGTAGAGGCCTTGGAGGTGATGTAGGTAAAGTTCGATCATGCACCAACATAGAATGTGAAAGAAGTAGACTGAACTACAACAATAAAGTTGAAGTATCTAGCACCGGATGAAATCTTAAAACTCTTTTTTTTCATTTTTTTATTATTAAAAACTTATAATAAATGTTAACCCTATTATATTGTAAAGGGGAAAGGTTCTTTTACTTTAGGAGTCTTGCATAACTTGAAATGACAGATTCAACCATATTATTAATAGCAATTTTGCGTAATTATTAAAAAAACATGATAATACGACAACATGACCATAATATAATATATACGGAACTTATGCTAGCATTTTCATGTTTGGGTCATCTTGTGTTGCACTACTCATCGTGGCCTGCAAAGGCACTTCTTCTCTTAAAAGAGTTTGGTGGTGGCCTTAGAGATGATGTAGGTAAAGTTCGATCATGGATCATGGGCCAACCTGAAATATGAAAGAAGTAGATTAAACTACATCAATAAAGTTGAAGCATCTAGCACTGGAAGAATCCATTTAAATGAAAAGATAGTTGTATATATGTGATCATCTAACATTGTAGGCTATGTCAGACCAGGATTGATGAAGTCAATATCCAGTTATGGAATTAACTTCTTCATAGGGCTAACTTGATGCACACTCTGCCGTAACATGTGTGGGTTTTGGTATATGATCTAGTGTACAATCAGACACAACAATGATCTCTAACTTGATAACAAGATCAAGTGGATATTTTATTTAGTTGGCTATCATTCTTTAATTTCATTTTCTTATTCATCCTCCTTATTAGTGATAGGTTCATCTTGTAAACTTGCAAACAGATCTAAGTTCTTTAGCTTTGGGGGAAACTAGGTAAGGTTTGTTTGGTGATAAGTAATTGAATTTAACATAACATTTAATCATGTTAGATTAGTAAATTAGCAAATAAATCATCAAGAGATTGTTTAGTTGACTCATCAAAGTGATCACGTGAAGCTTGAAAAATAAGAATTGTGTGCATGTTTTAGTAGAAGAAAGGATGATTTTGGAAATGTTGGTCTTTTTTCATAAAGATTTGATCAGAATAAAGATCCTGACGAGGTTTAATGATCTAAAAGGAGGATATGAAGCATACAAGTTTCTTTGAGAATAAAGGGCAGAAGATAATATGTCGTGATTATAGTTATGGTGGTTTGGATTGGATTGGTTTAGGGGTGTCAATATTTGACTTGACCCGAACCCGTCCCAAAAACTATGGGTTCGGGTTGTAAATTCTGACCCGAATGAAAATTTGGGTTGAGTTCAGGTCAACCTGAAAATCCAAAATCAGCCCGATTGGCCCTGGTCATGCTGGCCCCGCGCACCCCGCCCTTGCGCCCAAGCCTATGCTCGCGCCCTCGCCACGCACCCGCACCTCAGTTGGCATCGGTCGCTCACATGCTCTCGCGCACTCGCCCCCTGGCCTCGCGCACTCGTCCCCTGCCTCGCCCGCTCCCCCTGCCCTCGCAGCCCCTGCTCTCGCCCACTCACATCTTGTCTCCCTGTTAGCGGGTCAGGTCAACCCGGGTTAGACCCGGGTTGGGTTCGGGTCCAAGTATCTAACCCGTTTTGCAGTTTGGTTCAGCTAAATTAGACCCAGGTCAATTCCGAGTTCGACCCGAATATCCATTTTGACACCCCTAGATTGGTTGTATTTGGGTTAGTTGGTAAGTTTGGGTTCAACTTGAGGGGGCTTTGATGTAGAACGGATATGGGGGGTGGGGGAAATTTGAGATTAGAATTAATTAATTTCCATAATGGGATATCCAATTAGAGAATTAATTAATGGAGGGGAATTAATTGGAGAGGGAATATGGAAAGGAAAGAGGGGGATTAAGAAATCTGAATTTAATTTTAGATTTCCTAAAAGGAGGGAGGGAATAATTTGAAATTCAAACTACCCTTAATGGGGAATAAGGGTGGTGGCTAATGGGAGGTATTAATGGGATTTAATTATGAGATATGGGTTTAATTGGAGAGAGAAAAAGAAGCGAAGGGGGGCCGGCCAATGGAGGGAAGAGGGGAGCGTCTACATTCAACGTTGTGGATCTTTGCATTGATTATTGATTGATGACTTCAAATATGAATTAATTTCAGATTTGCATCAATTGGGGATGCTTCCTAAAATAGTTGTATTAATTAAGAAAGTATTTGAAATTCAAATTAATTTGAATTCAAATTAATTAACTTTCCATATTAATAATAGGCTAAATTAGGAAGGTATTGAAGATGCAATTTGAATTTTGAAATCAAGGGAATTGTGGAGGTGGGCCGACGACTAAGGGGGGAAAGGGAAAGCCGTCGGGTTTAGGTGGTGGGGAAGAGTCGGCCAGCTATGGAGGTGGAGGGGTTCATGGTCGGCAGTTGATATGGATAAAGTGGAGGAGGCTTGTGGCTTTGGAGGAGTTTGTGGGAGAATCAGCCGATGGCAAGTGGGGGATTTTGGCAGATGGTCAAGGGAGGAGGAGAAAAGGATTTAGGGAAAGAAAGATACAACTGTGAGCCTGGACACATCCTGCAGCTGACGGGTATTACATTGCCCTTCTCCAAGGGACTTCAAGCCACGAGCCAGGACCTATCCTGCGGCTGGTGGAAACTCCGATTCCCTCCCATAGGAATCTCATTAACGTTCTCTCGAAAGAACACAAGTGCAAACACAATTTTATTAATAATCCATCATTCTAATACAAAAGCAAGGGCCTCTATATATAGGCCTCAAAATGAAAGAAACTAAAAAAGACAAACATGCCCCTAAGGCTTACACAGGACTACTTCCTCAAGTGAGGGTAAAAATGAAAAAAATGCAGAAATAAATAAAAATTATAAATAATAAATTAAGATAACGTGGGACGATCACGACCGTCGATCTTCAGCTCCTCCTCGGATAGGCATGGACGGTTGGATGTCCGCATCATTCTCCCGGGGTGGAAAAGAGCCCGACTCCGTCGAGTTTGCGTCTCGGGTGAGCAACCATGCTCTAATACCAAACTGATGTAGAACGGATATGGGGGGTGGGGGAAATTTGAGATTAGAATTAATTAATTTCCATAATGGGATATCCAATTAGAGAATTAATTAATGGAGGGGAATTAATTGGAGAGGGAATATGGAAAGGGAAGGGGGGGATTAAGAAATCTGAATTTAATTTTAGATTTCCTAAAAGGAGGGAGGGAATAATTTGAAATTCAAACTACCCTTAATGGGGAATAAGGGTGGCGGCTAATTGGAGGTATTAATGGGATTTAATTATGAGATATGGGTTTAATTGGAGAGAGAAAAGGAAGGGAAGGGGGGCCGGCCAATGGAGGGAAGAGGGGAGCGTCTACATTCAACGTATATGGATCTTTGCATTGATTATTGATTGATGACTTCAAATATGAATTAATTTCAGATTTGCATCAATTGAGGATGCTTCCTAAAATAGTTGTATTAATTAAGATAGTATTTGAAATTCAAATTAATTTGAATTCAAATTAATTAACTTTCCATATTAATAATAGGCTAAATTAGGAAGGTATTGAAGATGCAATTTGAATTTTGAAATCAAGGGAATTGTGAAGGTGGGCCGATGAATAAGGGGGGAAAGGGAAAGCCGTCGGGTTTAGGTGGTGGGGAAGAGTCGGCCAGCTATGGAGGTGGAGGGGTTTGTGGCCGGCGGTTGATATGGATAAAGTGGAGGAGGCTTGTGGCTTTGGAGGAGTTTGTGGGAGAATCGGCCGATGGCAAGTGGGGGATTTTGGCCGGCGGTCAAGGGAGGAGGAGAAAAGGATTTAGGGAAAGAAAGATACAACCGTGAGCCTGGACACATCCTGCAGCTGGCGGGTATTACATTGCCCTTCTCCAAGGGACTTCAAGCCACGAGCCAGGACCAATCCTGCGGCTGGTGGAAACTCCGATTCCCTCCCATAGGAATCTCAATAATGTTCTCTCGAAAGAACACAAGTGCAAACACAAAATTTTATTAATAATCCAACATTCTAATACAAAAGCAAGGGCCTCTATATATAGGCCTCAAAATGAAAGAAACTAAAAAAGACAAACATGCCCCTAAGGCTTACATAGGACTACTCCCTCAAGTGAGTGTAAAAACGAAAAATGTATAAATAAATAAAAACTATCAATAATAAATTAAGATAACGTGGGATGATCACGGCCGTCGATCTTTAGCTCCTCCTCGGATAGGCATGGACGGTTGGATGTCCGCATCAGGCTTGGTTCAGGTTGCGGTGGTTGCTAGTTGGGTGAAGGGAAGAGGATGCCCAAGGGTGATGCAAGACATCACAGGGTCATGGGTTTATAATGCAACTAAATGGTGCATTGAATGGCATTCAAGATTTAGAATTTGATTTTTTAAGGACCAACAATAAAAAAAAACCTTGGTTTCTTTTGATCTAAGCTAGAAAATAATAAGAATTTGCTCCAAATAAAAATTTAATAATCATCTAAATCAATTTCCGCAAGAAATTTGGAAACATAAAAATAATGTTCAATCAATATTCGTGTTGTCAATCCAGTTTGTCACATTTTTGACTAAATTAATCACGTTTGCAAAATCAATTGCAAATTATATAGAAGAAAAATATAATAAAAGAAAGAACCAATATACTAATCATGGCCTCACGCCTATACTAGGATAACTTGTTCGGAAAATTTGCTTCCAAAACTTGCATTGTATTTGAAGAATTTAACATCCAACAAGCAGATAAGTTTAAGCAAAAAATATTATTATATTGCGTAACCAGGCTTTGATTACATGTCTTAAATAATAATAGAAGGCTAATCTCTTGAAGTCTCCTCAATATTATCAACAATCCTGAAACAAACTCCAAAAATCATGTAGAAAAGCCATATTTCTCTATATGAAAAACCCAAAAATAGAAGTGCTAACAGATACGCTTTGTATTGTGAACAGTGGGGATCATCTGAAGTGGAAACAACATGAAAAAGTAGGATCGAAGAGTAAGTGTATGAGCAATAAATGAATGATCACTTGAACAAGTCGCTACAAGATCATATAGATAAGCAAGAAAATAGTGACATCTTGAAATACAGAATCGTGGGTCTCATGGAGAAGAATGGATTTCCCATAGTCTCGTAGTTGCATTGGCGTGGGGGTGGGTGTTCTTGAGATGAGTCAAAAAAGTGGGGAAATGTAAATTTTGGTTGGGTTGATTAGTTTGTAGACTGCTTGTGTTGGGACAGAGTTTAAGCCAAGATGTAGCATTAATTTGAAAAAGTGTTGAAGTGGAAATTTGTGGAGGACTGCTGAAGATTTAGAGGAAAAAGAAGAAATCATAAAAAATGCAAAAAATATTAATTAATACTGAAACTCATGTAAATTAATGATTAAATCAAGTTAACCCAAAAAAGATAAAATTTGATGGCAAAGAAGTACATAATAGCAGAAAACTGATGTAAACTTAATCATAATTTGTGTACACTTGATATGAAAATCAATTCAAATATTGATAATGATTAAATCATTAAAACATAATGATGAACGAATTTTGGCATTAAAAAAGTAAATTTTTAAAAGAAATTACTTACTCTGATACCAAATTATATCGAAAAGAGCAGATTAGCGGATGTTTGAAGAGAGAACTAAGGAAAAAACTAGTATAGTTTGAAAGGGAATGTAAGAGGAACACATTTTGAATCGTTTAGACTTGAGTTTGATGCTTGGTAGGGATTCCTTGTATAGTTTCGAATCAAATGTGCCTCAATTCCACTTAGAAAGGAAAACTAGAGTGATTGGCAAGAAAGCTAGGAACTCTTCTTTTTTTTTTTTTAATTTCATTCACCATTAAAAACTTATAATACAATCTTCCATGTATAATAAGAGGGAAGGGACTTTACATTTAGAAACTTGCATAATTTGAGATGACACAATAAATCGTTATTGCAATTAGGACATTTACATAATTGTTAAAAAGCTTAATAACACATTATAAATATAACATAATATACATGTGAACTTTAGGAACTTCTTCATGTTTTCGTAATTGAGGGGTCATCTTGTGCTGCCTCAGTTGCCTACATGTGCTTTTAGTATATCTATTGCAATTTTGTAATTATTGGATGCCATTTAATAATTAAATTAAGGTAATTTAACATATGTTTGATAATAACCATGCCTAATTTTTAGTAATCAAATATGACTTGAAAATAAGTAGAATGTGGGAGGGGAAGATAGACAAAATATGATGATTGAAAATTAAATATTTTATTTGAAAGGACTATCAAATATTGATATAAAAAGAGTAAGAACAAAAATAAAAGAAGGTCAACTCTAGATCCTTCGGTGAATTTCTTTTTATTCCAATCTACTCTTTAATATGATCAAATTCTATAATTAAAAAAACTAGAAGAGGATCATATGAGTTTAGGAATTTAGGAGGTGCCTTGACTTTCTTGAAATAAATAAAGGTACCTTTAGTCAATGCTTTCTCATTGTAGAAGTCTTTTCCTTACTATTTTGCCCTTTTTTTCTCCAATGGACAACAAGAATTCTTCTTTGTTTTGAATTTCCTTCCAATAAATAGCATATTGTTTGCTATTTGTTTCTACTCATTTTTTTATATGCCAGAATAAATTTTTGTTTTTGCTTCATGTAGAGTTCAATTAGCACTTGTATGCCTCTTGGATGCAGCAACAACAACAATAGGGAATGTCATGACCTGGCCCGGATGCTCGACTTAAAGAGACGGGAATTAAAAGTCGGACAGTAGAATTTAATCAATACAATTCATAAGCAATACATCATATAACTTTCTCATTTCGACTGAAGAGCCACTATTATACAAATAATCCAAAAATCTATTCATTTCAACTTTTAAAAAAAACTAAAATTTACATCATTCGATTTACCTGTTTTTATTATTGCATCGTTTTCTATAAACAAAATCTTCTCTTTTTGTCATCCCTATTTCTTTGGAAATTTACCTGAAATATTAAATTAGTGGTTTGAGTTTACAATGTAAGTTCAATGGGTAATCATTGTCAATTATAAAATAGCAAAGTAGATACATCATAATACATATATCTTCTTATACTTCTTCCTTTCTTATCAAATTAATGCACATACATCTTTCATGCATTATAAACCTTATAGTCTCACATAAGTCTTTTTTATATTCGATCATAATTATCTATTTTCATTTTAACATTTCTTTTAATAGATTTGACATTCAATTCTTTTTCATATCCATTTTCATTTGTACAAGTGCACTGTCTAAATGTACCAATTAAGGTACAATCATTACCATTTTCATTTTTATTTCCTTTTCCTTTTTAACATGCACGAGTACGTTGCTTCCCCAGCCAGTGCCATATCAAGATGAACTCCTGTAAATTTGCATGCTTATCCTTTTCCCTTTTCCATTTATTTTTCATTCATTCATATATCATTTCTTTCTAAATACATATAAGTATCATTACTTTCTAACTTTATTTTCTATTTCTTTTATAGGCAGACTTTCAACGTGCATTTTCTTTCACATTTTCATATACTTGCATATACATTTGTTCGTTTCATACATAATAATTTCCAAAATAATTTATAAGTCTTAAAACAATTGTATAACATGCTTCTTGCAAAATAAAAATATGAAAATAAATTAAAGAGAAATTCTATAAATACCCACTTTAAATATTTCAAATCTTCGATCCTTGTCACAACCTAAAGAGATACACAATAAGGCAAATTTACATATAGTTAACTTTCATCAAATTTTTCATAAACATCGATCTAATTAATTTTTATCGCAGCCATAAATTTTCCTTTCTTGTTGAATTCTTGAAGAACCCAGCTCCTACAACTTAATCTCTTTCCCTTCTAAAATTACTAAAATTGAATAATATAAATTTTCATGAAAATGAGATTTAATAACAAATTTAATAAAATTTTATATGATAGGAATTTTACTTACAAAAAGGGGATTTTTCAAATCCCAAAATCTCTTCTCCTCGCTTCCAAATCTCTTTCTCTTCCTTTAATAAAACATCATTTACTTTAGGTAAAGCAAAATAAGAGAATTTGTACAAAATGGAAGGAAGAAATTCAATAACCTGCTTTCCTTTTTTTCCTCGGTCGTTTCTCTCGTTTGTTGAAATTTTTTCCAAATTATTACTTCTTTAGCAATAGGAATGAAAAGAAGTTGGTGATTCTTACCTCTAAACACGATCAATTGCTAAAATGGCAAAACAGATCTCCAACTTCCTCCTTGCGCGAGTTCGGTTCCGCCAGCACTGTTCCACCCTCTCTGTTCGCGAAACGGTTCAGTTTGCGGAATTAATAGAGTTTGGTCGGCCGGTTCACTTGAACCGGCCCGGTCAAACCGCTCTTTACAGGGAAGGTTGGCTCGGTGGATTTAGGTGCCGGCAAGAGGTGGCTAGTGGTTTGACCGTAGCTGACATTCTTTGGAGAGCAACAAGATTAGCAGCTGAGCAATTTTGGAGGCTGCCAGAGTCGTTGACTAGGAGAGAGGGAGAAATGATTAGAGGAGAATTTTGGGAGAAAGTCAATACATTTTCATTGCTAGATTAGGGCCAGTTGTTTAGCAATCATTATAGTATGAATTAATTTTAAAACAAACCTTACTTACCCAAATTAACTCAACAAAAGAATGAAAGTAATTCCTAAATAAACTTGATATTATAAGCAACATTATCTTTAAATAGCAAACTAGATAATATCAAATTAAAAATAAAATACAGTAGATTTATTCTAATCCTGCTCTTATCCCAAGAATGAACGATCAAGATAATGATCTTATCTTGATTGTCCAACACTCAATGTGTTGTCCATATGACCTTTAATTAATCTTTTATCTTATAGGGCTTTGGGATGTTTGATTGATGATCTGATCACTCATGTAAACTTTGGATCATATATTCAATCTCAATAGTGTGATCTGAGAATCATGATCATCGTCAGTCTCCATCAAGAAATTTGATGGTTCAAAGTCAAGTGACATAATTTCATGTCCACTTTATGTTCTAATGCCCAAATTGTGCAGGAAACTTATGAGGGATTTCTTTGAAGTGACGGTGGACTTGACCATCTGCTTCATGATTTGATCCCCATATGACTGATCTCCCTTTTAGGAGAATTTTACTTTTATGAATTTCTTTTTTTTTCTATTTCCTTTTAGTTGAGCAAGTTCAAATTTGTCCAAGTTTTTCAGAAAACCTCATTTCGTACTCATTTGATATGTTTTGTTAAGCAATTATGGACCTTGGTATACATCTATATCAATCATTTCCAAGACCTCCTCTTGCACTTGGTACACCTTTTTGTACACTCTTGGAATAATATTATTCCTCTTTTTTAAATGCTCTTTTGATTTTTTATTCGATGACAACTCTTCTAATGCTTCGTGATAACAAACCATAGATCTGTAATGGAAAGAGCTGTTCAAAGTTGCATTTGTACAGTATGTGATACGGAGTTGCTGCAAAATGAATTGCTATATGCTTAGTTCTTAATTCCTAATGGTGACATAAACTTACTTATTCTGCTATTGCTCAAAGAAAAATAAAAACTAGTGCTTAGTAGTTGACAACTACTATTAACCAGATTGCGTGATTTTTATTTCCTCTGGAGCAGGCACCAGATCGTTCTTTTGAACTTAGTTCTGATACCTCTCCAGAAGTTACTCCAAAACCATCCCATGATGGACATAATGAAGTGGAGAGGCTTAGAAAGAAACGGGATACGGTCCTGATTAGTAGTGGAGAAGACACTCCAGTCTCTAAGTCTGGAAAACCCAAGACTTATAAAAGGAAGACTCACATTCCAAAAGCTGGTAATATTCCCATTTCCTTGCATAGTATTCGATATTAATGTATTATGTTGCTAAATTATTTACGCAGCATTATGCAAGCCATTTTCCTTTCATATTTGTTTTTTGTTGTTTTCCCTACCTTGACAGAAGCGTTGGATGCACCTGTGGATGGGCAGGAAGATACAAAAGTGAAGCCTGCGACATCTTTAGTAAGATATCAACCTATTGTAGTGATAGAATTGTCCCTTGAAATTAATTGAATTTCTTGAGAAGTCATGTCTATTTAACATGGGTTTCTATTTGTTTCGTGATGTTTCAGTGTGGATTTCTTTTAAATGCATGTCTGGCCATCAGTTTATTTTGCATTTTATTTTATGTGGCTGAGATGATTAACTGATTTTTCTTACTTGAAAATTGAACATTTGATGGTTAACATGTAGGACACCAAATTGGACCATAAAAATGAGCTATTTTTTTCCCACCTACTTTATCAATTTTCTATATTGTATACTCACCACTATTTTTTATGATATTTTAATCTCTTGCATCTCATTAGAAAACTTATGGATGGGTTTTCTGCCATTTTGTAGGTGTCACGACTGCCTCTGGTATTCCCTGAGAAGGTGCAGCGCTCAAAGGTACTTCTTTTCCTAATCCATCAAACAAAACTTGTCCTTTTATTATCATGTATAAACTATTTGTGAGATATGCATAGAAGAGATAATGTTCTACCTAAATAGAGGTGAAGAGCTGAGGATAACATGCTACTGAAGTTGTTAATCTTTTTTTCTGATATGAAACAAGGAAAAAAATGATACTATAGAACTTGATTTTAGGTAAGCATGCAAATAGAATCAGGAAACATAGTGCACTTGAAATTTGCAAGCGCTGCAGCATGGTCTTCAGTAATATTTATAGAAAGAAGCAATCATCCTGAACCAATCAGAAAATTAAAGAATGACATTAACAATCTATTGCCCAAATTGAAGCTGGAGATGGTGGTTGTTTAAAATTTCGTGGTTCATCGTTAAATTATACTTTTTTTTTTTGAGATTCAAGGATTTTATTTTTTCTTTCTTTTTTTGCAGTTAACCAAATTGCACAAGTTTTGATTTATTTAAACACAAATATGATAGGAAACACTTGTAAATCTCAAGTATTTCCTATCAATCTCCAGAAAACAGCGAGATTTCTCCGCCAAAATCCACATAAAACTAGAAAAATAGTAGGAATTTGTATTATTTGATGAAATAGAAACGGAAATAGCAAGATACAATTGATCCTCTATTCGAGAGGAGGATCGATCTCTCCCAATCTCTAGACGAATCTAGAGCCCAAAACCTAAACCTAAGAGATCACAAATTTAGCCAAATTCCAGATGCCCTAACCCTAGGAAAACAAAGTATTTAATGCATACAAATCAATAGGAACTTCCTAAACAGTCCCTACATTCAAATTTCCCTCCTAACTCCCTAAAAATTCCTTCCAAATTGGTCCCGTGGAACTTGCGGCTCACGTGGCTCGTACAGGGAGGCGGAAGTCCTCCGCCGTTTCGCGCACGGGCCGGTCCCGTAGGACCGGCTGGACCGGTCCATTGGACCTGTATAACAAAATCACTTGTTGATCAAAGGCTTCATTGTGGAGGCCATCCAAACCATCATTGTCAGCCACCTAATCCACCTTTAGGATTGTCGTTTATCATCATTTATTGAGATATCATTCATGCACTTTCTAATTAGAGGAGTACATGATTTGATGCATTAGTTGTTGATAAGAATTGAGAATTTTTTTAGTATAACTTTTGAGAGAAATTAAAATTTTAATTGAAGAATCTATAAATAAGGTTGATTCTACCTATTCTCGGCATTTGTAACCAAGATAGGAGTCATCAGATAGTTTTAGTGCTTTGATCGTCACCTGGAGAGCCGATTGGTTTTATCTAGTTTCCCACATCCAACCTTCTTTGCCAACTCTGGTTCACTTGTTTCCTTCCTTTAAGGAGAGGGAATCAAAGTAGAAGTCATTGGATTGTGGAGAATTTCAGAGCTTCAACAAATGCATGGATTTCTAGCTAATTGTCTCCAGTTTCCCTCATCTGACGTTTGTCGACCCAAGGTCACATGACTCCCCACTCCTCTATGAGAGGGATTGTCCTGGCCGTCTTTAGTCTTGTAATGACTCTTGATCATCTAGTATACCCTCTCTATATGGGAATGATTGTGTTGACCTTCTTATATTGTCTGTTGTTGTCCGGTGCCCATTGTGACTAAATGCCTAATGCTAGACATGTTTATCACTCGGCGTTGCTTGATGCCTATTGTTGCCCACCGCTTAATGTCTCCCATCATCATACACCTGCTCTATCACTCACTTTGATCCCCTCCATCTTGGAGTAAGGCCATCCCGATCACTTACAATTGTATTGTTGATTTTGACCATTCAATCCCCACTTTCAATTAGAAGGATTACCTTGATTGTCTCTAATAGCTCGCTAACTTTGTGTCGACTCAAGTTGCCCTTGACTCTAAGTTACCTTTCAAGTTCTGATTGTGTTATTTCCACCTACCAGAGAGGGCCAATTTGACCAGCTCTAGTAGCTTGTACAACCTTCCCACGACACTTCATCACTATATTTAGGTCATGCCATCTCCACCTCTAAGGGGGGATGGATGTGACCATCTTTAGTGGCCTCCTTTGCCATCCCATGCTCCCTTGCCATCACCTTCAGGTTGTGCCACCTCCATCTCCAAAATGATTATCTTGATTGCCCTCATTCACCTCCCAACCTTTCAATTTCACTTCATTCACCACCTTCAATATTTGCTTCCTTCATCTCACAGAGGATTGTGCAAGCACTCGATGTCATTGCATTTCAAACACTGTATAGTGTATACTAGTAACATAGCAATTACAATTTCATTTTATTGCCACTTTCTCGAGTTTGAGGAAGGACATCTCATTGTAGCTCATATATACTATTGAATCTTAACTAGATTTGACCCCATACTTTTTCCTTGTTTTTTTGGTGTCTCCCATAAAAAAAAAACCTTCTGTTTGCTCTATGTTCTTCAATTGTGTGTGATGTTATTTGTAGTTAAGGGGATCAAAATGTCTCTCTAATGACTTGGTATCTTGCATGCAACGGTAATAGTTTAGTGGCCTATGCATAAATCTCCCTACTTTTAATTAGCATCATTTGGCATGTACTATTTAAAATGTGGTTGGCTCACAGGTAAGCTTTAGACATTTAAATGCTTGATAATATAGTTTGAAACATGATTTTAAATAATTTTACATGGAATAAATTTGGCAAAACCTTTAATTTAATATTAACATGGGCACGTGTCATTTTGTACTGAATCTTTTGTGCTTGCATGGCTTTATGATGACTTTATTTGATGCAGGCACTTGTTGAATGTGATGGCGAATCCATAGATTTAAGTGGTGATGTTGGTGCTGTCGGGCGAATAATAGTTTCAAAAGGCTCTTCTGGGAATAATGAATTGTTTTTAGATTTAAAAGGTATTGGTTATAAAGCTTTGAAGAGTATGACTTACCCCATATGCTTTACATAGAAAATGAAGTCATTTTTCCCCATAGCTATGAACTTCATTCTGGGAGCATGTAGTGGCTCTGTGACTTTTTTCTTTATTAGATTTAAACGATAATTTGACTTTTAACAGGACACAATGGAGAAAAAGGATTCATGTAACCGACCCCATGTTTAGTAGGACAAAGGCTTGATGTTGTTGTTGTTGTTGTTGTTGGTAGGAAGGATCGTGATAAATAAAGGAAATCATACAATCATTCTTTCATTTGTAAATGTTAGCATTCCCCTCATTCGGTTAAAGATTTTAATTTATAACTTAAGGATTTGTTTGGATATTTTAAATTTCAGTGAAAGCATAAGATTTTTTTTTTTTTTTTTTACTTGTCTTCTCATGAATGCAAGTTAAATGAAAATAAACAATGACATTAATATACTAGATTCCCTACTCCATCACACCACATTGGTGCAGTTATGATCAAGCAGAGGGTTGTCTGTCCAAGGAAGGCCTGTGGGATCCTTCCTTTCATCTTCCCCGCCTCCTCTTTGGACCCTATGACAGGCCTATTTACAATGTTCTTCCTTTTCCCCTCCCAGTTACAGTATGAAGCTGATGACTGGAAAATTATCCAATATGTTTCTCATGGCATTTTTTAGAGAATCAGACGCATTAAACTATTCAGACACTGTTCACTATTCACACTTCTTTTCTCCTTGATCAATGGGACTGCTGCTGTCCTTTTCAAATGGGGCATCTGCTAGAGAGTAATTGCCTCTTTTTTTTTTTTTTTGCTGCCGACAATCTTGATTTGTTTTATTATTAAGCTTGGACTAAAGCTTGAGTTTGCTATAAATTAGATTAAGCAACATTTATCCTCTAATTTAGAGGACACTCAGAATATTGAACACAATTCAGATTTTGATTGGAAATATTATTACTTATTAGGCCTTCAATCTATACTATCTGGTACTTTTGAGGGGATTGGTTTAAAAATTTCTTCACATATAAACAAAAAAAAAATAATGGATGAATGAAAAATAATGCCTTTTTTTTTCTTCATGCCGCGCCTGTTTTCTCTCACCATTCTTACGAGCCCTAGTGCCAACTTATTCTATTTTGGATAACTTAACTCTTAAAACTTCAGTACATTAACATATATAGTGATGTTTTCCTTCTCAGGTCCTGCGTTTCAGTTATTTTCGTTTCATATTATTGGACTATTCTCTCATTTCCTCTCCTAACTTTTATGGAACTGGGCTCCCTTAAAGCTGATTTTAGCTCGATTATTTTTGTCAATATTTTATTAATTTTGTTTATTACCTTTTTGTTGTGATAGGGACCATATATAAGTCAACAATAGTTCCTTCAAGGACATTTTGCATTGTATGTAATCTTCACAAGAACAGAAAGGACAATCTTGACCTGTCATTTTGCAATTTAACAAGTAGTTTCTCTGGTTTTCCTTTCATTCCAACTGCTGGACTTTAATGCTATGTATCTTCTTTTTCTGCTCAGGTTAGTGTTGGTCAATCAGAAGCAAAGGTTTGTTGGCAAACCTTTAATGGAATTTCTTTGAGCTCTCTGCAGTGTGTTTCTAACATTTTTAAAGCTGGATTTAATTTAATAAGATTGTTATCTGATTCCATCCAAATTACATGTAATTGAATTAAATGAACTCTATCCGAACAATTGACATTTTTACATTAATTGATTTTTACAAATTCCACTTCTACGTGGAACCATCTACTTAACAATGGTTTCTTTGTAGATTAAACTTTATACTATTAATGAAACTGCTTCTCAATGCAACTATACGTTGTACTCTTTAAAGACATGTTACTTTTCATAAGTTTTTAATTTAACTGTTTTCTGCCTCCATTTTAAATTGCCGTTTTCTATCTCTTCTTTCAGTTAAAATTCATTGGAATAGATAAGAAAATCACTGAGCTTTTGTAGCCTGATAAATGCAGTGCATATACTTATAGAAGAGGTCTACAGTCTGAAGCTTGACATAATCAAGATGGTGGTCATTGAAGAAAAAAAGCTGTTGTGAATGATAATTTGAAGTATATTGAATGAATTAATCACCCAAAATTTAACCTATGATGTTGTAAATGTCAACTGTTATGATAATTTCATATCTTTAAACAACATGAAGATAAACTAAATAAATCATTCATTCTTAGGAAGCTACCATTGTACTTGGTGGATTTTATGTAAGAGTTTTTATTATGCTTAAATTATGTAAGTGTTAACCATAAGGGAAAAATGGATGAATCATAAAATGAAGTTTCGAGAGGGGATGATGGAACAAGGGTTATGGAGAGTCATGCTTAGTATTTAGAAATAATAGCATTTGCTTGCTACTTTTATTGAAAGCTACTACTAGAAATAAATAGAGAACAAGGAAATGATCTTAATATTATTTATCTTGATCATAAAGAAGCATATGACCAAATATCATGAGATTAGACTTGTTGACGTTTAGGGGAATATTTTAAGTGTCGTTGTGGAGAAGGAAATTATTATGGATATGTAGATAGTGGTAATGACTGGTATTAAGATCGTTGTGGAGTGACCAAGCATTCACAGTAGGGTTATGTTAGACCAAAAGTCAAATATCTTTCTATACTTCTTTTGGATGCTCTTGCGGTAGATATTTTAAGAAGGCGCCTTGATGTATGTTTGGTGCTGGTATATGTTATGGGCATATGACATTATCATAGAGTAAGATTAGTTTTGAACTATACAAGAAGTTAAAAATGGAGGGCATAAGAAGATTTGGTGCTGAGGATTAGTATAACAAAGCCAAGTACATGGCATGTACTTATATAGATGTGTGAACCATAAATGCCAGTCTGTAAAGTTGGAGGATCAAGGTAATGCCAAAATTTGATTAGTTTAGTGCCGTATGCATATGAAATTCTAATGGAGTAACGTTAGTTGAATTACATGAGAAGTTAATAAAGGAGGATGCTAAAGAAAAATTTTGGTTCGTATGATTAATAGAACAAAAAGCAAGTACATGGTCCTTACTGTTTGAAACGTGCAAATAACAAAGATGAATCAATAAGATTTTATGATCATGCTGCTAAGTTTGCTAAGTTTAGATAGCATAGACTAAGTATGCAAAAGGATGAAGATACATAAGAATTTAAATGCTTGGAATATTAGGTGCTTTAAATTAGGCGCCTCTTGGCTACACCATGTTGTGGAACATCATGGAGATTTACATGAAAGTTTTATAAATTTGCATTAAAAAATAGTTATATAATTTGTTTGTCGGACAACAAACGAATCTCTAACAGTTAAGTTGGGCATGCGCAAAATGAATATTAGATGGATGCTTTAAAATTAGTATTACAATGCCAATGATCACATTATAGACTATAGGTAGAATATATTAATAAATAATATCATCAAAAATAGACAGTGATTTGTGAATGTAGAATGCAGAGCAGAATATGCACTATTGTATGGGATAAAAAAAAAATCGATGAAAAAGGGATATGAAGGAAAAGGTACATGATATTAGTTGTGGTTGATGATGAGTAGTACAAAAGATTTGCACAAAAAGTCGTACAAGAAGTTTTATGTAAACTAGTATTGGCACAACATGGAACATTTAATATGAATAAGAATGTTGAAATGTTGTAGGGCCTAGCTCAAATCATTGGGATGAAACTAAGTATATAATGTTGATGATGATATGGTTTGCATGTATTCTTTAAAATTGCTTTGGTCATTATTTAACTAATCAAGGATGCTGACTGCACAGATAGAGGCCATCATGAATGATTTTATCAGGTTGGAACCTCAGTCAAACATGTTTGAAGCTGAAACACTGATTGAAGGCAAGTATCATTTTCTTTTGATCCTTGATTTTCATTATTCACATGTGGATTTTAAATCATCTGCTAGATATGCTTATCTATAAAAATATATTTTCTAATAAATCCTGCCCAGGTGTTTCAGTTTGACTTATTGTTAAACCCAATTACTTGTATTTGGTTCTTTTCAGGCTTATAATTGAATGCTTGCGAGGTGTCAGAATGTTTGTTTCTTGATTTAGTTCTTTTTTTCAACTTTCCTTAATTATGCAAAATCCTTGAATTTGTAAATGTTTTGGCATTTCTTGATGTATTTATATGGTATGAATTCACAATTTAAATCTAATAAATAATCTGGTTTCCGCAAATAGCTGAGATATATATCCATTCGATTGAATTTAAGAGAATTGCTATTTGAGCTTCCAACTAACTTTGGTTGCTTTTTAGCATAATAGTTTTTGATGAAAAGAACATCACAAGGGGCAATAAATAGATAAATCTGGAACATTATTTACAGCCAATTTTTTGACGTAAAGGCTCAAGTCAGTGCCAGCTATATATGATTTCATTCAGCTTCGATTTGGTTAACATTTACATCTACCATAATTGGGAACCTCTTGATACTTAATAAACCTTGCTATTCTGTTTTCCTGGTCCTAAGTATACTTCTCTTCAAATGGTAAATGTATCAAGTAGTTACATGAACATGCAATAAATCTATGTTGTTCAACAAATGAAGAATACATTTTCCCCATCCTTAAGACATTATGCTTTTACCATGATCTCTTTTGACTAGGCACACTCGATGGATTCTCTTTTTATTCGGATGAGGAGGGGGAGAAAGTTTCCAAGGTTTTTGTCCAACAAAGTGATCCAAACAATGAGAATGAAGGCCAAGCAAATAAAAGAGCCAGAGGAAAAACTGAGAAATCATTGGTAATGCTTTGGACCTAATTTTCTTGTAGATAATTTCCTGTCATGTTGGCTAAAAAAATGAGAATTATATATTACTTGTCAGTGTTCAAAATCGCTATGATCTAATCTGATTCGTGATTCTTCAATCCTCCAAGGTTTTATTGCTGCTTTCTTGTTGATAATTGTATGAAAACTGCGATCTGTCACGTGTTTTTCTGTCATTTTTTCTTAGCTGTAGTACTGGAGCTTTGCAATTATTGCTTCATCCTCCTTTGGTCTTTAGATTTGGAGCAAGTTATCTGTTTATTCCGTTTACTTTTTAAGGTTATGCAGCATCCATGGCCTGCCAATTTTTTGTTGAGCATTTTTCTGACCTTAAACTCTTTTCTGAACTTTTTTATTTCTCTAAATACTATGTTAAGCTACATTTCGCATCCTCATTGCAGTGCTTTTGACTTAGGCTTCGTTTGGGATAACTTTCTTAATATTTTTTAAAGCAGATTTTTAGTAAAAAAAATTTTGAATTAAAAATTTTTGTATTAAAAAATTGCTTTAAAAAATAGTAAGAAAGCTGTCCCAAACGAAGCCTCAGATGTCTATAACTGGGAACGGGTATATTTTCAGTCTTACAAACTAATAATGTGCCTCCATTGATATCTTCCTTTTGTAGGGCACTCCGAACAAGAAGAAGAAACCTTCTTCAAAGGCACCTAAGAAGGTACCAAGAAAATCTCAAGTTGCAAAGAGGACCAAAAAATCTAAGAGATGAGGTAAAAAAAAAAATCGTGTCATTGCATTTTTTTTTCTTTTTCATCCAGGAACCTTTAAACCAGAGATTTTAGATTTTTTTTTTTTTTTGAAATTTTCATCATATTGAATATAATTTAAATGTGGCAATATTTTTTAGAAGTACTATGGTGATATGTGCAGTAATTCATTGTGCATCACACTGCTGAATGTTTTCTGGAGCAATAAGCACACAGTCTTGACGAATGTTTGGGCCATTGTATTATTATAAATTGATTATGTTGATATATTTGAATATTGCTGCATATTGCAGAGACAGATTTATTTTTATAAATTTATTATTTCGAGATAATCATAAGAAGAATGGCTGAAGCATTTCTCATATTGATTTTAATATCTTTGCTTAAACAGGTAAAAAAAAAATAATGTGTTATCTGGTTATAATTTGTTTTAGGATGTATTTAAAAGTTATCGGATTTGCTTTTAGATTAGTGCAATATAATTTTTTTATAAAGTAGAATGTTGGTCATTAAAAGATGGTGGTGAGACCTACAATATTTTATGTGCAAAATGTTGGCCATTAAATGAGAAACATAAAATTAAGTGTTATAGAGATGAGGATGCTCAAGTGGATGAGTGTCTTTATTGTTAGAGATAGAATGTGAAATGAGCGTATACGTGAAAAGGTTGGGTAGCTCCAGTGACCGATAAGATTATAGAGAGTCGTCTTAGATGGTTCTGTCACATAAAACGTCGATCTTTTGATGACCCGGTTAAGATAGTAGATGTACTAGATTTGACTTATGTTAAGCGAGGTAGAAGTAGATCTGAAAAGGCTAGTTAGAAAATATTAGAAATGATTTTTTTTATTAGATTTAAATAAGAATTTTGACTCTTAATTAGGACACAATGGAGAACAAGGATTCATGTAGTCAACCTCATATAGTGGGATAAAGACTTGATGTTATTCTTGTTGTTGTATTAGTGTAATATAATTTTCTATATATTATATTAATTTTAAAATAAATTTGATGATTTTCAAATTTACTATGATACTTGTATTCCTAAGCAGCATTTATTAAGCTAATAATTAATTAAACTCGGTACAAGTTGATTCTTCATGTTCTAATCAATAAATTATATTTCTTTATATATAATTCTTTCAATTAAGGCTATAAATTTTAATAATCTTGTTAACGTTTTTTTTTTTTTTCATTAATTTTGAGATCAATAGAAAATTTGGTTTAGAGGCTCAAATTTGATTCTGATTATTGAATTTATTATGAGATGACATTGATTAGTAAGTTTGTATTTTATTCATGTTAATATGTATAACAATTATTTTAATTGAATTTTAATAAAAAATTTCCTTAAAATCATCTCTTGTTAGAGTTTTGATGACATCCTTTAGAATTAATGTCCAAATGAAAGGTTAGGGGTGTTAAAAAGTGAACTGATATGTGACTTGATTTAAAAATTTTGGGTTCAAGTTGACCCGTTCAATAAATAGGTCAGATTTAAGTTAACTCGTTAACTTGGAATTAACCAGATTTTGACTCGGATTAAGTGAATTTATGGGATTTGGTTGAAGAAGTGTGCACCGCCATTACATCGAGCAAGCTCCTGTCATTGTTAATTGAAGGAGGTGAAGAATCGTTAAAGGAGGCGAAGAAGGTCGTAGAGCTATCGTGACTTTCGAGACAAGAAGGAAAGATCAAATACTTGAAATAGGCGAAAAGGGATGCAACTTCCATCAGATGAATTTAGGGGATTTGGCCGAATGAATGAGAGTAAGAAGCTTACCATCGCAATGAGTGAGAACACCTGTGACCCATCACTGTTGAAGGTGAAGTTCGTAGCTTTTGTTTCGATTTAGTAGTTCGGGTCGTGTTGGGTCAGGTTCGGGTCTGAGATTTTGACCCGCTTAGATAAATTGGTTGAGTTTGGGTCAAGTTAAGAGTGGATTAATTTCGAGTTGGATTCATTTTGACACTCCTATAAAAAGATCAAAAGAAATTTCAATGTATTTTTCTTATTTTAATTTCCAACATCTCCTAATTTCCTTTTCTATGAAATATTTTCTACAAAACCATGCAATTTTAAGAGTTTAGAGTGCACTAATTTTAAAGTAAAATTTTATCATTTTCAAATTTATTTTGATATAATTTATATCATTACATCTTAATTTCTAATATTTTCTATTATTAGGCTTGCATAAAAATTTATTGTCTCACATAATTATTATTTTTAAGGCACCCCACATATAATAGTATGATTTAATAATACTTTAGACATCTTAATAATTTATTTTTGTCCTAGATTATAAAATTGCAAGACAAACAATTGAAATGTGACAATAATTGAGGGAATCATAACAATTTCTCCTATGTGGACCATTTCTCTTATTTAAAACATGGTCGGTGCATTGGCCCCCCAACATAAAAATAACAACAAAAACTTAATGGTACTATTAGCTCATATGGAGATTAGTGGGGCTGTGGACAACGAACTTTTATTGGGTGCGGACTCCGGACATAGTTCTACGTCCGGAGTCCAGTAAATTCACGCCACCTGGATTACCCCGATCCCACCATTTATTAACCACGTTTTCCCCGTTACAATGCGGCCCAATGACCCGACCCAACAAAGAGAACCACAATAATTTTCTATTAATTGTTTGATTGTCAGTTAATTAATTAAAGGAAGATTTGCATATACATCATAAAATATTTATATATTTATATATATAACATTTAAATTTTTTTAATATTTAAATTATTAATTTATATAAAAATATTGTTAATATTAATTTATTTAAAATAAATATATATATATTTTTAGACATATTTTGAAATAATATAGATGTTAAAATTTAAGTATTAAATATATAAATATATATAAAAAAACTTTGGCATAAATGTAAATATCTCTTAATTATATTGGGAATTATGGCCATTATGGTAAAAGCCAAAGCCGTGTACGCATTTTCTAGCACTTGACCATAAGGAATGACTTATGACCTTCTTTTTATTCTATAATTATTGCCTTTTCTTTCATTAAAAGGTATGATAATTGCATTCAAATAAATGAGCTCATTTAAAAAAAATATTAAATTTATTTGATCATCTCATAAAAACAGTTAAAATTTATATTTTTTTTATTTTTAAAATATATATTTTTTATTTACACAGCTATTAATTTTATTTGATAGTGATGTGGTTTTGTGTGGTTTTATAAGCAAAAAGAACTATAAATATTTTAATTATTTAAATGTGCTTCTTTTGATTCTGAAATAAAAAGAAAATAAAATGTACACACAATATAGTATTTTTCATCTCTCATTTTTCCCATAAAAACAAATTGATATATTAAATTTTTTATTACAAAAGAAAAAAAAAAACTATCAAAGAAGCCTAAGATGCAATGTGACATATGCCAAAATTATTTAACACAATTGGATGGGGGTTGAAAAGTCACTATCTATTTTATATATATTTGTGAGGATATCTAATACAAAATGCATTAATATGAGCAACAAAATTTAGATTTACATTGAGATTTGTATTTTATATGGTATTTTGAATTGCACAAATCTCAAAGCATGGGTTAATAGCATAGGCCCTTATTTTTGTATGGAGCTTATATATATATATATATATATATATATATATATATATATATATATATATATATATATTTTTTTTTTTTTTTGAGATAAGAGAAAATTTTAAATATTTTTATATAAAATAAAGTAAGCTCCTTTCAAAAAGAGTAAAACATAAGAGACGACATAGCTTATTAAGAAATATATAGCAACAGACTAATTCCACATTTAAACAATGACATCAACATGCATATTATTATGAAATAAAAAATAAAAAAAATATTATTATGAAAAAATTATATGAGAATATTCTAATATAAAATATAATGTATTAGGATGAGCTTTAATATTCAAATTAATGCAATTTAAGTTCTTATATATAACATTAGTCTCATCATAAATTCAAGGATTTTGAGTTCATCTTGATGCATTTTGCATCAAGATATCCTAACATAATTTTTTTTTCTATTATTACAGAAGTAGATTTGAATAGGAAAATTGTCTTTCTAGCTTTTTGCTTGTCAAGTTTAGCTACACATCACAATGTCATTGATCTTAGGACTCTTAAAAATTTGACTATCTAATGTAGACTTATCATTAACATTAAATTTGTAGCAATAGAATTTTTTTTTTTTAATTCGAGTATCAAAACATAAAATTAATGTAGTCAAAATTCACTATTATTATCATACCCCAAGATCAAATTTGGAAGAATTGCATATTTTAATTGCTTAAATAGTCAACCAAAGCTTCTATGAATTCCTCAACATAAATCCTCCAACAAAAGCATCTAAAATTATATACATCATAATATTCTATTATATTCATTTTTCCAAAATCATATACAATAATCAATGCAATCACTAATCTATTAATAGCTCATGATTACAAAAGAATAAAAAAAAATACAAAACAAAATAAAAAGGAAGATCTAAGGATCTTTGACAACCTCACTCTACCTAGTCTTGATCCCTTCCTTAAATTGAAATCATTAAAATTCACATAATGAGCTACAAATCCCAACAGTGACTCAAATTCACTAATGCTTTCAACGCAAGGCTAGAAGAATCAATATGCATGCTCAGTCTAGTCAATATAATCAATAGCATTCGATTTCATCGATGATTAGCTATCATTCGTAAGGCTCAAAACGATCAATAACAAAAGTAAGAAATAATTTTAGTGAAATATATGTATCAATAGTCAATACAAAAATTAATAAATCTGTAAAGAAATCGTACTAAAAGCATTCATAAATCAATAAAGGAATGATAATATACATGTGACAATATCATCAGTCTTATATATTTTATCTATTATCAATCATATATATCATATGCAATCAATATATGTATCTGTATGTATTATGATCTATCTATCAATGTCATCTGTCAATACTATCAATGTCACGTTTCAAGATCTAAATTTGAAAAATTACATCTATCTTTCATTTTAGCCATTTAATTAGAGCTTAACAATTTTTTATGATCAGTAGAGAGAAAAATGATTGCATTTTGTTTAGAACTACAGGAAGAAAATTATGCATGTTGTCTGGGACCTCACATCATAAGAGCCTTACCCTTTTCTAAAAATATGTAAAATCCCGTAATGAGCACATGGCTCAACAAGTAATCAAAAATCTTACAACTCAAATCATTGCAAGATAAAAGACAATAATATGATGTAAATCATATAAAAAAAATTTAAGCATCAATATTAATACCGGTTATATATAGCAATTGCTTAATTTATAACACATCACAACATCAGTCACAACATCAGTAATAATCAATAGTATTAATACTAGTAATCAGTATCAATATTAGTATTAATAATGATAAATAATATTAATGATAATAAACAGCATCAGTGTCAGTTACAATGTCAGTATAATATTAGTAATAGTGTCGGTATCAGTAATCGTATCAGGAATTAGTAACAGTATCAGTATTCTTAATGTCAATACAGTAACAGTATTTATAATCTCAATGTCAATATTAGTAACAATATCAGTAATCAGTATCAGTAAATAGTAATCAATATTTTATCAGATATTCATATGAGAGTATCTTAAGGGTATTTTACTCCTGTATTTATGACTCTCAATCAGTCGCCACTGATAACTCTCAATCAGTGTACTCCTTATAACTCCCTTTGAATCACGTGAATCAATCGCTTCGCCTCCTTATAGCTCTCAATCAATCTTCAGCTCCTTATGACTCCCATCCACTGACTCCCATCATTAGACCACGTGGACCTTGAGAATATCACATGAGGTTATCATATCATATATCTGATATCAATTAATATATCATTTACCATGAGCATAGTTTTAGAATAGTACATCCTTTCAGTCAGATCAATATCACATTTCAGTCCATATCAATTATATTAATCATTTCAGTACTTATTGCATTGCAATATCAAATCATTATCATCCCTTTTTCCACTCATTTCACATAGAAATGCACATACACATATTTAACTAATAAAAATATAATAAAATTATATTAAATCATTTAGAATAATCAAATCTATAACATATCCAAAGTTACATAATGAAAGCTTATTAAGTCAGGAGATAATACATTTTTGACATATTTAGGAGAGATGATATCCGTAAAAATCAAAACCATAAAAAATAAGAGTAAGAGATTAGTCACTTACAACGAATAGAATAAAATCTATAACATGAACGATAGTAAATGCGACCCAAAGACCTTTCTATCTCCTTTCTCTTCTTCTCCTTCAATTTCTTTCTAGCAAAGTAACCAAGTGAGGGAGGTAGTAGAATAAGACAAGGATATATATATATATATATATATATATATATAGTTAGTTAGTAGCCTAGCACCACAGTGCTCTATTTCAAAATTTTCATATTTTTCAAATAAATTTATTTTACACTTTTGAATTATTACAATCAATGTATCTATACATTTATATATGATTAGTATAGGATTCAACAAGGCAGGGCATCTAATTTTAATGTGATATTTTCATCCTTTCATCTATATTCATTCACATTATCATATTATTATTATTATTATTATTATTATTATTATTATTATTATTATTATTACAAGTGACTTTCGATAAATCATTTAGAACCATCACCCTCTGCTCATCAATATAATCAGTCATCAACTATAAGCTACAACTTAACACCACAAACTATCTTTAAAGAAAAGCTCGTTGGCCCACCATTCTGCGCAGGATATTATATTTTAACAGCCAATCCGAATTAATTATAGTATTAACAACTAGCATTCCTTGCTTACATATAAATGCCACATTTATTTTATATCAACTGTATCAATCTCCTTTTTTCATGCATGAAATGCAATTTGAAATGCTCAGTTCTATAAAATACTAGAAAATTTATATATTAGTTTATAGTTTTAGAGAATTATAACTTTCGTTTTACCCAATAAAATTCAATAATATGATAGTCAAAATATTCATAAAATTTGTATCTATCATACATAAAAAGTTACATGATAAGGTAAATTAGGAGAAAATATATTCTTATCGATTTAGGAGAGAATAAATCCGGTAAAGTAAAAATTATTGAAAACTAAAGTGAGATTTAGGTCACTTGCAACGATCAGTAGAAATCTCTAAACATAATCGACAGATGAAAATGCCATGAATGCCTTTATCGCTCCTCGCACTCTCTTCCTTCTCCCTCTTTCCCTTTAGTTCCTTCCTCAATAAGAATGAGAGTAAGGGAGTGGGGTGAGAATGGCAGGGTTAATTAGAATTTAATATATATAAAAATATTTTTAGTGGTCTAGCACTGTAGTGCTATATGTCGAATTCATAATTCGATCCTATAGAACAGATGCTCACACCGCAGTGGCGATTTCTAGCGCCGTTCTGCTTTCAAGCATAGCGTCGCAGCTCTACAAAGCACAACGTTGAAACACTCTAGTTTAAATAGAAATTCAATTTTCTTAACACTTTTCATATTTTCGTGTTATTACAATTATGCTCTTGACAATAACTTCTAAGATCATTGTGAACTAAGCAAGCTAACACCCACTAAAGCCATAAACTCAGTTTTTATTTTGGACAACTTTCTTACTGCTTTCTAGTATATTTCTAGTGCAAAATTTTTTTTTAAACTAAAAATATTTTTATTAAAAGTTGTTTTAGGAATCAATAAAAAAGTTATCCCAAATGAAACCTTAATCTAACCATTTATTGTCATAAAGGTATGATGATTTAACATAGAGCTTGAAATTATAATACACTACAGAAAAATCTTCTATTACAATCGAATCTTCCGGCAGAAATAAATAAGCCGGTAAAAGCAGCGCACACAACGGTGGATAATTCATCGGTAATTTAATGTTGACGTTTCTTTCCGCCAGAATTTTATTGGTGGATTATTCGCCGACATTTCAATAGGCTATTTTCCTATAGTCGTAGCCCATCTCTTCACCTTAAACCAGCTAGAGGATTAAAATATGCTAAGTCAAATGATATTTTGGTCCTAAGTAGATCTCCTAGATAATGCTTATTATATTTCCACTTTATGATTTGTTGAGGCACTAAAATTCCCTTCATCTAAGAAAGAGTTTATCATGTTAAAATTGATATTTAAAGGCTTTTAAAAATTCAAAAAGAAAGAATTATGGGGCTTTGTCAGATTTAAATGATTTCACTAGTGTGGTCAATATTATGGTGTCATTTGTACTAAAGAAGAGATTATTATAATGTAATAGACATGAGTTGCAAATGATATCTTCTATAGTGGTAGTAGAAAGAGCCTTGAGTCATCTACGTTGATGTAAAGAGATTATAGGCAATTGGCTCAATAATTTTCCTTATAGGAATAGAGTTTGAGCAACTAAGAAGACGGGTGTTGAACAGTGATTGGCATATGTCAGACATCAATCTTTGAAGCGCATCAAATGATAGTTAATGAGGAACATCAAAGGTCGAATGATGTCAAGCAGTCTTATGTGATCACTCCCCTTATAAGGGAGAATAATTACCATGAAGGCTTATATCAGACATCAATAGTTGATTAATGAAAAACATCACTCCTTAGTATGTGTTGGGCAATGATCAACTAAGAACATTGAAGACTAAGCAATGGCCAGTGTTTGGCTCGATCAATCTCTTTAAAGAAGGGGAGATCGAGCAACTATGAAGAGATCTTTTAGATATCAGCATCTACTGAATTGACTCTCTTAATCATTTGACATTTGTTAGGCATCTCAATATCTTAATGACATTATAATTAAGTAAACATTAGATTGTTGGATTTGCTCTATCCATGCACTCATTTTAACTATAAGCATGTGAAATTAAGAGCGCATTTGATCCCTCAAATTATCTCGTTAAGTTCAATCATGCTTCTAAGTGTTTGATTCAAAACTTTTTAAACTCAGATCATCGTTGGATTGTGCTGTCTAGACTATTTATTTGTTGATATTAAAACTCAGAAAATCTTGAAGTCGACTATAAAAAATTTTACCCAAATACATACCATTTTGAACTATAAAAATTACTTCAAAATAGATATTTGATCATATAAATAACCTTTTTTTAACTCTTTTATCTATAGAAATTACATAGTTAATTACAAGAAATTTATTTCAAAATTTTGTGCTGCAAAAATCATTCCATGAGACAAATAAAAACTCATAAATCTAAAGGGATCGAACTCATAAATATTTATTTATTTTTGTACAACTTTTCTCTATAATTTTTATGTGGCAAAGGCAGAGAAGAGAAGCTATGTCATGTGGGTGATATCATAGCATGTAAACGGACAAACATATGAAAAGCCACTTTGTCATGCTGTGATAGAAAAGGGTCGGTGGAAAGAAAAAAGAATAAAGAGTGTTGAAAATGACTTATTGCTCTGAAGTCATAGTGTTCATCAAATTTTGGCACATTTATGGGACCATATTTTAATATGATATAATATTAAATTATTATTGATAATATCACCAAAAAATTATTTTGATCGGGCACGAATCTCGAGGCAAAAAGCAAGTTGGAAACATCAAAAATTAATTCAGAGACCATTTGAACTTTGATTTCAGCAAGCTTACAGTCGAACTGAGCGTCTCGGAAATACGAATCCAACAACACCAAATTCGACTCAATCCGAGCCCAAACGAGTCCAAATCAAGTACCCGAAGTACTGTTGGAAGCATCAAACAGCAATTTGAGTTACCAAACGGTCTCCGATTTTGACGAGCTTATACTCGAATCGAGCGGCTCGACGAGACGAATCCAACGAGCCCAAGATCGCAGAATTCTGATATCATTAAGACCTTCAAATTCTTGATAAACGGCTCACGATCAAGGGATTCAATATCGACCGTTCATCCGGATCACTCCTTATTTGCCCTTGATCCCTCACATATTTACGGGCTATGCCACTCCAGAAAAACTATAAATAGCCCCTCATTTCTCTTAAGAGGGGGCCGAAGCCAAGAAGAGAAGAAAAGAATAAGAAGAGAAGAGAAGCCTAGGAGGGAATAGCTCCTCCTCGACCACTGCGGGAACACCGCCGGAACTCCGCCGGAACACCGCCGGATCACCACCGAAGCACCACCGGGGGCCCGAGGGACGACAAAGCTCTGCCCAACACAGGAGCAACGTTGGAATTCTGCCCGACGCCGGAATTCTACCCGACGCCCGAGTGACGCCGGACTTCTCTCCAAGTGACGCCGGAATTCTACCCGACGCCCAAGTGACGCCGGAATTCTGCTCGACACCCCGAGTGACATCAGAACTCTACTTGTCCTTGTAACTGATACTCATTGTAATCTGATCGTCCTGAATTTAAAGGACGAATCAGCCTTGTATTTCAAACAACACTAGTGGAACTCTTTCAACTGGGCACGGCCCCGTGGTTTTTTCCCTTTCCAGGGTTTTCCACGTAAAAATCCTGGTGTTACTATTTCGATTCTGTTTGTGTGCTGGATATACGTACAACGCTGAGACGGAAATTTAAATTCTATCGCCGCGTATATTTGAGTCCGCAACAGTTTGGCGCCGTCTGTGGGAATCTTATCCCACAACTTCAAGTATTGCTACGATGGTCAACAGGCGTAGCAGTCGCCTCATAGGAGCCTCCTGCTCTCACTCTCATCAATCCAGGAATCAGTCTATGAATCATAGACGCCCGATATCTGCCTCTTTATACCCCGGGGGGCAAAACGCACCTGGGGAAGGGACCTCGGGACCCTCCCTAGAAGAGAGAATTCAAAAAATGGAAGAATCTCAAAAAGAGATCCTACAACTCTTGCGAGAGACTCGACAACCGACCCTAGCACCTCAGGAGGAGGTTCTTCTCCCTCGAGATCCACCACGTGTCGAAGCTGTTCAAATCGAACATCTTCAAGACAAGATTCCTCTTCCTCCACTCAGGAGGCGTTCGCAGTCGCATCAAGATAATGAACTGGCTGATACAGCAAGTTCTACCCATCCTTCGCACACAGGTCGGCAACCTCGTATTCCTTTGGACCTCCCCGAAGAGTTAGCCCGACCACACATTACTGAGCTCCCTCGCAATGCCCTTCGCCACGAACTGCGATGATTGGTCCGAGAAGAGTTCCCTACAGGAGGCATAAGGCAACCCCTTCGTCAGTGGGACTTGCAAGAGTCGTCACCCTTGACAGAAGCTATTCTTCAACACGCTATTCCGGTAGGATTTAAACTACCAAGCATCGATTCCTACGACGGGACATCCGACCCGTACGAGCACATCGATCATTACAGAACCATCATGCATATCCAGCGAGCTTCGGATGCCCTCCTATGTCAGGTTTTTCCAACTACACTCAAAGGACAGGCGCGAACATGGTTCTATTCTCTTCCATCTGGAACGATCCCTTCATTCGTCAAATTGGCCAAAGCCTTCGTTGAACAGTTTGTAGCCAATCGAAGAATTGCTAAAGATTCTTCCCACCTCTCCGGGATTCGTCAAAACGAGGGAGAATCGTTAAAAGAGTACTTTCAGCGATTTTCCACAGAGGCACGACAGATTCCAGGACTAAACCCAGAATTGCTCCGAGGGGTCTTCCTTGGAGGCCTTCGTCCTGGTCCTTTCTATTCGGCACTTATGCGCGACACTGTTCATTCATATGCCGATCTGATCCATCGTGTGGAGGCGCGGATATCTGCAGATGAGGCAATAAATGCTCATAGAAAACAGTTCGAGCAAACCACTGGGAAGCGCAAGGGAGCACCTGAGGTGGAAATTCCCTCATCACAATGGAAAAAGCAAGGGAATAGCAATCTACCTTCTAGGCCCTCATTACCACAACGAGAACCTCGGAAGGAGAAAGAGTACACTCCGCTCAACACATCTCGAGCAAATGTGTTAATGGCGATTCAAGATCAGGACAAAGTGAAATGGCCGCATCCTTCGAAGCCAAATATAGGAAATCAAGATCAGTACTGTCACTTTCATCGTAGTCGTGGCCACTCTACTGAAGCGTGTTGGCAACTTAAGGATGAGATTGAAAGACTTATCCGCCAGGGCTATCTTCGACAGTTTATTGGGAACCCACCTACCCGAGAAGAAGCTCACCCCACTGGGGGGCAAAATCAACAACAACAAAGACAACCATTGAATAATATTCAAATGGTTGGTGAGATTGAGTAATGCTGCAACTTGAACCTTTGTGTTAGTAATACTACTTGTCATGTGTCACCATGTATCTCTTCTATGATCAGTAGGATGTCACTCTAATGTCCTTAGTTTTTCTACCAAGTCAAATGATGTGGTTGTCCCTATATGTATCTCTTTTGTTATACAAGGAAATTATTGTATTGTCTTACAGTAATATAATGTGTTGTTCGTCCAGTTTTGATATTGTCTCTTTCTTTAAAAAAGAATATAAATGACAATGAAAAACTACTGACAAATATAGTCTCTTTATCCTTGATTCGAGAAATACACAATCTTTATTGTGTCTCAATCACTGGATGATCAATCCCAGGGGGATTCGATCTGACCTCTTCTACACAGGTTAACGTCGTCGAGCAAAGGCTCCGACATACAACCTCGGATAGGTCTCACATCCTTGGTGGATTCTCTCGACCTCTTCCATACAGGTTAACGTCGTCGAGCAAAGGCTCCGACATACAACCTCGGATAGGTCTCACATCCTTGGTGGATTCTCCCGACCTCTTCCATACAGGTTAACATCGTCGAGCAAAGGCGCCGACATACAACCTCGGATAGGTCTCACATCCTTGGTGGATTCTCCCGACCTTTTCTATACAGGTTAACGTCGTCGAGCAAAGGCTCCGACATACAACCTCGGATAGGTCTCACATCCTTGGTGGATTCTCTCGACCTCTTCCATACATGTTAACATCGTCGAGCAAAGGCTCCGACATACAACCTCAGATAGGTCTCACATCCTTGGTGGATTCTCCCGACCTCTTCCATACAGGTTAACGTCGTCGAGCAAAGGCTCCGACATACAACCTCGGATAGGTCTCACATCCTTGGTGGATTCTCTCGACCTCCTCCATACAAGTTAACGTCGTCGAGCAAAGGCTCTGACGTACAACCTCGGAAAGGTCTCACATCCTTGGTGGATTCTCTCGACCTTTTTCATACATGTTAACGTCATCAAGCAAGGGCTTTGACCTACAGTCTCAAATATGTCAAAAAGGATGTCTCTCACATTCGTTCAGACTAATAATACATCAAAAGTACAAAGCATGTCTTACAGATGCAAGAACAATTCAGGTCCCTCTAGGGGACAAATCCTCATTTCATATACAATATCATTGGAGTTATATAAATCCAGATTCAGGTGTACATTTATTCTCACTAGAAGTTGAAATTGAAAAGTACATTGGCATCATCCGTACAAACTAGTATCATCAAGCAATAAGCAACTTTTACACAGTCAAATATCCTAGGTGGATTTAAGTGACTTCTCCCTTAATGCACGCAAGCATCTCCTACAATTGCTCCTTCAAAGAAAGGACATAACTGGATCATCATCAGATCTCCACTCAGTGTTAGTGTATTGCCAAAATGTTGGCATATCACTCTACTTCGGCCCCTTGATCCAGTAATATCTGATGTTGGCACACTTCAGTATGGATGAATATTGCCTTAACACAATACTACTGGACACCCGCCATCATCGACCCTTCGTCGGATATCTGCCGGCGGTCCTTTACTTCATATCAGTCATCATCGGCCTCTCGTTCAACTGCTGATAGCAGCACCGTTGAACTCTCTCCTTCTGCTCCCAACTTAGTCGTTGACTACCAACAGACTTCCACCCGATCGTCCATCATCGACAAACGAACATCGAAATTCTATTCGATGCTGAGCTTCCTCCCGTTGGAGGACTTCTACACGTCGCCAGACCCTCGTCGGACTTCTACCCGACGCTGTACTTTTACATGACGTCGGACTTCTGCCTGTCGTCTGATGTTTGTCGGGCTTCTACCCGACACCAAATTTCTACCCGTCGTGGGACTTCTTCTGGCCGACAGATTTTCGTCGGAGTTCTACCCGATGCCGTACTTCTTCCCGCCGCCGAACTTCCACCCGGCCGCTGATCGCCGCCGGACTTCATCCCGACCTTCGTCGGACCACCGCCTGGTCGCGGACCGCCATCGAACTTCAGCCCGACCTTCGTCGGACCACCGCCCGGCCGCTGACCGCCGTCAGACTCTCTCCGACTAAATCTCACCTCCACATGATCTCTTAAAGGAGAGAAATTTCCAACTCCCATTCCGCTCCCCTTCCTGAAAAGGGGAAGCCGCTAACTTCTGCGCAAAAGGAGAGGCGCCGAATCAAGTAGAGAAAATCACCTACTCAACAACAGCGGAAGGCCTCAAAATGTCAGAAGCTAGAGGGGAGAAGAGAGGAAAGCCGCTAACTTCTGTGCAAAAGGAGGGGCGCCGAATCAAGTAGGGAAAGTCACCTACTTAAAAATGACGGAAAGCCTCAGAATGCCAAAAGCTAGAAGGCCAGAGGAAGAGGAGAATGTGGTGCAAATTTTCATTACCCCAAGGGGGGTATTTATAGGATGAAAAGGGGAGAGAAAGAGAGGGAAAATATTTGAAATTTAGAGGGAGAGAGTTTCTAGAAGATTTTTGAATTTTTTCTAAATTTTTTCGAAATTTTTTGGGCTTAAAAACAGTTATTTTCGAATTTTTTAAAATATATATATATAAATCTTTTTATGCGGGCCCCACAGCCAAAAACAAAAAAAAAAAATATGTCGGGGGCGGTCAGGCAACCGCCCAAGATCCCGCCTCCTGTAGAGTCGCCTCAAGCGGCTGTTCAAAAAATAAAAAAAAAATATAATAATAATGAAGGGCACGTCTTTCCATTGCCAGAAAATTGATGGCTTGAGTATAAAACTATAAGTATACATTGATATATGTTTTAATTTATATGCATAGCTGTCATGGAAAGAAATTTTTTAATAATATATGAAAATATCCAATTCTCTCTCTCTATAGTTACTTAGTTAACGGAAGATTTTATATCAACTGATATACAAATGGTAATATTTATTAACATACTTATCTCTTATTAATAGATGCTTATTTGAAATAAAAATAGAGAGATATAAAGGTATACGATATAACTATAGATATATAATATTTAAAATATTATGAAATATATTTTCGGACTCTTATAGCTTTGACGTCCGAAAATAGGGGGGGCAACTGATAATATCACCAAAAAATTATTTTGATCGGGCACGAATCTCGAGGCAAAAAGCAAGTTGGAAACTTCAAAAATTAATTCAGAGACCATTTGAACTTTGATTTCAGCAAGCTTACAGTCGAACTGAGCGTCTCGGAAATACGAATCCAACAACACCAAATTCGACTCAATCCGAGCCCAAACGAGTCCAAATCAAGTACCCGAAGTACTGTTGGAAGCATCAAACAGCAATTTGAGTTACCAAACGGTCTCCGATTTTGACGAGCTTATACTCGAATCGAGCGGCTCGACGAGACGAATCCAACGAGCCCAAGATCGCAGAATTCTGATATCATTAAGACCTTCAAATTCTTGATAAACGGCTCACGATCAAGGGATTCAATATCGACCGTTCATCCGGATCACTCCTTATTTGCCCTTGATCCCTCACATATTTACGGGCTATGCCACTCCAGAAAAACTATAAATAGCCCCTCATTTCTCTTAAGAGGGGGCCGAAGCCAAGAAGAGAAGAAAAGAATAAGAAGAGAAGAGAAGCCTAGGAGGGAATAGCTCCTCCTCGACCACTGCGGGAACACCGCCGGAACTCCGCCGGAACACCGCCGGATCACCACCGAAGCACCACCGGGGGCCCGAGGGACGACAAAGCTCTGCCCAACACAGGAGCAACGTTGGAATTCTGCCCGACGCCGGAATTCTACCCGACGCCCGAGTGACGCCGGACTTCTCTCCAAGTGACGCCGGAATTCTACCCGACGCCCAAGTGACGCCGGAATTCTGCTCGACACCCCGAGTGACATCAGAACTCTACTTGTCCTTGTAACTGATACTCATTGTAATCTGATCGTCCTGAATTTAAAGGACGAATCAGCCTTGTATTTCAAACAACACTAGTGGAACTCTTTCAACTGGGCACGGCCCCGTGGTTTTTTCCCTTTCCAGGGTTTTCCACGTAAAAATCCTGGTGTTACTATTTCGATTCTGTTTGTGTGCTGGATATACGTACAACGCTGAGACGGAAATTTAAATTCTATCGCCGCGTATATTTGAGTCCGCAACAATTATTGACACATTAAAAATATGGATTATAGTCTAAATATTGAAAGAAATTGGATAAGTTAAATAAAACTAAAAATGTTACATTTATTTCATTACAATTCTTTTATTGTTTGGTGTCACAAGTCGTGTTGATAGTGAGAGAATTTATTTATCTTAGCTACAGAGGGCATCCTATATAAGATCAATAAAGTAAAATGAGTATGAGACGAGCATTTTTACGTGAAAGTTTTGGAAAAAAATAACAAAGTTTTGTCCGGTTGAAGTAGATTTTACTAATAGTAGCAGTTATTCACAAATGTTTGCCCTTCTTCGAACTTAGAGACGGCTTTAATAAAATGTAAATAAAAGGTTATCGTTTCAAGTGTTATGGTGATGGAGATGTAAACATTTTCTTAAAGTAGATATCACTAGTTAGTCCTTCTCCTAAAGGTAAATGTGGCGTTATATTGACATAGTAGATGAGCAAGTGTTGGAAAGTTGAGTCCGCTAAAAAATAATTGGATCGTCCTCCCTTGAAGTTGGAGATGCTCGACTTGAAGCTGAAGATAAGGTGATGTCATTAGGTTGAGGCCATAAAAAATGGTCAAATCAATCCATCTATAAACATTTTTCATCCATTTGGTGTAAAGTGAATCATAAATAACCATAATTGATGGTTAGAGGTTGGTCAGGAATGTCTTTCTCCTAAATAAATATGATTTGGTTGAACAACCGAAAGTCACAATGTATCAACAGTAATATTCAAAATAATTTTGTTTGAATAATTTATATGCACTCAAAAATAAATATCAATATTGAGTAAGATGAAATTAAATCCATATTTGGCATATGAGTAATCCTAAAATTGGAAATAATAATTCTTTAATCTTAGTTTTCAAAAATATGAAAAGGTCATTAAATTTAATTAAAAATTATCTTCAAGAGCACTAAAATAATCCTTTAATTATTGGTGTTTCCTATGACCACAAATAATACATTTAATATCTCAAAGATTTTTAAATAATAGACCACACACCATATATTTTACCCACATTGTGCTAAGGAGTGCAAGCAAAGCTTTTGGTTGGGTAAGGTGTGTTGTGACCACTCACTCCTTTGGATTATTATCTCATGTTGCAATCTTCTTCTATTATCTTTTGTTAATAATTTCAACTTCACAAACCAACCAATCCATTTCTCCTATGAAAAAATTAAACTTAATTAATTAACCAAATTTTAATTAAATAGGTTGGTTATGAAATCTTAACTAATTGCTATCTTTAGTTTAATATTTAAAATCAATGCTTATTGCATGTTACTCATTTAAGTCTTAAATATTGGTCCAACTAATTAGAAATAACTCTACAATATTTGGTTGAGCCAATAGAGAACCAACCAATTAGCTAGAAAGTATTGTTTGTGCACCTAATCAATGTTAGTAGGTCGAGTGTTTCAAAGTGGATCAACCTAATCTTACTTGATTTTGTTTAGCCTAATCTAATGGGGTCTTCCTCTACTGAGGATTAGGACAAGTTACATGAGTTATTATGTGTTAGGATGCTTACCTATTGAAAGAATATAATGGTGGGACTATCTTGCACCAAGAGATGATCAACATCCTAATTATTGTCAATTCATATAAAATATTATGTTCTTGAAGATTTTTATTACGTTCATGGTTTGTTTAACATATATATATATATATATATATATATATATTCACAAATATATGACTTTGTATATGTTATATTCCTAATAAGAAAATTTCTAATCAAAATTTATTTATGAGTTCAAGTAGTGGGAGTAGATAATGAGAAATAAGATCATTATCTTATGATCATAAGCAAATTTAAATCAAAATGAATTTTTATTTCATTGAAAATAAAAATTTCATTATATCCAAGTGTTTTTGTGTATAAAATGTTACAAAATTTATATTAATATCCTTTTCCATAATTTACCCTTTGATCAAGGGGCATCAAAGAAAGAATTTCAACAGAAAAATAAAGTTAATTACAACATCAATTCTTAAGAGAATAACTTGGATCAGAAGAACCATAAGAGCCATTAAACTCATCAAATAAGGACAACGAGGCTCATCCTAACAAATAGCAAATTCAATGGTGAAGATCAACTTTAGATAGAAGATCAAGACCCTAGATCAATTGGAGGAGGATGAATTTGGCCCCACCAGCAAATTGAATCATCCTTGAAGTTTCTCAGACCTCCATATATGAATGACTTCTATCATAAGCTTGTGCACTTCCTCATGAAATTTGAAAAAAAAAAATATGGGAATGTGTGAGGAATTTGTAATGATGTTAATTATGTGTCAAATTCTTCGCAACCTCCCATAAATTATCTAATATGATAGCTCTCCTTCCATTTCTCGCCTTGCTTTTCGTTTGTTGTTGTCATCCAATGTCATATCACTTCTATAATAACACTCTTTTTATCTAGCAAATAATACGATGGTATTTATTCTTTTTTATTTATAATATGATGACCAAATGTATAAAAATAATAAATCTTCTTATCTAGCAAAGTGCACATAATATTTATTGCACAAAATTACTATTTTCTAAAAAGTATATTTGCTAGGAAGTTGACAAATTTTTAGGAGAGATGAAGTCAAAATTTTATGATATTTAATTCAAGAAAATAGTATATGTTATAATGCCAAAATATATTATTTGAATGCACTATGATAGGTAATGCTAGTCTTACAAGTTATGAGCAAAATCCTGAAACAATTGATGAGATTTTAAACCTTATGAAATGGTTTCTATGTAGTTGAAAAGAAATTAGGAAAAAAAAGAGAAATAAAGCAAATTATTGTGCTGAAAATTCATTTTTAGTCATGATGTTATATTACAATACATTTCATATAAAAGATTAATTCTAATCAAGATTTAAGAAGATAGTAAGTTTCTATATTAAGATGATTTTTTCAAAGACACTAAGTCTTATCATAGATTATTTAGGCCAAATATTTTATTTTTATCATGAAGTTGAGTGATAGCAAACTCAAGAAAGGACAATTTAGATGGTTAGTAAACCAATAAAATATAGTAGTATATATGGTGAAATTATGCTAGAATCTACATGTAGTCTATAATCTCAAATTATTTTTGTAATAAAATTAAATAGTCTTTGACCTGAAAATATTATACTATATTTTTCATAAATATATGATCCTCATACTAACACTTGGATGGTTGGTGAACCAATGTTGTCTAATAGAAGACATGCTTTGAGCTATGCAAGTAACTCAATACATTAATAATGTGTTGTAATGATGTTGTTGTGGAGATAGGCACTTCAAACTCTAGAATTCTCATGGTAATATCCTTAGACTCCTTGTTTGAGGAAGCATCATCCTTAATAGTCTCAATGAACACACCCCATGCTTATTTTTCTACTTACTAATATAAAAAACAGTCATATCTTCATCAACATCTTTTACAAATATTGTTCCTCTTACAGTCATCTCTTCAACACCAATGGGCATGTACTCGCTTACTACATGCTTTATGCTGACAATCTGACTTTCAATAATTGTTTCCATAAAAGCTATCACACTAGTAGTCTACCATTCCTCCTCTTTCAGCTATGTAACTACAAGAAATTTGTCCCCATCTTCAATTGAAGTGATTCTAAGAATTAGGAGAGTTGCCTCCTTTATGCCTTTTAAGAGGATCAAGATCAACTCCAAGATGAAAGCTTTAGTCTAGAACATACCAAAATCTAAAGTATCAAAGAATCTGTTTATTTGCTCACGAAGGGAAGATGACGTAGTGCAAAATTTTCACCTTTCCCTGCTTAAATCAGAATTTTAGTCCTTAAATTTGTCAATGGAGCGCCCTCTATAACATTTTTAGAGGCTTTAGTTTAAGCATTCACTCCGTTGACAACAACCACCTTATCATTAGCGGATCCCATAGTTGTTGTTGTATCCAATTGAGGACTAAGGCCTTCCCACTTTTCTTTAACTTGCTTAATCATCACTTTCTTCAATGGAGGCATCTGCGTTGATATGACTACTAAGTAGACAAGAAATATTTTTTCAAGATAGGCTCTCTTAGCTTCGTTTGAAATTCTTCAATAATAGCCTAGCCTTGAATTTATTAAGACGTCATCATCTCTACATACATAAAAGTTCCAAAGCAATTATACAAGGAAAGCACATTTAATTTTAAAAGTCAAAAGTTCAACAAATGAAGTAGAAGCCTCAAATTTATATGCAATGATGTTTGCATGTCAAAGATTCAACCAAGATTCGTTAGAACCATTATTATCTTATCCTTTTTCAACATCTCAGAAGAGAAGAGAGAATTGAGAAATCATTTCTAAGATACTCACACTCACTTAGATCAAGAAAATTAAGTCATTGTGGGAGCATAAATTCCCTTCAACAAGCCATTGATTGGATAAGTCTCACTATATGTTCTATGAGAGCTTGAGTTGTTTGGGTATTTGCCTATCTAATTATATTTTTGTGTTATTATGGATATATGTTATAATAATTACATAAATAAATATAAAATGCATATAATTTAATTAAAATAATGATAAATTTTATTCTTAAATTGGCACAAATTAAAGAAAATATAAGAAATTTTAATCTTAATATATTATAATTTATTAAATACTTTCAATTATTTTTAAAAATTAATAAACTCTTATTCATATTTAACTTTTTTTTTATCATTCTATCATCCACCACAACTATTTCTTAAGTTTTAATTGAAAGCATATCTTATTCTACATATATCAAATAAATTAAATTTTAATATTGCAAAAAAAAAGCATACATATCACAGAATTTTTATATATTTATAAATCTAATATTTAAAATTTAGTATTTTGTTATATAATATTTTAATATTTTAATCATATCAATCTTTATATATATTAATATTAGTATTTTTATATAATTTAATTTAACAATAACACCAAATTTTTATCCCACTAAATGAAATTAACTATATAAATCTTTTTTCTCCATTTTGTTCTATTAAGGTCTTGTTTCGGACAGCTTTCTAAGTGCTTTCTAAAGTTATTTTTTAGTACAAAAATTTCTTATTCAAAAAATTCTTGTTCTAGAAAGTTGTCCCAAGCCATCTAAGAGTCAAATTTTTATTTAAATGTAATAAAAATCTATATTTTTTAATACTTTCTAACCAAATTTTTGGATGCATATCTCCATCTTTCTTAACATAGGCCAAATCTGATAAATCTATTCTCTCAGTCGGGTGATCAGAATACCCGCATTTTATATAACCAAACCATCTAAGATGGCTCTCTAATTTTAGAGAGATTATTCTATACAATCACCGAATCATCCGGAGGTAAATCAGGATGCGTCATATCACCCGGTATATAGTAGTACACAGCACCAATACACAGAAAAAAAATTGACATTTCGCATCCTAATTCACTTCCGGACGGCCTCCAGTGACCGCACAGAATAATTTCATCTAATTTTATCTGTCGCTGAAGTTACTCAAATATTTTTATCGTATATACTCATTTTGTATTTATCTAACTTATTTATATAAATATTATATTTATAAATATATAATAAAAATTATGCGGTATATAAATGCTGCGCTATCCTCGAACGTTCACTCTCGAGACATCCTCATTTTCCGACATATGCGATAATTGCGTCCGAAAACGTGTTAGCTGAGATGGCGCCGCGTCATCATCGTTATCCTCTAACGGCGGGCTGCTCTTTTTTTACGGATAATAATTATTTTTAAAAATTCCACCGTGTAAAAATTATTTTCCGTACCGTATTTTTTTAAAATTCAGCCAATCAGAAATCATTGCCAGGCTGTTGCGCGAATTTTAAATTATTTTGTTTTGTCTCTTTCATGGCATAAAAAAATACTTAGATGCATAAGTCTTAATTATAATTTAAATTTATTTGAAATGTATTTAATGAAAAAAAATTCAAAATATTTGTATTAGAAATTAATTTTAAAATAAATTAAATTTATTTTATTTTAAAAAATAATTATACTTATTTATTTTTCTTTATGAATATCAGAAATCAAAAAAATTATTATGTGTAGAGTTTAAATGTAACTCTAAGTTCGAATTATAATAAAATCATGTCACATAAACTAAATATGTGAATTTAATTTCTCCCGAAATTGATGGAGACTTTTGATTGAATAGTCCTGCAAATTATTAATTTTTCTTATAAAAGCTTATCTACATATTATTAAATACTTTTGTCTAAATCAAAATTTTTATATATCAATTTAATTTTAAAATTAAGCAACCAATCATTACATATAATTTATACATAATAAAAATAAATAAATATTATATATTAAATAATAATTAAAATTATATTTATATGGGTGTTGGACACGACCCAAAAACTCGATTTGAACCTGACCCGAAAATTCTGGGTTATGGTCAACTAGTTTAACAAACGGGTCAGATTCGGGTTCTTGGATTTGACCCGTTTGGAAAAACGAGTTGGGTCGAGATTGACCAGGAAACCCGAAAATGACCCAGTAACGACCTGGCCCTAACTCCCCTATACACGAAATCTCAATTCCCGCAAGTCACGTCCTCGCTGGCATGCCCGACCGCCGTCCCGTCCGCACTGGCATGCCATGATGCCTGTGCCGTGTCTCTGCCGGCACCGACCTGATCGTGTCGCGCTCTTGACCTATGACCCTATTTTGACATTCATATATATATATATATATATATGCACTTAAAATATATCAAAATTTCAATAATCAGATATAAATCATTAATTAAAAAATTCTACCACTCTTCATTATTTCGACTGAATTCTTATTATTTCTCGTAGAAATTAACAAAAAATTTTAATATGTTATTACAATTTCAACTTGCAAAAAAATTATCATCTTTTTTTTAATAATGAACGGGCCTATTTATTAGCTAATGTCAACTCAATTAATAGATAATTTCTATCTCAAATTTGAATTGGCTAGAACTCGTTTTTTTACTTATTTAAACCCCTAATGAGATCTCTAAAGTGATGAAATGCCATGAGGCATTGAGAATGGCCTTTGTAAAAAGCTCATTTAATTTGAAAAATAATTATAAGTGATAATTTTTAGGAGATTTACATACATATCACAAAATTTTACATACATATTATAAAATTATTATATATTTATATATGTAACACCTAAATATTTATATTTATTTATATAACATTTAAATATCTAAATTACATACAAAATATAATTAGTATTAACTAATTTAAAGTAAAAAAAGACTTTTTCATGCATATGTTCAATACGATTTAGATACTAAGATGATATTTAAATAAATATAAATATTTAGTTGTAAGATATGTAAATAAAAATTTTATGATTCGTATGTAAATTCCCCTTTTTAGCCCATTTTCATTGTTACAAGTTCTCATTTAAGAAAGTTTAAGGGGGTATTGAAATGTTTATTCAAACTATGTACATACATATCATATAATTTTTATAAATTTATATATTCAACATCTAAACTTTGATATTTATACATATAATATTTCAATATCTCAATCATATCAAAATATATGCCTTAAAATATGGATTTTGCTTTAAAAAATTAATATTAAAAATATTTTTTATGTAATTTAAAATTTTAAGTATAATATAAATAAAATTTAAATTTCAATGTTAGATATATAAAATATGGTATATATGTAAATTCCTCATAATTATTTATCTAACTCCATACACTACCAAAAAAAGGATTTTCGCAGCGGAGAAGCAATTCAAGTTTTGCTGCCTATAATGAGAAATTTACCTCAACGATAAGGTATTAGAGGACGACAGCTAGGTAAACGAGAGCACTGGTGCCAACGCGCTGAGAGTAATGGCCTTTCTTAAGGAAGTCGCTCATATGGCAGACAGGATACTGGAGGCTGGCTTTGACAGATTGGGAAACAGGCTTCTTCTTGAGCTAGGTAGAGCGTGGCTAGGGCATGAATCAGGCAAAGAAAGTAGGATAATAAGAAAATCTGATGGCGGTTTTTCAACCGCTGCTGTAAAATTGTGTATTTTTTTATAGTGACAGTTAAAACCGCTATCTATAGATGAAATATAACAGCGGTTTAAAAATATCTACTAGCTAATGCTACATTTACGCTCTTTTTTTTATAGTGATAGTTTATAAGGGTAAAACTATGAATCATAATGCTACAGTTATTTTTTTAAAAAATAATCTAATAATTTTTTTTCCTAATTTATGTTGTAGGTATATTCGGGGCATTATTGCAGTCAAGGTCAACGCCAATTCGCTTTTGTTCAAATTTGTGCGTGTGGAAAGGTTTCTTCCCAAATTTCTCTAAAATTAAAAAAAATATATATTATTATTATTATTAAAAAATATTATGCATGTTTTGTGGGCCATTTAGCAACCAATAGCATCACGGTGAACAATAATAATTAAAATAATTAAAAAAGTTATTAATGAAAGCATTGAACTATTTTTTCTTATTTTTTATATTATCCGTTGAGAATTTAAAAATATTTACAAAGTAAAACATTAAAAAAATCAAATTTTGTTATATTAGACAGACAAATATTTTTTTTATATAAATTTTTTTTTTATAATTTATTATCTTCATAAAATTTATATTAAATAAATAAAATTAATTTAATCAAATTTATTTTATTAAAATTTAAGCTTAATTAAATATTATTTATTTGAAATAATTTTAAACAATTTTGCATACTTTTAAGAGCTCCGAGGAAGAGGAAGCAGAGGGGAAGAGTATTCGGAGAGAATATGTCTGCAGAATATTATTCGGATATTCTATAAAATCCATAAAATGATAAATGAAATCAAACTTTCTTGATAAGTGTGCGCTGTTGTGTATTTTTTTGGTTGGATTCTCGGAATATTCTATGGAGTTTTATTATTTATGATTGCGATGATATGCGTATATCATGTGTGTCTGTTTGCACATGTGTGGAGTAATTTTATCAAGAAGATTATTGTTGTAGGCTGGAACATTTATGATAGTAGAGAGATATAAAGTTTAACGTTCAAATTTTGTATAAAAATCCAGCATACAGACAGACTAGAAAGAGGGTTGCAGGAGTCATAAGAGACACCAAGATTTTTACATGAAAAACTCTAAAAAGGGAAAAATTTTGGGGCCTAACCTAGTTGAAATGGTTCCACTAGTATTTATTTTTTATTACAAATGAGGCCCTTCCATAAAGGTAAGGCCTTGGCTTGATGTAATAAATATACATCATATAGAGCACATTACATTGTGGGAGTTGAGAGAAATATAGTGATAGGAAAGTTATTCTCAAGAAAGCATGGGCTTGTTCATTCGGCTAGCAGGATCGTAGTCTGGTGACGGTGGTTAAAGTGATCATAGTCAACGAGAGACGAGAGGTCAGAGGGACCGTAATCGGCGGGCGACGTTAGTCAGAGGGACCGTAGTCAGCGAGCGATGATGGTCCGAGGGACTGCAGTCGGTGGGTGACACTGGTCCGACAGACCGTAGTTGGCGGGCGACAGTGGTTTGAGAGATTGTAGTTGATAGGTAGCAGAGGTTGTAGGGACTGTAGTCGGCGGGTGACGGTCTTAGTGACCGTAGTTCGTGGATGACTGTGGTCGGAGGGATCGTAGTTGGCAGGCGACGGTAGTCGGAGGGATCGTAGTCGACCGGGGAAGGAGGTCGGAGGACCGTAGTCGACGGGCGACGGTGGTCGGAGGGACCATAATCGGCGGGAGACTGTGGTCTGAAGGACCGTAATCGACGGCGATGGTGGTCGACGGCCAAACGGTGGTTTTGCAATGGTTAAGCGGAAGTCCAACGGTGGTCGGTGATCGGGCGATGGTTTGACGATGGTCGGGCGAAAATCTAGCAGTAGTTTGGCGGCAGTCGTCGGCCGGGCGGTGGTGAGAAGATGGTCAGGTGGAAGTTTGGCGATGGTCGATGGTCGGGTGGAAGTCTGACGGTGGTTGGTGGATGGAAGGTGGTTTGGCTATGGTCGACGGACAACGACAGTCGATAGAGGTTCACCGGCGATGGTGCCTGGCTGGAGCTCTAGATCCTTGAAGTTTCAGAGCCCTCTCCAATCTCCAGCCAAAGGTCCAAGCTCTAAGCCCCTCTTTATGTGAAAAGTGAGAGTTTATTTATAGATTTTTAAGAGTGGCATGCCCCATGAATATGAAAAAGATCTAAGGCAAATTTGGAGTGCTCCATCAGATGACCCTTATTGATCCCCTCAATTATAGAGCATTGGTCAAGCATTTTGTGCCTAAATGATACAAGAATAAAATGATCTTGGGCTCGTTGGATTTGTCTCGCCGAGCCTCTTGATTTGACTATAAGCATTCCATATTCAGAGATCATTTGGTCATCCAATTAATGATTTGAACCTTTCAAATACTCTTCTCATTGTTGTTTTGGACCCATTTGGACTCGGTTGGACCGATTTTGGGGTCGTTGGGTTCGTATATTAAGGACTTTCAGTTTGACTATAAGTTTATTGAAATCAAAGCTTGGATGGTCCTAAATTTAATTTGTGAAGTTTCCAATAGGGGTGTCAATATTTGACTCAACCCAAAACTCGACCCGCAAGTCAACCTGTTTGCTATACGGGTCGGGTTCAGGTTTCATTTGCCACCCGTTTATAAAATCAAGTCTGATTTGGGTTGACTCAAAAACCCAAAATTAACCTGGGTTGACCCGTAAACCTCACCCACTGCTCGCCTCATGTCCAAAGTCTGGACATGCGCCATGCACTTTGATGCTCACCCACATGCCTTGCATTCAGGCTCACATTGTGCTCTCACTGCTTGGACCGTAGTCTATGGGCGACGTTGTCTGTGGGTGACATTATCAGTGGGCGACATTGGTCAGAAGAACTGTAGTTGAGGGGCGACGGTGGTTCGAGGGATAGTAGTCGGCAGGTGGCGGAGGTCACATGGACCGTAGTTGGTGCATGATATTGGTTTGAGGGTTGTAGTCGGTGGGCAACAGTGGTCGGAGGGACCATAGTCGATAGGCGACAGTGGTTTGAGGGATTGTAATTATCATGCGATGGTGGTCAGATGGACCATAAGCGATAGGTGACGATGGTCGAATGGATTATAGTTGGTAGGCGATGGTGGTCCGAGGGACTATAATCTGCAGGTGGCAGAGGTCAGAGTGATCGCAGTCGATGGGTGAAGGAAGTCGGAGGGACTGTAGTCAATGGGCGACGATGGTTGGAGGGACTATAATCGGCTGGAAATGGTGGTCAGAAGGATCATAGTCGATGATGATAGTGGTCGGCAGCCATACGGTGGTCCGGATATGGTCGAGCTGAAGTCTGGCAGCACTCGGCAGTGATCCGACGGCAGTCGACAACCAAGTGGTGGTTCTACAATGGTTGGGCGGAAGTCCGAAGGTGGTTGGTAGCTAGGAGGAAGTCTGTCGGCTGTGGTCGACAACGAGGCGGTAGTCCGGCGGTTGTCGTCGGTTGGCTGGTGGTCCGACATTAGTCGGGCTAAAGTTTGGCGATGGTTGGCAACCTGGTGGAAGTCTGGTGGCGGTCGGCGGCTGGGCGGTCGTCCACCTACGATCGACGGAGGTTCGTCGGCGGTGGTGTCTGGGTGGAGCTCTAAATCCTTGAAGCCTTAGAACCCTATCCAATCTCCAGCCAAAGGTCCAAGCTCCAAGCCCCTCTTCATGTGGAAAGTAGGAGTCTATTTATAGATTTTTGAGAGTGACATACCCCGTGAATATGGAGAGGATCTAAGACACATTTGGAGAGTTCCATCGGACGGCCCGTATTGATCTCCTTGATCATAGAGCATCCGTTGAGCATTTATGTGCCCAAATGATGCAAAATAAAGAGATCTTGGGCTTGTTCGATTCTTCTCGCCAAGCCGCTCCATTTGAGTATAAGCATGCCATATTTAGAAATCATTTAGTCATCCAATTAATGATTTGAACATTTCAAATACTCTTCGCTTTGTTATTTTGTACCCATTTGGGCTCGGATTGGACTGATTTAGGGGTCGTCGGGTTCATATCTTTGAGACGGTTAGTTTGACTGTAAGTTTGCTAAAATCAGATCTTGTATTGTCCCAAATTTAATTTCTAAAGTTTTCAGCTTGAATATGCCTCGATAATCGTACTGGATCAAGACAATTTTTGTTGACGTATCAGTTATAATCATTTTTAACCTCCTCAGTCGATCTAGTAGAAAAATTTTATGATCGACAAATGCCCTAAGATCTAGTTTGAGGAGAGGTTTGCTATAGAATTAAATCGTCCATGTTTATTTTATGTCAAAATAGATTCAAACATGTTTTAGTTATTTTTCACATTTAAGTTACCTAAATGATATATATATATATATATATATATATATATATATATATATATATATATATATATATATATAGTCTTAAAATATGTTAATTGTGCATTAATGCGCCTCTTTTATACAATGAATATTATATAATTAAATAGGGATCATTAAAGAATTGTTGTATTCAAGGCATGCATGGTTGCTTGGCTCCTCATCCTATTTCTCTATCCCTTGTACTTCTACCTTTTCTCCAAGTTATCCTTCAAATTATTATGTAATAATTTCTTTTATAGCGACTCTAAATAATTTATGTATTACTATATCACCCAACCAACCACCACCTCTTCAGAGTAATCAACCCAATACAAAGACCATGGCAAATAAATACATTTGTAATGTCTAAGAGAGCACATCTTCTAATGTTTTACCACTCTTAGATTAGCATAAATCTTCATATATGAAAATAACGACAAGACCACATGATTAAGGGGATTGGTTTGATTTTTTAGGCTTTATTTGGGACAGCTTTCTTACTATTTTTTAAAGCAATTTATTAGTATAAAAATTTCTTCAACTAGAAAATTGTGTATTAGAAAGCAATAAGAAAGCCGTCCCAAGCAAAGCTATAACCTAAAGTCCTTCAATAATGAACCAAAATAGCTTTATGTAAAGCAGTTTTTCTTACGAACTTGTGAAGTTTAGACTATTTGGAGAATAATAAATATAGAAGTGGGATTCCAAGTGCTCCATTTTTAAGCTCTTAGTGAAAAGTGGAGGGAGAGATAGCCCAAATATAAGCTTTCAATGATGAAATAGAGGAAGAGGAAGCTTAACACCAACTTGCTCATCACTCCCATTATTCTCTCTCCTCCATTTCTCGTTCTTGTTGTCCTTCTATTAATGAAAACAATAATGATCTAGTTCTCATTATTGACTAATTCTATTTTATTAAGGTTTCATTTGGGACAATTTTTTCTCAGTATTTTCTCGTTGCTTTCAAAAAAATTATGTTCTAAAAAGCTGCTATAAAAAGTAGTAAGAAAACTATCCCAAACGAAGCCTAAATCATGAATATATTGTCTATCATATTTACTTGGAAACAATCTTTCATTGTCATTCCTTCCACAAACTTCTAATAAAATTGTGCATGCTATGGCCAAGAAAGAGAAAGAAGGTTGTTTATCAAAATTGAGGGTGAAAACAGCATAGCTTGTAAAATTTGGTTGGGTTTCTTGTGATGTAAGGATGAGAATGACAACTCATCTTCTTTTGGGTCCACACAAACTTTGTTGAGTCAAGAAATGAGCTCCTTATTATATTTCCATTATTATTAAGTAAGAAAGCATCCAATAACTTTGCTCCAAGTTTTAAAGTTATTTATATGTATTTAATAGAATAAAGATTTTAAGGAAGATTTATATACATAGCATTCAAAGTTTTCCTATTTGAATATTTAACTCCTAATCTTCAATATATGTATAGTATATTATCTTTTTTAACACTGTTAAAGAAATCCTTCGTCATGAGGAAGAAGAAGTCGTGACGGATCTCGTGGGAGGAGAGTCGGTTGCAACGAGATCTCATTTGGAAGGGGATTCGACTACCATCCCTCTCATTCATCGTCGATATAAGGCTTCTACTGCCACCCACAAGCAGAGCATCGGGATTTAGTTTGGCAGCTCATCAACTAGGCCAACAACGTGCAAAGGTGGCGACGATACTGATGGCGTGCGAAGGTAGAGATAACATTAATAACGCACAAAGAATGGTGACAGGACCGACGACATGGTAAGCTTATTGACAAAGAAGTTTCGAGGGCATGCAGAGTTTTGATAAGATGAACATTATTTTTACTATTATTTAAAATTTTAAGTATTATACAAGTAAATAATAAAATTTAGATATTAAAAATAAAAAAAAAGAAATTTAAGTGATTTATAAATCCCTCAAAATTTTTGTAGATATCACGTTTAATGCATTTATGACACACAAATAACAAATTAATGGTGGGGCTATATTTCTTCTCAAAACTGACAAAAAAATTTGAAGAGAACTAACAAAAAAATTTGAAGAGAACTAACAAAAAAAGGCTCGAAAGTTCAATAATCGAAAGAGACATCTCTTCTCTCCTCAATCAAATAAGAAGCCAAAAAGCCCTCAATTTCCCATCTCTTTCTCGACCCAATTGAAATCCAGTCTTCCTTCTCTCCTATGCAGCCTATAACCTCACATGAGAGCTTAAAGTTCTCATCTTTGTCCCCTTTAGCTGTATAAAGCCCAGACCTTTTTCGTCTTCGCCGAGTTCGCCATCTGGGTCGTCGGAAAATCGCGGGAAGACGATGATAACAGCATCAGAAGAGCTGTTGCCACCAGGTTCTGTCTCCCCTGACCGGAGCTCTGGCGAAGGCCAGAGGTTCTGCAACGTTAGGGGAGTTAGGTGGAGGATTAATCTCGGAATACTGCCTTCTTCGCAATCAGCTTCCATCGAAGATCTGCGCCGTGTCGCCGCGGATTCTCGAAGGAGGTGTGATAATCGTCCGCCTTCCCTTTGGATTTCTAGGGTTGCCTGAAAAGATACCCTCTTTTTGTCTTTTTAATGTAATAATACTTTTTTGGTGAGTTGGTTTGTTGTGATCTGAGGATTGTTTAGGATCTAATGCTTGCTTTTTTTCTCTTTTTTTGAGGGTAGGAACTCTGTGTGTGTGTTTTTTTGTCCTGAATGAAATATGACTTTAATGTTGGTTTCTATTTTATTTTGGTTCGAATCTTGGATTCATCTTTTTGATAAGATGAGGCTAAATTTTTGCCCCGATGAGCTTCTTATCTTTAAATCTGCTATATTTGTTTTAAACAAGTAGTTTGGATTTTGGGAGCTAGATTTTTTTTTTTGCTATAGGTCTTTTCGGAATTTTGGCTTTGATTATGTATTTGAACATCCTTAGAACCCCAAATTACATGGGCAGTCATGGGATTAGGTTAGTATTCTCAAGTGACAACCTCTTTTTGTGTTTGTTATTTGTTCTCAAGTGGATCTAATTATCAAACTTTCCATCTACTACTTAGAGTTTTATTAATTTTTTAAATTTTAACTTACAACAGATAGCTTTCTCTTGCTCATCCAGTACAATTCAGTATACAATCATGTCTATAAAGTTCATTTTCCTTTTGCCCTTAAGCATCTGCCCATTTCATTTGTGTCTAGGATACCTTTTTGACCATCTCTCCGTTCTGATAGTAACTTTTCATTAGGGAATAGGAAGGCCTGTGGGTTATTTTCTTGGCTGATTTACAAATTGCCTTGATAGTTGATTATCTGAATATATGAGTTAAAGCTGTCTGAAATGCACTTTTCAAACCTTAGTTTTGTGAAAAGGATAAGTGATTACTTTGATAGATGTCCCCTATTTTCACAGTTATGCAAGCTTGAGGCGCCGATTATTAGTAGATCCACATACACTGAAGGATGGAAATAGATCTCCTGATCTGGCTATGGATAATCCTCTATCACAAAATCCGGGTATGTTTACAAATCTTGTTGCAGCTTCTTTCTCTGTGTCACTCATATAAGGATGACTCATGATTATTCTAATTGAATCTACAGTTTGTTGCATCTTGTAAGATATTTATCTTATTTTTCTTGGTTTCTAATGCTCATCCTCTTGTGCACCTCATGTATGGTTCCAGCAATATGATTTGGATAATGTCAAGTTATATGAGGAATGTTCCTCCTCTCTTGATGCTGAATTTTATTGTAGTTTTCTTTTTTATACATCAAAACAACAACTGTTGTTAATCCTTGTATTTTTGGTGTATCCATAAATGGAAAATATTTGAATTAGGATATCACAGCTTAAATTTGATCAGTATGGATTTTCTACTCATTGAATTTACTTAATATGAATGTAATGCATGTTTAATCATGTAGCTCTTGCATTGCACCTATCTTAAAGTAAATCTAATAGATAGAAAATTCATCCTAGCCAAATTTGAATCTTTGATATCCTGGACAAAATTTTCTTTTCCATAAATTTCTTGATTTTAAACTATCTATGATATGGAGAATGTCATGGTATTATTATCTGCATAACACATTGGTACAGAGATTCTATCAGTAGAGTTTCTATCATTTTTTTCTTATTTGGAGATGTATGATGCATGTTTTTAATGTTGATCTGAGTAATTTTGTGACGTTTTTTAATCAATGTGCATGAACCCATCTTCAATACTCAACACACAGCACTTGGTGATCTTTTTCATAAAACTTCTTACAGAGAGCACATGGGGTCGCTTCTTTCACCATGCCGAAATAGAGAAAATGGTCGACCAGGATTTATCACGATTGTATCCCCAAGATGGTAGCTACTTTCAGACATCAGCATGCCAAGGCATGCTGAGAAGAATCTTATTATTGTGGTGCCTCAGGCATCCCGAGTATGGATATGGCCAAGGTATGCTGTTTACTATTTATAATTGGCCACACACACACACACATAGCAGTGAATTGTATCTACCATTGAAGCTAATCAAACCATGTGTTCTACAGGAATGCATGAACTATTGGCTCCTCTAATATATGTATTACACGCTGATATTGATTACCTTTCTAAAGTTCGAGGGCTTTATGTGGACTGCTTTAATGATGAATTTGATGAATTGTCCTATCCAGACAGTGGCCTGCTGTCTCATAATACAATGAAAAAGGCCAAAAGCTGGGATTTAGGAGGCAATGGTGACTTTTATCAGGGAAACGGGCCCAAAATTACATGCCTTGATGATCTTGATCCGGATACAAGGGATGTTTACTTATTAAGTGATGCCTATGGAGCAGAAGGCGAGTTGGGTGTGGTTATATCTGAGAGATTCATGGAGCATGATGCTTACAGCATGTTCAATGCATTAATGAGTGGTGCTCATGGCGTTGTTGCAATGGCTGACTTTTTTTCTGTCTCTCCTACCATTGGATATAGCACAGGTATACCTCCAATAATTGAGGCCTCATCTGCACTGTATCACTTACTATCTGTTGTGGACTCATCTCTTCATAGTCACCTTGTCAATCTCGGGGTTGAACCTCAATATTTTGCACTCCGATGGTTGCGTGTCCTATTTGAACGGGAGTTCTCACTTAATGATCTGTTAGTCATTTGGGATGAATTATTTTCTGTTTCAAATGATTCATGTATGGAGAATGATGAATATCAGTTTAGGGTCTTGTGTTCACCTCGAGGAGCTTTCATTGCTGCTATGGCAGTTTCCATGTTACTGCATGTTAGGTCATCCCTGTTGGCCACGGAGAATGCAACCTCCTGCCTCCAGAGATTATTGAACTTCCCAAGGAATATAAATGTGATGAAGTTAATAGAGAAGGCAAGGTCTTTCCAAGCCCTTGCTTTGGAAGCAAATATGTTATCAGCATCATCATCACAGCATTGTTTCACGAATGATAGTTCATTAGCAGCAAGTAGAGCTGGTTCAATCTCTCCTAAGACACCAATTAGAATTTTACCTGACAGTTACTGGGAAGAAAAATGGCGAGTGCTTCATAGGGAAGAAACACTTCAAAAGAGTGATTTGAGCAGAGGGAGGAAGATCAAGGACTTGTTGGGGAAGAAACTAGGGTTATCTAGGACAGAATCAGATCCTTCTCCTGCAAAAAAATTTAGCGGGAAGAAACAAGCAGGTTCTTCTTTCAGGCGTAGGCTATTTGATGATTTGTCTCAAAACTTTGAGTCTGAAGGTGATGCAGGTCACCATATTTTACCAGGTCAGGAGTCTCCTCCGTTGAATGAAGATGTGAACAACCGTTTGTTTGAAGAACCTGGTGATCCAAATATCAGAAGAACCTCTGATGAGCCATGCGATCAGAATATCTCAAGAACTTCAGAGTGCGTAGCTGAAAACACATGCTTAAGCACAGAAAATTCCTCATTGTCTTCTATGGCAACAGCTCCCACTGAGGGGAATGATGCTGAAATTGAATCAGAGAAGAGTAGTCTCTCTTCGGATTCCTCATTCGGAGAAAATGAAGATGAAAATAATCTTGCAGAGGAGGAATGCAATAGTTATTCAGAGAATCTAGTACCTAATGTCGTAGAAACCAATGCTTCCAGTGCCAAATCTGAACAAAGTCAGAATGCTGAAGCAGTAGGTGTACCAGATTTGAAGGAGAGAAAATCACTTTCTGGCAAGTTTCAGTGGTTTTGGAAGTTTGGAAAAGGAAATTCATCTGAAGGAAGCTCTGAAAGAGGAGTAAATGCAAAGACACAGAGATCATCTAGCTTTGGAAATGGAAACGTTTGCCAAGAAACATCAGGAACTTCAGTTTCTGACCGCAGCTACTGTAGTGATAGCGTAAAGATAGAAGCTGGAGACAAGAAAGTAATGGGTTCCCTTAGGAATCTTGGACAATCCATGCTCGAGAATATTCAGGCAAGTGAAGTTTATTTTTTAATATAGTTTTTCAGTGTAATTTCTTAAATTTGATTTTCTTACAACCTTTGCGTCACTTTGTTCACACACTGTTATCCAAATAAACGTCAATTTATTATGTGCTCTTTCCTTATATGTGCCATATAAATCTTTTTTTTTTTCTCGTCAAATTTAGTTCCCTATTTTTTTAGCTCTTCTGTTTCATTCACTTCTAATATATCAAACATACCTTCCTAAAATTTTTAGAAAGACACAAACGCAAGTCATTGGTTTTCTTGATCAAACTAAAATTTAATATCTCATTGAGTTTTTACTCTTGAGAAATTAAAACGTGTACTCATTAATATGAGTACACATTTTAGATATTTTGGGTCTATTATTCAAAACGATGGTGAAATAGATGGAGATATTATTAGTAGAATTCAAGTTGGACGGTTGAAGTGGAGGGATGCATCGGGCTTGTTGTGTGATAGAAAAGTCCCCCACAAACTTAAAGGAAAATTCTATAAGATGGTGGTGAGACCTGCAATGCTTTATGGCGCAGAATGTTGGCCATTAAAAGAGAAGCATGTTAAGTGTTGCAGAGATGAGGATGCTCAAGTGGATGACTGACTTTACTCTTAGATACAAGATACGAAATGAGCATATACGTGAAAAGGTTTGAGTAGCTCCAGTGGAAGATAAGATTAGAGTGAGTCGCCTTAGATGGTTTGGTCATATAAAACGGCGGCCTTTCGATAATCCGGTTTTGAAAGTAGATGTATTAAATTTTGCTTATGTTAAGAAAAGTAGAGGTAGACTTAAAAAGACTTGGTTAGAAATTATTAGAAATGATCTTTCTTTATTAGATTTAAATGAGAATTTGACTTTTAACAGGGCATAATAGAAAACAAGGATTCATGTAGCCGGCCCCATGTAGTGGGATAAAGGCTTGATGTTATTGTTGTTGTTGTTGTATTGAGTTCTTATACTCTCTTCTAAATATTAAGTTTGGTAAAGTCTTCAAACAATGTCTGACATTTATGTCTAAATTTAAATGCTAAAGTTTGATTGGCTTCATTACTTTAGGCCATTGAATCGGTTTTCCAACAAGAAAGAGGCCAAGCAGGCAACGTTCTTGGTGGAAAAGGACAAGCTACAGCCTTTGCAGCTCTTAAAGAACTTCGAAAGGTCAGCAATCTTTTGTCAGAGATGTGACTCTGAGGCTTTCTACATACTTTCATGATTGTATCATTTTTCTCTTATTTAGTATTCAAGTAAAAGCTTCTTGGCTTTCTTTTTTCCTTGGAAAGATATAATTGTGGTGTAAATATCAATTGCAATTTATGAGAGAGAGGAAGGCTACTGTAAATCCATTTTTGGATTATCTTGTATCTTGGAAACAAGCAGGAAGCAAGTTACTGCGTACTAGATATCTGTGGCTCAATCGAATTTCACTATTTTGTAATTAATCTTTTACTAGCTCTGAAATAAGAGGCTCAATTGAATTCTCATCTTAGCATTCTGTTGCTTTCTTTTGAGATTTGTGGCTAGATGTGGTGAATGCTGTCTTTCTTATATATAGATGATAGAAAACATTACAAATTTTGATTAAGATTTGAAATAGCGAAAAGCTATTGATAATATAAAAAGTAGCTAAAGTTTATCTTTTAGATGCATATATCTTAAACATTCAAATTTTAAATGGCTAATAACTTTTACTTTTTAAGTTTTAGTCATTTGAAATTTATAATGGTGAAAGCTGTGTGCAAATAAGCAACTCTATTCTTAAAAAAAAAAAGTTACTCTTATAGATGGGATTGCGGTTACATTCAGCCGACCTCATATAGTGGGATAAAAGTTTAATGCTATTGTTGTTGTAGAGAAATTATTCTGTGCGGAGTCTGGACGGGAAGAATCATCCAGACATATGAGTGTACAAATAGTGTGTACACTGATTTGATACACACTGTGTATAAATGTGTACAATCACATATCCAGACCGTTCTTTCCGTCTGGACTCCGCATAGAATAATTTCTCATTGTTGTATAGACGGGATTCGAAGTTAAAATCATAGGAATAACTGTCGAAAGCCCTTATCCCTTAAGTCAGCAGACAACTATATATATAGAAATTCAGAGCCTCTCTTTTTTGATTTTGTTGTAATGAAAGAGACTTGTAGCACAATTGAAGTACTTGAACTTTGTATGAACTAGTAGATCTTACTCTTGATGATGAAATCAGCCTTTACCAGGTTGCTCCATGACTATGAGATGGAAACAACTGAAGTACCTTTACAATGCAATTTGTGAAGTTTAGTATAATAATTTTTTTGGAAAATAAAATTTGTGAAGTTTATTATAATAATTTTTTTGGTAGAGTTCAGATATTAGCTTTATTACAATTACAACATTAATATATTTAGTTGTAAGTTCTTCCTTACATAATCTTCAGAAATGTAATAAAAAAGTTTTAGCTAAATAAATGTGTGAAAGTTTCAAAAATAAAAATATGAAAAGGTGAGAAAATTTATATATTATTAGGAAATAAGTCTTCTAAGATAAAATTTATTGAAATTTATATAGTTTGTCTGAGAAAATTATAGCTATTAGTAAAATTAATTGCAAATTGTTATTATTATATAAGTTAGTATTTCTTTTATAATTATCATACTATCATATTTGATTTCCTTCATAAAAATTATAATTAAAATGAAGCATAAAAATGATCTGTAAAAATAAAATTATGAAAAAATTATGAGAAATGAATTGATAATTTGACAAATATTTTATTTTATTTTATTTATTATGCTACTCATAATTTCTCCCACTTGGATTAAATATTTCTATAAATTAAATGCATGTCAATTGACTTGCCAGTTCACATGCGCCCACCCTTTCATCATTATGTGCTATCATACATGCATGCATCCAACATGATACATCCCAATTAAAAAATTATTTTTAAACTCCTTAAAAATACTACATAAATTATTATTATTATTATTTAGATCATATTTCATAAGCCTATCAATTAAGTGCTATTTATTTTTATTTGAGAATAATATTTATTGATCAAATATTTCTCTTAAAACATTTTTTTAGTAATGAAATTTTCTTATTAAATGCCCATCTTAATCTGCTATTTTTTTATTTTTTTATTTATTTTTTTATTTTTTTTATTTTTTGTTTTTTTTTGTTTTTAGCCATCTTAATCTTCTAGTTAGCAACTTAGGCTTCATTTGGGAGAACTTTTTTAATGCTTTCTAAAATAATTTTGTAGTATAAAAAATTATTAAACTAGATTTTTTTTTACTAAATTTGACCTGAGGTATTAGATTTGACTTATATTAAAAAAGGTAGAGATAGACCTAAAAAGACTTGATTAGAAAATATTAGAAATGATCTTTCTTTATTAGATTTAAATGAGAATTTGATTTTTAACAGGTCACAATGGAGAAAAAAATTCATATAACTAACCCCACATAGTGGGACGAAAGCTTGATGTTGTTGTAGATTTTTTGTACTAAAAAACTGCTTTAGAAAGCAGTAAGAAAATTATCCTAAACGAAACCTTAGGCTACCGAACAAGTGGTCTTGAATTCGAAACTTACATATATGATGTGTGTAAATTTACCTTTAATTCACTTAAAAGTCCCAAAATTTTGTTTTCTTATTAAATAATTACAAGTGTTCTTGCTGACCAAATCTCTGCTGGCTAGAAAGCAAGTTGATAGGTGAGATCATTAACCAAATTGGCTAATAATTGGAAAGACTTTGTGACTTATTGATCAAAAGAGATGATTATATCTTATAGAATATTTTAAAATTGATTGCTCTGACAAACAACTTTGCAACCTTCTAATTTAATAGTGGGGCAAATGTGTATCTGGATAAGGTGTTGGCATTGAGAAGGTTTCTTGTGGGAGAAATACATTTCATAATCAAAAGATGAAATAATTTTAAAAATGGCAAAAATACATTTCTTTTATTTCAAAAGAGCCTAATCTCTTATATATAAAGTATCTTAAATATAAATTCTTTCAAGGTGAATTTGAAAATTATTAAATTTACTTTAAAAGTAATATAATATAAATAATTCATATAAAAAACTAGTCTCAAAATAAATTTCATAATTTTTAAATAATTTAATAATTTCGTATAAATTTAATATGATACAAATGCTGCCCCATCAAACATGCTCAATAAATAATTATTAAATAAAATTCCAAAAAAACATAAATTCTCCACATGGAAAAAAAAAAAGAAAAAAGAATAATACTGTGAACAAAGCATTTCTTAAAGCCAATATACTGTGCATCAGACAATTAAGAAATCCATAATAAAAGGTAAGCTGCCATGGCAGGATTGTTAATATTAGATTTTAAACGCTTCTGTTACTAACAAGCTGAAGTAGGGCCTTTCAAACCTGTATAATTGATACTCAGCAGAACAACATGGACCATTCTGAGTTGGATTCAGTAAAGCCATGGAATGACTCTGGAAGGTACCTTGTTACAGTACAGCTTCCAGTATTTTCCATACCTGAAAAAACCAGACCACATTACAGGTAAACAAACAGGTCATATTCCTTGCAGGATTAGCTGGACATGATCTGAAACAAATGACAATTTTGATTAAACCATCCTGACTTGCATTAGGATGAATCATGGTTGTGAAAATCAGAACGAATCGGGCAATCAACACGTAAAAAAACGTAGTCGAAACGCTCAAGCCTGAAACTGGGAGTAGTTGAACTGATTTAACTCGAAATTGCAATAGATAGATGCTCGTTTTTGGACTTTTCATGATATTTGCTATATTTATCATCACTATTAAAAATTTTAAGTCATTTAAATAATCTTTTTTTTTTTTTTGGAACGGGGTATCCACTCGCTGCCACCCCCGAGAGGGCGCTTGGCGGCGTGACTAATCCTCGACTGACCTAGAAGAGGCACCCACCTCAAAAACCTCCTGGCTCGCACTTAATTGCGCCCCACTTAAGAGACGCTGCCGCTCGAGAGGAATCGAATATGGGTTGGAGAGTTCCCAACCGTACTCGCCCACCAACCAAGCTAAACAACGGTGGGTATCTAAATTAATTTTAATAATACTTATCATCACAGTTGAACCTTTGATTGGATCTGGGTTCACTTTTCAACATTGAATTTTTCTTTCTATCAGTTCAATGTCAGACAATTCCAAAAAGTTTTGTATGAATGATAAGCTATTATGCACAGTAGGAGGCAGCATGTCCAATTCCTTACTTGGATGAACACCGATCATCGTCCCTCTTTGCACGATCGAAGAGGAGAATGGTAAGAAAGATCACGTAGAAGTAGGGCAAGAACTGAGTGCAAAATAAAAACAGTTAGAAGGATCAAGAGTACAGTATGTTAAGATGAAAAAATTTACATGCGCATAGACAAGGTTACATGGTTAAAGAGGGCTGGAACAGTCCAGAAAAATGCAGCTAGTATCTCTGGTATATAGTGAAAATGACGAGCTAAACCCCACCTGAAAGGAAAAAAAAGAAAAAGAAAAATGATTTGTTGTTTGAGGATTTCAATCATGGTTATGTTAAATGATTGCAAGAAGCTTGCATTCGAGTTTACAAAGTGATTCTGTCAATGATGTATTATTTAAGCATATTATCAGGAAAAAAGGTAGACTAGATGATTAGAGAGTCACCAGCCAGAAGTTAGGAGGAGGCTAGTTTTTGTTTCACCCTTTGTGGTAACATAGGTGGCAACTATCTGTAACAATTATATAAGAATTAACAAAAACCATTCATACAATGAACTTAAGCTCCTAAATGTGAGGGCTTCAACCTTGGATGGGGGCCTGCCCCAGATCAAACATTTCCCATTTGTTCTCCGAAATTCTTGCCGTTGCCTATCACAATCATAATTGATGTATATGCACAGAATTCCAGCTAGGAGTATAGATATTGCAAGCTGCAAAATTGAGAGTTCAATACAATGCAACTATTAACCTCCATCGAATCTAAACTGGTTCCCACATAATAAGCCCTCGAGAGAAATGCATTTGACTCTGAATGAAATAAACTCCTAATGTAGTAGAGGCATGCTAGGTTTGATAACAGGTTAAAGTTTCAAACCAAATTTAAAAAAAAAAAAAAAAAAGCAAAGAATGCCAATTTGAAAGATATTACCTGGGTACCTAGATTCACTGGATGATTTACAAGATACATGCCAGGGGAAGTATAGATTGAAGGTACCCACACTAGGCATCCCCAGCAAATGTAGAATCCAGCTGAAGACCAAAAGGATCGAATGAAACACAATTTAACAATAACTAGTAGTGTCGCATAATACGGAAAGGAAGCTGCTTGAAGCCCGCCATAGCCAGAAATTTACTAATGGCCACTCAAGAAAATTAAAGCTATCGGAAAGAAAAAGACATTTTCTTCAATAATTCTTCAGACAAAGTGTAAGGTTATTTCATAGAAAAAAGAAGGGCCGGTACCTATAGCATGAAGCCCACAAGAAAACAAAAAAAACTGCCCACATACCACTACCCATTCCCTGTGTCCAGTCACCCTCTAGGTGTTTTTTTAAACAAATTATACAGAGATAAGGTAAATTCATAATTTATCTAAGCACGTCAATAACAATTTGATTACCTCTATCATGAGCAATATCCATTGTGCACCAATATCCAGACTCCCACAAGAAGAATTTGGTTACATAGGCCAGAGTCAGAATGGTATATATTAGCATGGAGTCAGCCACTTGCCCATTTTGTTCATACTAGAAAAAAAAAAGAAATAACTTATTTAAGCAATTATGAAGTATTTAACCTGAAGAAATGCTATGGAACCTAATAAATAGGCGTAAAATAAGTGAATGATATGATATTCAAACATTTAAATGTTAAATATGATGAGCTATGGTTAAATGAGAGACGTTTAGAAGCTGGATATCCAACAGCATAAAATTGGATATAAAAAAAGGATGCCTAACTGAAAGATGATGTTGAAAATTTTAATGAACTTGACAAATATAGCCTCAACATTATCGATAGCCTGCAATAACCTGAAAAAAAAAAGGTTCACAACTCCAACAAGACTTAAAACAAGAAGCCCCAAGACCCACGGGAGAATGGCATGATGCGCATGTTTTCACGGAGTGGAAGATCAGCAGCATGTTGGGCCAAGGAGTCATCATTTTCTGGAAGTATTATGAGCACCTATGGTTCATGGTTCTATCCTTTCCAGTACCGTAGCCGGCTACCCTTGAGTGTCATATATCAGCATCTGTGGCTCCCCCATGATGCTTTTCTGGTACTATGGTGAGGCCAGATGGCAATTTTCATCTCCAAAGATTACTGTGGCTATTGTAGTTTCTATATCTTGTGAGAACTGTGATTATCAACTGTTATCTTGCTAATGATCTAGTTGGTGGAAATTGTTTCTTGAATTATTTTTGTGATTATAAATAGGACTATGAGATATATGCATATTTGATTGCATGGCTTAATAAAATATCCTATGAATTTACAAATAATTTTTTTTTCCTTTTTGGGATTTTAATGTTTGAGTAATTGCAATACTTGAAGAATTCTCAGAGTGGATGTCTCCTAGTATAATTGTGAAACTCATTTTTCTCGTGATTTTCATTCCGTTTCTTTTGTTCTCCTAGTTCTTCTTCTACATTTTTTCATTATTATTTGAAAATGATCGTTTAATTAGATTTGTTATAATCTAGACTTTCAAAAGCATGAAACTATAATCAAGTGAATGGATTTTATAATCCTTAATTTTCTAGACATTAATTCCAAAAGGCCACATTTTTTTTAATTTTTAGCCATAATTTCTAATAGAAGACGCCATTGATCTTTAGTCAATTTTTTTCTCTTTTTATTTATTTTAATTTTCAGCAAAAGTAGTCGATAGTTATTTTAGATTCAATAGCTTATGTCCTGAAAATTTGTGTGTTTGTTGTAATGTTTTTCACTTCAGATGTCAGATCTGTATTAAAAAACCTTGGCCCTAAGATATCCTATATTAATTTGCATCATGTTTGCTAGCAGGAGACACCACCTTCAGTTTATCTTCTCATTCTTCTCAACTGCACAAATGTTGTTGTGAATTTCTTCTTTGCTTCTCTATTGAGTATCGCCGTCAGTAACATCAAGAACCACATCTTCCACATCATCCTTTTTCCTCTTCTCCCTCACGGCTTTCCTCAACTTCTCCTCTTCTTATTTCGCTGATTTCTATCATGTCTAGTTTTCTGCTACGGGGAATTGTTGCTGGTTACCTTTCACAAGGGTGCCTTGATTGCAAGGTGGTTTATCCCTCAGTGCATGATCGTATTGTTGCTAAAGTAGTCAGGCTGCGCTGCTGCCATTTCCATGAAGGAGATTAACTCCTCTCCATAATTCTCCTTCTCCTTTATGTCCACAATCACTTGGTTTCTGTTAGGAAATACTTGAGGATCTCAAAAAACCCTAACAATAGAGACAAAAGCAGCGAGAAAACTCCACAATTTTGGAGAAAAACAGAAGAAAACAATGGTTTTATTGCGAAAATCAACTAACGAAAGAAGAAAAATAATATACAATTGATCCTCTATTCGAGAGGAGGATCTATCTCTCCCAAATCTCTAGACGCCACTAGAGCCCAAAAACCTAAACCTAAGAGATCTCAAATTTCAACCAAATTCAAGATGCCTTAACCCTAGGAAAACAAACTATTTAATGAATACAATTCAAAAGGAAATCTCCAAACAGTCCCTACAATCAAATTTCCCTCCAAACTCCTTCAAAAATCTTTCCTAAATAGCTTTTTTGGAATCGGCGGCTCGTTTGGCGCGTACAGGACAGGCGGACTTCCGCCTCTGTTCCGCCTGGGCCAGTTCCGTGTGGACCGGCTGGACCGATCTAACAGATTCCTACCACTAGTGGTTCAGATGTTGAACATCACCATTACTTGCACTACAGCAACTGCATTGCCTCAAATGCATTGCAATCATCAAGTCATCACGAACATTAGTGTTCCAATGATGCAATTTTCTCTCCTTCTGATCAAATACTGGTATTAACCAAATTAAATTAATTAATTGGGTAGTGTATTTGAAAAACTTCATGCTTAAAAAAGCTAGATTAATCAAAACATAATTGCAATGTGTTAGGAATTTTTCCCAAATAGTATAATTTATGGTCAGTAAATAAAATCATGAAGCTAAGGATATGATGAGGACATCAGCAAGAGATTTCGACATGTGCACCATCGACAGAATCGTAGATCAATAGCTACGATTCGGAGCCTTCACTTTTGATGTATTTGATGTTTGTTTATTTTTGCATTTTCAGTTTTCCTATTTTACCCCTAAGGGTAGAGAGTTCTTGTTGTAGCCCGAAGGCATGTGAGTCTTTTTTTTTCTTTGTTATTGAGACCTATATATAAGGGTCTTTTGCTTTGTATGAGGATGATGATTGCTTAATAAAATTTCAGAATTTTCTTTCTCTCGAGCTTGTGAGTCTTGAGTGGTGAAGTCCCAAGTGTGGGCAAAGCAATACCCACCAGTTGCGGAGGTGCTCCAGGCTCGTGGCCCTACTTTTCCCTCACTTCAATCCACCGGTCCTCCCCTCCCTTGGTGTCCAGCCGCCGGTGGCTCCATCCCCACCGCCGGCCTCATCTCTCCCTCACCGTCCCCTCCAATCCTCCCTTAACCGACCCCTCCACCATCCTCAAGCCGCTGGGTATTCCCCCATCCCCCAGCCCAAGCGTCGGCCTCCACCTTCCAACCACCCATACCCCTCAGCTTCCCCTTAGGCCGCCGGCCACCATGCCCACATGATTTGAATTTCAAATTCAAATCACTTAATTACTTTCCTAAAATAAACCTCTTGTTAATTAGGAAAGTATCCGTATTTAAATTCAATTAAATATTTGAATTTTAAATACTTTCCTAATGTTGAAATCCAATTAGGAAGCTTCCCAAATTAAATCAAATCTGAAACTAAAATTCAGATTTGATTCCAATCAATATTTAAATCCCTTGGGCCCACATACATTGAACCTAGACTTTTTTCCCCTCCCCATATGACAGACCCACCTTCTCTCCCCTTTCTCTCTCCAATTAAATCCCTAGATCCAAATTAAATCCCCATAATCCCCTCTAGCCGCTGCCCCTCCCCCTTGCCTTAATTGGGTTAATTTGAACTCAAATTAAACCCTTTCCCTCCCTTAGAAAAATCTGAAATTAAATTCAAATTTTTTCTAATTTCTTCCTCCCACCTCTCTAGTCCTAAACCCTAGCCGCCCCCTCCCTCTTCCTCCCTACCCGAGAACCCCCACCGCCGGCTCCTCCCTCCCCATCTCCCTTCACAAGCCGCCGGCTCCCCCCAAGGCTCACAATAAAGAGAACTTTTGTCCATGAATGGCGGATCCCGAAGTTGATCATAGTTTTGTCTACAACCACCAAGGCTTAGTGGACATCCTACGGTCCCCTTTCACTGATCCCGGCTTTGGAATTGACGATACCATTGAGGAGTACGTCGACCGCATCCTCCTCTGTTTGGCTGAGATCATCAAGGAGCAACAACCATCCGAGTCGTGGCAAATCATTGGACGCCCACCGACTTCTTCAACTCCGACTACCTCTTCGACGAACAATACCATAGGCATCACGTGTCTCCTAGTGGCTTCTTTAGGGTTGCTTGCAATCTTCTTCCGCTAAAGCACTACTTTTATAAGTGAGAGTGAGGGATGCAAGGTGAACATTTCTAGTTATTAAACTATGGATTCTTGTTAATCATTGCCACTAGTTTTACTTTCTTATTTTGTTGTTACTTCGCAAGTATCATGTTAATCTCATTTGTAATCGCTTGCTATTACATAAACTTCTAACGAAAATTTCTAAGAATCAAACTTGGAGAAACATAGGTTTACAATTAGCGAGGTTAATGTTCAAAATATTATTAAGATTTTAGATCTTAAAATTTTGTCTGTGCATGAGGATGCTAATATTATATGAGAAAAAGTGGCTAGTGATATTAAGAATATTGCAAAAGATGTGCTTGGAGTTTCAAAGGGAAAAACTCCTAATAGTAAAAATAGTTGGTGGTGGAATCCAAATGTGCAATAAAAGATTAAAAATAAGAAGATTTGTTATAAATATTGGTTTAATTGTAAAAATTCTGATAATTGGAAATTATATAAAGAGGCACGTAAGAAATCTAAGAAAGCAAAATGCAATGCAAAGAGTTTAGCTTTTAGTGATTTATATAATAGATTAGATGCTAAGGAGGAAGAAAGATATATGTATAAGTTAGCCAAACAAAGAGATGGGAGTAGTAAGGATTTAGTTCAAGTGAAGTGTATTAAGGATGAAAATCAAAAAGTACTTTTTTTAGAAGATGATATTCAACAAAGGTGGATGAGATATTTTGCTAAACTTTTTAATGAAGAATGTGAAAATAAAATTGATTGTAGTGACCTTAGCACCCTAAATGATGATTGAAACATTATTGTTGTGTTTGTTTATTTTTACTGCACTCTGAGAATTGATTGCACGATAGATTACCCATAGGTTAGGATCGATTTTGATACTAACGATATTTTCTGCAGGTGGCCATGCTCATGCAGTGCTAAATAAAAGGGGGGCAATAATCATAATTTAAATATTAACGTTATTTTATGCAGGCGCTTCAGAAATTGCTCAGCTCCCCTAAATAAATGAGGGCTAGATAAAAATCATAATTATAAATTACTACAGGTGCTCCAGAATCGCTTAGCCCTCAATTAATTAAAAGAGCATGGCCAAGTGTGGCCGGCATGAGTATTTTATTTTCACATATATAATTGCTTGGGATTTTATTAGGATAACCTTGCAGGAGAGTCTAGAATTTACTGTTTTATATTAATGTAATTGTTTGTAATATTGGTATTAAGTTGTGAAAGTGCACCTTTGAGTGGGGATACGTCGATCCAAAGGTTGGATTCCCGAAAAGGAAAGAACACCTATTATGAGGATAGTCCTTTTCTATTTAGGAGTCCAAATTTGGATCACTTCACTACCCAAGGTGGAAAGAATAACCTCCCCTTTGAGGGAGAGTTTTCTTATCCACTCTGAATATCCAGTTGCAACAAATTCAAGGAGCTCGAAGAGGAGGAGATTCAGGAGTCCAAGGAAGATCAAGAAGCTGAAGATCAAGAGTATCCCACTCAAAGTCACTTGCGTCATTTCTAGGGTTAGAAATCCGGGTTGTTGGCAGTGGTGCCCGACCACTTTTATTTTTTGTAGACCCTAGTTTGTAATTAAGGGCAGTTGGCCTATGGACATTTAATTGATTAATTCGATTATTTATTGTGATTGATTTGATGTTGATTGCGCATAAGATTGTATGCTTTTCTTAGTTTCTTGGCGTTTGTGTGCCGCTTTTGTTTTAGCCTGGACTTCGTTAGGCTCTCTGAGGATAAAAAAAATATTTTCTACTTATAACTAATATCTAAAATTTTAAGGTTTAAGTAAATAGAAACTCAACGACTTAGGAAACTGCTAGAATCGTCCGGGGTCGCATGCATATTAATGCATTCTCTCTCTCCTTCTGTAAGACACTTCCCCGCCTGCGAGTAGAGTCCGGATAATCTGGCCTATGAGGATGAGGTGCCGGACCTAGAGAAGCCCAGTCTACTTCTAAAAATCTATTTTTATAAGCTTTTTTAAAATCCTATGCATATCTGATTTGAGATTGTTAACCAGCGTGCATTGCATTAGAAATCAATTAAATTAAAATTTTAATTGCATTAGTTCTAGAAGCATTCACTCTTAATTTTATTCGTGATAAGCAACATATCTGATAATCGCTTTCGTCGATGCACTCGATTGATCGTGGAATATGTTTAGAGGTCATCAACACCATGATTAGCTTTGACTCCTAGATTATGTTGTGTGCGTTTAGGGGAAGATTTGACAAGACTAAACTGACAAAAACAACCTAATTAAGGATTTGCAAGAATAAGGAAACTATATAACCTTTCTCAACTGAAATTCAGTATAAAAAGTACTTAAAAAAAAAAAGGAAAATAACGACTAACCTGTTTGAAGCAGTAGGTCATGGCAAGAACAGCCCATGATATCATACCAAATCGGCAGTTTGTGAAAACCTTAATATCAAAGTTTTTCCCAATGCGAGGATACAATTCCATCCCCTAAGGAATCAAATAAGCTATAAATTAGCTACAATACATTTACATGCATATGTTTCTGCAATTAGGTTAGGGATCTGTTATACACTTATATGCATTATCCAACCTACGTAAAACCATATAAATTACTGTCGTGAAGGGCATAAATTAAGATTTCCTAGTACTAATTATCTTTTAACGTCATATGTTTCTGCAATTATTGGCATCATAGAAGCCATCACTTTCAATGAAGATTCAGACAAAACATAACACATACAAACAGCAATCATCAAGATCAAATTTATATCCATAAAAAATCCAAAACACTAGATAGCAAACTGACTAAAAGACTTACCCAATAGAAATCAACTATTGGATTGCCAGATGATCCAGAGTCGGTAGAAGATGGAGCCACATGACCCTGAAAAGAAGACGCCATTGCTGCTCAAAATAATAATATTAATAGGAAATAAAAAAAATATGAATAGTATTTAAAAATGAACAAACTTACTTTCAGGTATAAGAAAATGCAAAAGACAAGGCTTCCCACAACAAGTGCTGAATAAATTTCTCCAAGATGATCGTAAACGATTGAAGGGTCAAATATCTCAAACCTTACATGAAGAAGATCAACTGTTAAATTAAAATAACAAATTTCAGGGATAAGAGCTACCATTTATGACTCTGTACTCTGGGCAAATAACAACAAATGCATCATAAACATAGATAATTCTTTTGAACTCTTCCATCTGGATAATATTACATACCAGTCATTTTGAGTCCCTAAGAAAAATAACCTTTAGCCAAAAAAAAGTGCACATTAAGATATGAATTTAAGAAAGAAGTCATCATGGTAGGTACTTGTATCCAGAGAGATTATGCTGGAAGAAGAAACATAACTAATATGAAAAAAAAAAAAGAAAAAGAAACATAACTAATACAATGACTACCAAGTAGCAATCATCACAGTTCATCTTCCTCTCTCTACATGTCAATGTACTGATGTAATTATTTGACATGGAAATGTAAGCCTAACATGTCATTCAAGGCTTTGTTGTTTTTTGCTGAGGTATGAAAAGGTGGAATGCATTGTACCAATTCAATCATCTACTAAATAATAAGAAATGCATAGTAGTTAGAATTTTCATTCCTTCAGATGATACCCATTGATAATTTCTTAAAAATAAAGACAGCCTAGACATTGTTTAAAATAGGTCCCATATTTTTAATAATTACATGAATATAAGAGAAATGCAGCTATTCTTGCTCAATAAAAGCGTATATTCACATATGAGAGCAATGCACTGCATATTCCTGCAAATCACAATAGAGCACTAAAAAGAATAGCTCAAGTTCAATGGTTTAGTTTACGTACCACCAAAGTCCAAGATAAGTTATCAAAGTTACTGTATACGCTTGCAGACCATTAGCCTGATAATTATAAACAGAACATCATTTATGAAAATGCACTGAGAATTATAGAGAAGGACAATTATAGACAAGAATAAAAATATAGAAATCAATCTAGAACAATGCCAAGAACAACCAATTTGAGAAGGAAAAGAAAGCATGAGTCGAACACAATCCACCAATTCATTTATGCTCATACTAATAAATCATGAACAAAAAAAAGAGGTGGTTCTTTCTGATCTTAACCAACACCAACCTTATAAATGGGTACGTTGCCTGCAGGAGAGATTGGGCCTTCAAACCTTTTTCCAGGCAATGCAAGCTGCAGAAAAGCTTCAAAGGCACCAAAACAGGCAATAATTTTCCATGCAATGATAGATGGAGTCGGCCATATAGATTTGAAGCCATTGAGTAGACCTTGTTGCTTTAAATAATTAAAGGTATGTAGCACAGAACCATCAGCATGGACCATTGTATACCATCTGTAGGAGAAATAGGACTTCAATAAATCACAATCACGAGTTAACAATCTCTTTCATAGTTTCAGCTACTTATAAGTAAATTGCCTGAACAAAGTTCAAAATGCATTGATAAAAGAGAAGTAGCATCCTTTACAGCATGATTTTAGAAAGAAAGCATCTTCAGTCATAGTAGCAATAGTAGTAGTAATAATAATAATAATAAATAACTGTGATAAGAACATAATAAAATAAGCATAATCATGTTCATTAGGCTTATCCCAACTACGTGGAATCACTAATATGAATTTTAACCTCAAATCCTAAAAAAAAAAAAATCCCTAATTACTTTGATCATTTGATGACATTATGATTCCTGTTTGAAGTGCAAAGGAATTCACATAAAACATCAGGTCATATTAACCTCCAAGACGCTAAATAACATCATTGAAAAATTTAAGTTTCCCTATCAACCTTGATAGAACATATTATCATATATGCTAACTATTTACAATAAAAAATTATATTATGTATCATAATCATTATTATATTTCATCATTATTAAGGATATTTTCCTTTCTTGCTTGTATTTTTTATCAATACTCTTATATTGCTTACATACATAAGTACATATGCTTGTGCTAAGAAGACAATTGAGTAGAGATGTAGGCCTTTACGAATTTTCTCTTCTAACATGGCACCAGACCTATGGACTAGAATCTTTTGATCTTCTTTAAGCATCTTTCTGCTGATGACGAACTCCCTGACCTTCTAATATCCAGTAGTTTGCTCTCACACTTTCTTCTAACTACAGCCCACCTATGCTCAATCAACTTTTCCATCCATGAGATCATCATCTCCATTGTTGACCATTGAAGGATTTGGCCTCCATTCCTCACAAAAATTCTACATTAGTGGTTTTTTGCCTAACTAGGTCAACCATGTTCATTAACCTTGACAAGTCCTAAGTTGAATGACAGAAATTCTGCAGCCATTGAGGAATAATCATCCAACTAATCAGTTATCCTCTGGCACCATGAACAAAGCTTTTTGAGTAAAGAATAATTCAGACATATCTACAATTGACAGATAATAATTTCCATTGATTCTCCGACATGAAATACAAAGTTTGCAGCTTTATTTCTCAGCTATACTCTAATATACGTTGCCCAACCTGACAAATTGAAAGCTAAAACACAAAACTGTATAGTCTCTAATATGGATGAGAAAAACTGCATGATCTTTAATATAAAAATATTAAGATGAAATTCATGCTGCTTTGGTTTAAAAAGCATTCATTTGTCCTCTTGAAGACAGAACCTTGAAATGAACCCACATGGGATTCAATCTTCAGTTTGAATCATCTTTTACAAAGTAACAAATCTAAAGATTTTATTTGCTTGCAAATTCCACTCCCCTCTTTCTAAAACTATATGGTAGTCCTTTGAAGTTCCTTGAAAACCTTCTAAAGTTCTTAGGAGCCTCTTAAGATAAATCAGTTCAATTTTTTGTGAGATTGTTTAATATACCTGAGTAAGCTTTCAATTCATACTTTTTTCAAGCAAAATATTCTAATAGTTTAATTGTGAGAGCATTAACTTGACAAGCCTTAGCATACATCCATGCTATGCATAGAAATCCACACAATAGTATTATTTTATTATTCACTTGTAAGTGAGTAGTATATCTAGAATTTGTTCTACCTACTCACTATTCTCATGTGAAGGTTCTTCGTTAACCTTGAAAAGGATACTAGTAAGAATTAGGCTTGACTAGGACTCATTGAACCAAAATAAAGCTATAAGGTTAGAGTGCTTCACCCATTTAAAGAAGCCATTGATAGCAGAAATTGCCTAGTAGGAATTTGGAGAGAGAATGCAGAAGCAACTGAAAAGGCAATCATTACAAATTTATTAATTTAATCCTTTTACAATCACATTATTTTTCCTCTTGCTTTTGACTTCATTTAGTTTTGTTCATCTTAATTATCTCCTTACTCTTGCGGTAAATTGGTTTAATGTAAACATAGTTTCAATATTGTCCACCATTGTTTAAAATTGTACCATTGGAGGAGCACCGCAAGACCAGTATCACAATTTTGAAAAAAAATGTCATAAGACATACACCTTAATTTGGCTTGATGAGTCGTATACTTAATGGGGTTGAAATATACCTTTGTGTGATTTGTAAGAGGAAAAAGCCTTTAAAAAATGGTTTAGGAGATTTAAAAATTCTATGTTATAAATTTAATATATATAATAAATCTTTTTTGTGATTTCTCTACACATAAACCTTAAAAAAATAGAACCGAGAACTGAAATCATATGCATCTCCTCGATTCCGAGCAGAACGCTGCACTTGCACCCAACGCTGCTCACACTTGCAATTGTAACTGAGGATAATGGATGAGAGAAAGCAACTCACTATAATAATAATTCTAAATTTCTAATGAAGGTAGACTAAGTGATGAGAGTGGAGAAATTTTTATAATTCATAAATTATAATCTTAGTGACTTAGACTACTTGCTTATGTTGACTTGGGAGTGAGAGAGACTTATTATTATCATCTTAAATTGAATTATTATAATTTACTTTGTTATTGGTATGTTACTTATCATTTCATATTTTTTATAAATCTAATGATGATAATCCTTTTTTACTATTGGCTCAAAACAGCAATAAGCTTGTCCTTGTGCCTTGGTTTCAAAATTTATTGGAGCTCCTCTTAGTCTCATGTTCTTGAAGGTTGGAGCCTATGTGTCTTATGTTATGCCTTGTATTTAGTCTCATCCCTCCCCAGCGTTTTTTTGGGATACACTTCAATATGCTTTTGAGCATTAAAAAAAAACTAAATAAAAGAAAACAAAAAAACAACAAAGCATGAAAATCAAATAGTTCCTTAAGATCAGCCAATCGCCTGATCTAGCAGCCGAATCAAAAGTATCAAGAATCAGCAAATCCCATCAGAATTAAAAAATAAAATCTTCGAAAAAATAGATCCGACTTCTTCTTCGACTAGCAATAAATCAAACCCCATCCTCGAAAAATCCATCCCGACTCTCCAAGCTCGCATTTCTCCCATCAATTTCAGAATTTAAAAAAAAAAGACAACACAGATTATTATTTCACGTTAAACAGATAAAAAATGTGCGAAATACGCCAAATATTATTGAGGCTTCGTGATATTCTCAACGATCTTAGACAAATAGTCAAAGGACTCACAACAAAATGACGAAGGGTGGACAGAGGGCGAGAAGCGCAATCATCGACGTGTAAGTCACCATCGCCGAATGCACCATTGCCGTCTCACCCATTTTCCCTCCCTCGCTCGCGGCCGCTCTCTTCCCTCCTCGCTAGTACAGTAGAGGCGAAGCTAGTCGTCGTAGAACAGCAATTCGGCCCTTTCCCATATATTTTTAGGTCACTTCCAATGGATAATTGGCCAATTTCTGTTAAATATTTGAAGCATCTTATTTATTTAAAATTATTAAAATTTTAAAAATAATTAAAATATGCATTATATTTCTCTAAAAAAAAATTAAACATTTTATGATTTATTTGATTAGAAATTTGATAAAAATTTCCCTGCCAATTTATTTTCCAAAATTTTAATGAAATATATTTTTATATATTTGTAAAAAGAGAGTTTTTTTTATTAAAGTTTTTTTATTTAACATGTCAATCAGTTCATTAACTTAATATTTTATTAAGAATCATAAAATTTTTATACATTTATTATTTAATATTTAAATATTTATATTTATTTATATGATATTTCTATATCATATTAAAATATATACATAAAAAAATATATTTTATTTTAAATAATTTAATTTTAATATTTTGATAAATTTTAGAGACTAATATATTATAGATGTAAATATAAATATCTAAATAAATAAAAAATTTATAGTAAATTGACTAATTTGGTTTAGTATAATGTGTTTTGAAATTGGTTTAAAATTAATTATTTTGAAATATTTTTTATATAATTTTTAATCATGATAAGTTCAAAAGTAATTAAATTTTTTTTAAATGAGCGTAATATAAATTTAAAATAATTATTTATATATTTAACTTATTTTAACATAAAATTAATACTTTTTTATCAATTCAATTAATATTTAATGATTATAATCTAACCTAATGTTTTTTGGTCATTGTTAACTTGTTAATACTTTTATTAATACAAATTTGATGATTTGTGATAATAGTATTTATTCAAATGAAATATTTCTTTTATTTAAAGTAATATACAATAATTATTAATAAATATCAATAAAGTAATAATGAACGATTTTAATAAGGTAATTTCTACCCTTCGACCCCACCAGTCCACCACTGCCACGTCACTGCCGCCAAGCTATAAATAGGTTCTGCCCATTCCAATGCTTTCCAACCCGTATCCATCGCCAATTTCTTTCTGTCAGCCCATGGCGAGATTCATATCTCAAACCCTAGTCCGCGATTCCGAAACCCTAGTCCGCGACGTCGCGTTCCCTGGCATTAGATACGGCATCATTACACGATCAACGCCGTCACAACTCGTTAGCGTACGCTTACGATCCTGTCGGCCTAAGGCGAGGCAGCAGTTGGCGTTGGATTTGGGTGGCGGATCGGATGCAAGCACCGTCGAGGTCGAGGTTCTCACCTTGAAGAGGCTCGAGGACGCGATCCAGAGTTTCGTCATCAAGAAAGCTGCTCCTGGGTGGCTACCCTTTGCCCCTGGCGCCTCCTATTGGGCTCCGCCAGTATCACAGGGACTCAGTGAGGTGGATATCTTCGAACGACCTGAGAATCCGCTGACGAAGGAGGAGAAGCTTTCTCGTACCACGGCCTGTGGATGGCCATCCTCTTCCTATTTTGTGGATGGTAAGGAATTTGCGTCTTACAGTTATTGATTTGAGGGTTCCTTTTGTTATATGTTTTGTGCATTGCCTGTGTTTGGTTATTTGCACTTTTGGAATTTTATTATAAGCTTTATGGTGCTTATTTGGGTCTCGGCATGGTGGATCTAGCATCATCTGTGTTTGTTTACTGTGTTTCTGCCTGAAAAGCTGAGGATGTTCATTATTAGAACTTTGACATAATTATAAACTATGCCGCAGTAATTTTCGAGTGGATGATTTAGTTATCTGAATTGATTCCAATCGCTTTTGTTTCTTGTCCTAAAAATTATTGTATAGGTATGATGAAATGAAAATGTTAGAGGATTTGAGTTGCCAGTGAATGCTGGTCAAATTTGATCTTGTTATCTAGTTTGAGTTCACTGTATAGTCTTGTTCGTCTGTGTAATGATATTGTGGTATTCTGATTGGTGCCCAAATTTGTGTGCAGGATTGATTGATTGGTTTTCCTGCATTGAAGACAAATATGTTTTTATTCTCTTGATTTTGAAATTTATTTGTGCTCCTGTTTGTTATTGAAATATCTGCAAACGTTTCTTTTCTCATTGCCGCTGGATTTTGTGATTAACTGCTGCTATTACCTTCAAAGAGAGAGAATGGGGAGGAAAAATATGTTGCTGCTGGTCTCTTCACTCTGGAAGATCTGGGACACTTGCTAGTCGCAATTATGAAGTTGATGATTCTTCCATCCAATTTCTGTAGACTCTTTTTTTGGCCTTCTGATTAACATAGACACAAGCTGTATGTAGGATGTTGCACCGAATTCATTAGGATAGATCAGTTGGTAGAACTGAGGTTTAAAATAATTTTTTTAATATCCAACTTGAGCAAGGATGAAATGAATAGTGCAAATAGATCCATAAAACATGAATATATATATGGCCCTGCACTATAAATTAATATATCATATGCCTATAGAGTCTGAAAATCAAATAACTCCTACCAACACAACACACCATGTATTTTTGTTATTTATGTCATTACACAAAAAGAGGTGAACAGTCAAGAGTTTGCATACAAAATTTTGAATAGATTTTGGATGCTTAAATTTTGAAAGGATTTTGGAAAGTTAAGCATCCTATTGATGACCTTTAATTGTAAAATAAGGTATGAGTGATATCATGATAGGATTACCAATGCTTAAATGATGACCTATACTTTTGAATTATATGACCATTTATATTTTAATAATTACAATTTTATTGCTAGAATAGAAGGGTTTAAGCGAGGGGTGTAAATGAGTTGATTCAAGCTTGAATCAAATAGGGTCGAGCTCAACCTCACATATGGAGCCCAAACTTGGCTCATCGATGTATTGGCAAGCTCATGTTCGACTCATGAGCTCGAAGTTTCTAGAGAAGTGTTATTGGAAGTCGCAATGTGAATTTGTTGGAGAAGCTACCAATAGTGCTTGAAGGAGAAGAAAAGGGAATCTTGATGATGGTAGTAGCAACATTTGAAGAAGATGAAGACGAGGATGTCACAATGGAAGCTTGTTGGAGATGATATCAATATTGTTTGAAGGAGAAGAGGGGGAAGTTGCAATGGAAGCGGCGGTGTGCTGGTGTTTGGAAAAGAAGATAAGTTGTTGCAACGAGAGCTCGGTGAAAAAGGTGAGAAGATGAAGTTGCAACGGAACCAAGAATGGAATTGGCGACACAGTTGGGAGCGGAATGCCCTAGGTTCCTAATTGTGCGGACATGAAAATCCTTTTATGCTATCTACCATAAAGAGATCTAATCAAGTTGGCTCATGAGCCAATAAGCCGAGTAAATCTCTAGATCAAGCTCATATATTATAAGAGTTATAATGAACTTGAGCTCAGGTTTATGGCTTGATAAGCTTGACTTGTGAACTTTTTAACGAATCGAGTTCGACTTGGCTCACTGGCCAGTTTCACTCACTTATACCCTTAGCTTAAGCTAATGATGTTATGAACATGTAAACTTCATCAGGAATGATGCTTGTTTTCTAGATCAGCTTGTATAATGTGTTTTTTGTGTGAAAATGCCATTTTTTGGATTAAAAATTGTTCTTTTTGGAGCGATCCAACAGTTTATTCATCAAGGATATGAGAAGAAACTTTTTACCGATTAACGATTTCTATCACTTCAAAACATGCTTCAATTAGCAAAATGATTTGGTCATTTTTCTGATATAATATTCTATTCTGCTGCTATTTGTGTTTGGACTTTGGAGCCAAGGAGCTTCAATTCCATATCTATTTTGTTTGAAGAATAGTAGAACAGAAGCTTATTTGTTATTTTAGTATGTGGGCTTAAATGATGAAAACTTGATAACAACTGGTTAATTTCATGATCATGTGTTAGAATAAAGAAAGCCATGAAACAGTCTAAAATTAGTTATTTTTAAACCTCAAGTCAACTGTAATACAGCATATGGCGTAATTGCAGTTCATCAAAGATTTGAAGCCCACAGATTTCGTATGAATAATCTTTAGAGGAGGTTGATTTAGTGTATTGAATAGTATAGCAAAGGTGTGCCTAGTATTCACTGAATTATATTTTGCTTCATTGTGCTTATTTTTATACCTTGTGCTTCAAATAAGATTACTGTTAGGCCATAGTAGAATGGCGGAAATGGGTGCTTTGCAGCACATGAACTTGCTGGAAAATCATTTGGAATGGTCTGGAACTTTGTTTATGTGATTATAATGTTTGATTATACTATACACTAAGGGCATGTTTGAAATCACCTTTTCTGTTATGTTAACTATTTTTATTTTATATTTTTGAAAATAAATTAAGTTATTAAAACTTGAATAATTTTGAGATGATTTCATTGTTTCATACATGAACTTTCAGCCCGTGTTGTATGCTTGCTGGTGTTGCGCTCGTCATTGGTCAACCTCACGTCGGCCACCACCATCATCCTTGCCCTGCCTCTACCACCGCCTCGCCCTATCATCTTATTTAGGCTTCTTTTGGGACAGCTTTTTTCTAAAGCAGCTTTTTGATATACAAATTTTTTGAACTAGAAATTTTTGTACTAGAAAGCAGTAAGAAAGATGTCTCAAACGAAGCCTTAGAGATTAAGTCATTGTTTGGGACAGCTTTTTTAATGCTTTCTAAAAATAGCTTTCTAGTTTAAATTTTTTTGTATTAAAAAATTACTTTAGAAAGCAATAAGAAAGTTATCTGGAACGAAGCCTAAAAATATATCTTTCTTATGTTCGACCTCTACATAGCGGCGTTCAACTTGATTATGAGTATTTTTTTTTTATTGTCTCATATTCGGACCTATATATAATATAGCTTTGGTAATTATATTTTTAAAGAATTGTTTTTAATTATTTATAATATTTTTTATCAAATAATATTTCAGTTACTGAGATATTTTTTATTTTAGTCACTCAGTCTAGAAGCTATTTCTTCATTTATATCTCATTTTTCTCTATATTTCACAATTGGCCATTCTTACTACATCGATTCTCAGTCTTTCTCATCTGATCATATGGATTTGGGTTTCAACAATTGTTTTTTTCTTTTTGTTGGAGCAATGAGATAATTATACTATGCCTTTGTTTTATCCATCAGGTGTAATTCCTGTTCATTCAACTATGATATCGACGCCTAAAGTTACAGCAACACAATCTGATGATGAGGAATGAACCACAGCTGAACAAGAAACTCCTAATGCAATTGACAAGTTGGCCTCTTTTTTCACCTGATTGACTGTTATAAACCCCCTCTTCTTTCAAATTTGATACAAAAATTTCTATTAAGTGTACAGTTTTAATACTAACGTCAGAAATGAAACAAAAAAGATTAATATGTTTCCATTAGATGTTATTGCGGACCCATGACTTGACTGATTATCTACTGAGAGCTGAATGCGAGTGTTAGGCTTCGTTTGGGATAGCTTTGTTGGTGCTTTCTATAACAGCTTTCTAGTATAAAAATTTTGAGTTCAAAAAATTTTTGTAGGTACTAAAAAGCTATTTTAGAAAGCACTAAAAAAGTTGTTCGAAATTAAGCCTTAATTCCTGACTCATAAGGTTTTATTTGGTGCAGCTTTTGACTGTTGTTGCTATATTTCTATTTGGTTACAATCAGTTCATTGCTTTACCTTCAGCCGAAAGGGTTGCTTTTTTCTCCATTATTTTATCTTTCAAATTATAATCACTTTTTTATTTTGCTATTGTATTTTTTTTAATTATGTTGGAAAGTTTTTTTTGTAATTAGATTCATTAGCATATAATAAGTGAGGAAATATTTATAATACTTAAAAATATATATTTTTCATAATAATTTTACAGTCATTTTTCACAAAACCTGCAGGGGCTCCAAACAATCTCTTAAGGCTTACTTTAGGATAGTTTTCATATTATTTTTTACAAGTAAATTTTTAGTAAATTTTTTTTAAAAAATAGTAAAAAATAATAGCTAAATTTTTTTTTCAAATGAAGCCTAAATCAATATCCCAATATCAACTTTTATGTTTCTTTAATATCAAATGCTTATTGAAGGATTTTTTATTATTGTTCCTTGATATTGATAAAGACTAATAAGAATAAAGAATTTGGGATATTACATTTTCATATTTATGAAACCATTTAAATTAAGTAAATTTTAATTTCATTTTTTTAGGTAGATTTCCTTTAAATTTGGTAGGTCAATGGTTGGATCAATTAATAATCTTCTCTTGCCTGCCAAACTATTTTTCATAACTTCGATAGCGCACTATTTTTTGAGGTTGAAAATATATTAGAAGAAAAGAAATTGTGATATGGTTTAATGCATACCTTCAATCTTTTCCTCTTTTGATTGATCTGCATGTTCTTCTAAGCCTCCTTTTCCTATCACATTTAAGCATTTTATATAAACAAAATCATCACAAATTGAAATAAAACCACTTTATAAATAGCTAAAAAATTGTGCTAGAAGGAAAAAAACAAGATTGAGGATTATAACACAAAATGAAAGTTCAAATGAAAAAAAATATGAATGCATATAACTTCATTAAGGTTCTATTTAGATCATTTTTTTTGTTTTTTTTTACTTTTCAAATCACAATTACAATTTCATTTAACTATTACTTTATTGCCAATCAGTTCATGAAAAAATATTTTTGCAATCAAATCTATTAATATGCAAAAACTATAAAAAAATGTTATCTAATAATGTAAAAAATATATAAACTTCTAAAAACAAATTTAATTTTCCTACAATAATTTCAACCAAGCCTCTTATGAGAAGCTTACATGCTCTACTAAAAATTAATAATACTTAGGATGGCAGATGAATGGAAGCTACAAGTTTTAATGATTATAAAAGGAAGGGATGAATTGTAAGCTTCTTCAATAGAATAATTAAGAGGCAATGGATTAAATGAAGATAGGTTAGGCTGCTATGAGATCAACAAGCACTGTCATATTTCCCCCCATTCTGCTTATTCCTTAGTGAGTCTGTTAACTGAATTCAAATTTCACCAGCACACAAGTAAAAGCGCTTAAAGAAAGCAAAAGAAATCTGCCAAGTGCCTATTGATTTGCTCATGATATATCTCAAAATCATTGAATTCATTTTATGATAAATACAATATAAATTCTGATTAATTAAGAATATGTTACACTCATCTCAAAAGAAATTTAATGATTATACAATCTATCATCGTCATAGGTTTCATTTGCAACGACTTTTTTTATTGCTTTTTAAAACAGAATTTTAGTTTAAAAATTAAAATTTTTGTACTAAAACTCTATTTTAAGAAGCAATAAAAAAGTCATCTCAAACGAAACCATAATCTGATCAGAACATCTTAACACAATTGTTTCTTTGCGAAGAAATTGTAACCGAGGAAAGTGAGATTGTTGATGTAAAGCTTACACCCATTTCCACAAATAAATTAATATTTACCGCAATAAGTAGGGTTTTTGACATCCAATACTTCTCAAAATGTAATCAATGTGAAACATAGAAAAATGCAAATATAATCTTCCATATATTTTTCAATCTTCTAAAGGAATACAATTAAATGAGATCAAAGGCTACAACATTTGATTCACTACTCTCAAAAAAAGTAGGCCACACCGAACATATCACCTATATATGGTGCAATATTTCTGTTGTTTTTTTTTTTTCAAGACAATTCAAACGGAAGTGAAAGGGAAAAAAATAACAGAAAATGTGGGGAGCAATACAACTGAGAAATAAAGATGGAAGGCCTGGTTGAAAATCCAAAAACCTGTAACAGCACAAGTCATCTGTACAGGATACACAGCCCAGCAAAATGTTAATTGATCTTTGATAGCTAATTGCAATGTTCCATCCCAGATTTCAGAAGTCTTGCCTCAAACAGGTTTCATTCTGTTGTTCAGCCGACTCTTTAACTGCAAGAAACTCAATTTGTTGTAGGAGAACAATAGGTTTCTGATAATTGTTACAAAACAAATATAAAAAACAAAAAATTCAAGATGATAGTGGGCTTATAATGATGGTTCGATTGGTCATGAATAAAAAATCATGAAAATAACATCTTTTCTATGCAAAAAACAATGTTCTAAATTTATTCCCATCATTTTGCCAAATACTAATTGTTTTGTATGGGAGGCTTTGAAGACTGGGTCACCTTAGGAATTCGAATTGCAAGGCCTCAAAAGATGAGGGACATGCTGAATTTGTATACAAATAAATATGAATTACTATACAACAGCACAACAATAACATCAAGCCTTTATCCCATTATGTGGGGTCAGCTGCATGAATCCTTTTTCTCTATTGTATCATGTTAAGAGTTAAATTCTCATATAAATCTAATAAAGAAAAGTCGTTTCTAATATTTTCTAACCAAATATTTTTAGGTCTACCTTTACCTTTCTTAACATAAGTCAAATCTAATATATCTACTTTCTTAACCGGGTCATTGGAAGGCCGCCGTTTTATGTGACGAAACATCTAAGATGACTCTCTCTAATCTTATCTTCCACTAGAGTTACTCCAACCTTTTCACGTATATGCTCATTTCGTATCCTGTCTCTAAGAGTAAAGCCACTCATCCACCTGAGCATCCTCATCTCTGCAACACTTAACGTAATATTATGCTTCTCTATTAATGGCCAATATTTTGCACCATAAAGCATTGCAGGTCTAACCACCATCTTATAGAATTTTCCCTTAAGTTTGAGGAATTATTATAAATAAAAAAAATGAAAAGAAAGCACTTGCTTTAAAAAGTGGGGTCACAAAATTACAATAGAATTAGTTTTTTACATTGGGAGAATTTTGGTTGCATTCATAATATCTAAAAGTCCCACTTTGCTAGCAAACTAGATGCCGTCATTTTCGGCACATCCACTTTACATGGTGAATGAAGCAAAAACCAAACAAAACTAATGTCACTGCCTCTAGCCAACAATTATTTTCTTCTTCAATGGTCAAAATGTGACCATACTTGCTGCTATCGCATCAAATTCATAGAAGATGATGCCAATGGCTCACGCTTTTGCAGTCCTTTCTGTGCCTTCGGCCTCAACGTCCTCTCCAACACGACCCACAATACTAATTGACTGAAGAAATGGAGGGTTTCAATCGCCTAACGCTGCAAAACCTACATGAGAAATTAAAAAGCGCTCGGCAAATGCTCTTGTTCTTAAACTTGCTGACCTTCCATAGCCTTCAATACAGTTTATGATGCGAGAATGGTCATCAAGTTGATTACTTTCACGAAAAATCAAATGAAGCCACAGAAAAATATTCCAACTACGACTAAGAGACCAGGCTGTTCTTACCTTTATCATTACTAAAGCGTGTGGTAAAAGCCTCGCCTAAGCCTCCAAAGGGAAAAAGGCACTAGTAGATAAATAAACAAGCATAAAAGAATTATTTGACTATAAACCAAAAAAATATCCCACAAGCGTAAAATCTACTGGTTAAATTACTGTAAGCTATATTAAACCCATCCAGTATCCCAGACTATACACTTTGAATCATTAGAGAGTAAATATTTGTTCAATTTTAACAACTGTTGACCTGCAGCATTCGACTAATTCATTTACTCATCCAGTTTTACTTCAGTGCTTAGAACATAAATCTCAGGTAAAAGTTGGCATAAAGTAGATGTTTGGGTCTCTTAAATACAACCAACACACTAGAATTTTAAGCATGCAATGAGGACTATCCAGAAGCTCATATCAACAACGAAGCAAATAAGGTTTAGGAGAAGGCAAGTGAAAAATATGTAATACTATTTGTTAGAAAATGAAAAGGAACAAGAAACACTACGCAAAAACAATGTCACTGACAATGCCTCTTATCCAACTTACAACAGAAAATGCAATAACTGATGGAGTTATCTTAAACATACCATTTCAACATATTTCAAATGTTTGAGAACTTCCTCTGTATCTAACTCCTGCAGTATGGGATGATGACAAAATGATAATCTGAATTTATAAACCGTAAAAAAACATAAATAACAAAATCATCTATAAATGAAAGCAATTCAAGAAGATGAATATTTTAGTTGGTTAATTAAACCTCATTAAGGAGGAAAAATATAAACAAGAAATAGTTCATAAACATGCACAACCATTAGATGAAGCAATATGCTAGTAGTGGGCCATAAAAATGTCCTGTTAAAAAAAGGTATGAGTTGAATCGCATCTTTCTAGAAGCTCGGATTATCTAATCCATGCAGGAACCAAAAGTGTAATATAGATGTACTTCTAACCAAGAAATCATGACGCCAAGCTCCAATCATCTCTGAATTTAATCTAATCTAAGGAACCGAATAAGGCAGCGCAGTTAAGCACATACCTGAGGCACAGCACAATCAGCATGTACTGGGTCCCAAAGAACAGCACAGGAACAATCCCAATCATCAGTTTGAACAGAAAAAAGTGGTGCCCTGCAACAGAAGCTTGTCATTCTAAAAAATAAACTGCCACATCAGAATTAACAGCATTATAAAATCATCATAATTTGTCCAGCATAGCACGTGAAATGCTAAATATGTACATGGGACCAAATAAGTGAAGCATGTGCATACAACTAAACACAAAAGTTGGAACACTTCATATTACTAAAGAAACAAATTCAGACACATGGAAGTACGACAGTTGATTAACCTCGAAGTACAGAAAAGTATAGAACATAAATCAAACATGAATATTTAGGCCTAGCGATTAATAAAAAAGGAAAGATACATAAAATGAATAATCAGTTTCTTTTACCTAAATATAAAAATAAAACAATTGAGCAAAAGAAGTGCTGAATTAAGACAAAATCTTTCTAAAAAGGAAACGGATGTCATGGGATGAGATCAAACTATACCATGGAGTAATAACTACATGCACCGTTAGTACCATATTACAAAATCATCATTATAATTTCAACCAGCAAGGAATGTAGAAGAAATCAAATAAATGAACCATGTAAACAATGCACAACTCCATTTCTAGTGCCTAGCGGGCATCCCTTAGGTGCCAGTGGCCCCACACGGGCATACTCTGCATTTTAACTAACCCCCTGCACTGTCACGTTTGATCCTCACTAGGATAGTCGCCTACAATTGACTAGTGTTGCCTACAATACCAAAAACTATAAGTGAACCAATGCACTTGATGAACAACTCAAGTTTGGCTCAATTAATACTCGCACAAGTTAGTAATCAAATAAGCTTGAGCTCTCTTAGTCATCAAGTTGTCAGTTATTTAACCATATCAAACCTAGTGATATATTTGAAAACTTTAGCTTTAATTCTTAATGACATACTCTTATCTTATAATACTTCTGAGGCACTTCTCCATTTAAATCATCAACCCTTAACTCCTAAACTTCTATCCTCATATATTACTCATTTTTTAATCTAATAGATCCACAACACTTTAACGTGTTACACCTAAGCATTATTTTATCTATCTTCTAATAAAATTGATTGGTAATAGTTAATATCAAATCAATAAAATTACATATGATTTACATATGATATGTCTAGTCTTTGTTCTACTAATTTAAGCCCTCTATATTCTAAAATATTTTCTATTGTTCTCACTTTTCAATAATTTCAATAATTGTTTCATAGATTAAATTAGAACCACATTATTAAAAGTGTGCTTTAGGAGTGAAACAAAGCAATATGCTAACTCTCCACATCAGTCCCCTACAAAGCACAATCTAACAGTGATGTATGCTCGTTGCGTCACTTCATTGCATTGCTTAATAGTGTTGTGCACTCGATTTCAGCTCAAAACAAAATCCCAATTCAAATTTCATAGTTCAATTTAGTATCTACAACAAAAATTATGGCATGAACATTTGTTTCTCCTCAATAGTTCTCATAGTTTTAAAGTCATTGCTCATTGTTTCTCCGTACTCCCCGTTGAAGCTGGTTACTTCTTATTTGTTCCCTTCTTCACTTATTTTTAATCATTGATTTTTTAAATGCTTCTCACCAATGTTTATTGCTAGTGCTAGTAGCTTCTTCTCAAGAATGTTTTTTGATGTCTTCTCTACACACTTCTTGATGCCTCATCTTCCCATGGCCTCCACATCTCAATCTCTACTTGAGCTTTCAATCTCACGAATATCCTTGTTTTTTAAGTATCATTTCATCACTTCATTCTTTACATCTACAATTATCTCTTTTTTTCAACTTTTGGATGGCTAAAATTACTTTCATTGAATGAATCATTGAAAAATATTTCCTAATACAGTTTAAGTTTGGTCAACTACGTGACTATAGCATGAATAAATGCATTATATGATATACATGTCATGAACACTCAAATTTAAGAGTGTGCATTTGATCAGTTTCACTTGTGAGGTTTGTAGATTAGCAAAATAGATGGATTTTGGTTATAAAATAAAATAAAAAAAAGAATCAAATAAATTATTTTACTAATCAAATTGAACCAAACCAAACTTCAGCTTGGTCAGCTTAGTTCAGGATGAACCAAAAGATAATTAATTTCAACAACAAATATAACTATTATTAACTTAAATGTATTTAGAAGAATACAAAGTAATAAAAATCATTTCACATTTCTTTTACTCTTCAATACATAAATTATTTGCCAAATAAATCACTATAATATCTACCATAATTTTCAAATCTCAATAAGTATATCATTTGTACTAATTATAATGAACCACTAAAATTACTTCACGTTAATATGTAATGATTTCTAATATCCATCAAAATTTATGTTTAGATGAATATTCATGGATTGTAAGCCACTCCACTTTTAAAGAAATTTCCACGCACTAAGTAATGACAATCATTTAAAGAAATGAGCTTTAAAGCAAAAGTGTGAATATTAAAGTGTTATAGTATGAAGCGTAAGCTTTCCAGGTGAAGTGTACGCTTCATGATGGTTTTTAAAGCATGGAAAGCTTATCCTTCATTTTTTTAATTCTGACAACCTAATTCAGCTTTTTATGCTATTCAAAAGAAAGGAAAGAGAAATCAAATAATCAAAGAAAATAAAAAAATCTTACCTCTTCTTATTTATCCCAAAAGATCACTGTTCTAAAGCTTTAAGACAAATAAGTCTCATGTCATTTTCACATCAACTTTTTTTCATATTTTGTATTTCACCTCAACCTATCAACAGTCCATTTTCTCATCAGCCTTACGCATTGCCTCCAATTGTTTTTTATACTATTTTGGGTTATTTACCCTATTCTCTTCCCCATTCATCCAAGTACAACACCTATTTTTATTAGCCTCCTTTATTTGAATAGTGAACCACAACTTTAATTTTTTATGGTTATGATTTTAACTTTGCATCATATATTCCTTATTTGTAACTCAAGTTAATGTTAAACATGCTTTATAATACTTCATACTAATTCAAGACAAATGTATATTTCATAACTAATTACTATTGTGATCGTGTTTTGAAATGTTACATTGATAAATTTAAATGAAAATAGTTGAATTTGAATTTTATTATGAAAAAAAATCTTATTTTAAATATTTCTTCAATTTATATCATCATAATATATTTCAATGTTTTTTAAATACAACAACAACAACACCAAGCCTTTGTCCCACTACGTGGGGTCGGCAACATGAATCCTTTTTCTCGATTGTGTCCCGTTTAAAGTCAAATTCTCATTTAAATCTAATAAATAAATATCATTTCTAATATTTTCTAACCAAGTCCTTTTAGGTCTACCTCTACCTTTCTTAAGATTAGTCAAATCTAATACCTCTACTTTCCTAACCGGGTCATCGAAAGGCCGCTGTTTTATGTGACCAAACCATCTAAGGCGACTCTCTCTAATCTTATCCTCCACTGGAGCTACTCCAACCTTTTCACGTATATGCTCATTTCGTATCCTGCCTCTAAGGGTAAAGCCACTCATCCACCTGAGCATCCTCATCTCTGCAACACATAACTTAGTATTGTGCTTCTCTTTTAATGGCCGACAATCTGCACCATAAAGCATTGCAAGTCTCACCATCATCTTATAGAATTTTCCCTTAAGTTTGAGGGGGACTTTTCTATCACACAACAAGCCCGATGCATTCCTCCACTTCAACCATTCAACTTGAATTCTACTGATAACATCCCCATCTATTTCACCATCACTCTGAATAATAGATCCAAGATATCTAAAATGAGTACTCTTATTAATGACTTGATCACCTAAAGTCACAATCCCCTCACTAGGTCTATTACTGCTAAAATTACACTCCATATATTCAGTTTTAGATCTGCTCAAGCAAAAACCTTTAGACTCTAAGGTTGATCTCCAGACTTCAAGTTTACCTTCAACTCCCTCTCTAATCTTGTCAACAAGAAGAATATCATCAGCAAAAAATATACACCAGGGTACATCCTCCTGTAAATGTCTAGTGAGAACATCCATGACTAACGCGAAAATATATGGGCTTAAAGCTGATCCTTGATGTAATCCAACCGAAATAGGGAAATACTTGGTCAAACCACCTCTTGTTTGAACACAAGTAATAGCTCCTTCATACATATCTTTAATGATTTAAATATAAGCATTATTAACTCCTTTCTTTTCAAGAACTCTCCATAGCACTTCTCTTGGAACTTTATCGTATGCTTTCTCTAGATCAATAAATATCATATGTAGATCCTCCTTATTCTCCCTATATTTCTCCATCAAACCTCTCAATAAATGTATGGCTTCCATAGTAGACCTACCCGGCATGAATCCAAATTGATTTTGAGAAACATTAGTATCACGCCGCAACCTACGCTCCATAACTCGCTCCCATAGTTTTAAAGTGTGACACATTAACTTAATTCATCTATAATTCACACAATCTTGTGCATCACCTTTATTCTTATAAATAGGAATCATTACACTCATTCTCCACTCATCTGGCATCTTTTTAAGCTTCAAAATAGTATTAAAAAGTTTAGTTAGCCAAGAAATTCCTTCATCTCCTAAGCATTTCCACACATCTATTGGGATATCATCAGGTCCAATAGCTTTTCCACACTTTATTTTCTTTAAAGCCTCTCTAACTTCGGTTTTATCAATACGCCAATAAAAACAGAAATCTTTATTTTCATTTAGGGTGCTAAGGTCACTAAAGTCAATCGTATTCTTACAATTTTCATTAAAAAGTTAATCAAAATACCTCATCCACCTTTGTTGAATATCATCTTCTAAGAAAAGTACTTTTTGATCTTCATCCTTAATACACTTCACTTGAATTAAATCCTTACTACTCGTATCTCTTTCTTTGGCTACCTTCAATGTTCTTAAATAAATCAAATTAAAATGGTGAAATTTATGCTTCATTCTATATAAAGGCCAAACATTTTCTTTCACGCTTTCGTTTTTCAAAACATTGGTAACGACATGTTTTTATAGTGAACCACTTTTTCATATAATTCACATCATTCTTGAGAAAAGCAGATGACCACATATCAAAATTCTTTATAAAAAAGGTGTATTCACGTCCTTTACACAAACAAAATTAAGCAATTTTGACAGGCACATCTTGGCCTATTGGACATTTATATAATGATTTAAAATCTCATATCTCTCATACAAGTACATTCTTGTACATATTAAAGATATTTATATTCATGTAGCTGCAACAGTTGTGCTAGTTAGCTTAGGTATGACAATGAAAACTCCTTGGGAATATTTTTAAGACTCATAAGTATGAGATAATAAGAAAATAGAAGGTAAATAAACACAAAATTATCAGACTTACCTCCGCCACTTGCCACATATATTTCCATTATCATCTTCATCTTTGCATTGTAGCCAATTACCGATTGAACATGATTTAGAGGATTTGCTCCAACCCTATGGAAAAAAAAATTGAAAAGCTGAACCAGCAGATTCGTAATATTAGCCCATAAAAAGGTAGATAGCACCGGGGCCACCCAAATTTGAGAAATGTTTTACTCGATGACAGAATTTATTGAGATCATTCTATAGGCCACTTGATAATGGAAATTTGAAAGTTATACTCGTCAGAAAACATAAATTTGGTGTGTTGGTACGAGCATTTTGATGATATGAGCAGTGTTTTCTAAAGAGAATGAGTTATATTCTAAACTATCTAATCAGTTCGAATGGGTTCACTTTTTTGATGACTTTTGTTTTATAGTATCTATTATTGTTGTTTTATATTTTCGCCCAAAAGAGTTAAATCTGAGGCATAGGCGATGATTGGAAATTATCAATGATTATGATTTAAATATACAATATCATTGAAGAAAAGCAAAGTTGTTGATGCTTTAAGTAAAAAAGCATCAGGCAATGCAAACTGGTTAATTACTTAGCAGAAGCATTAAGGACATGGATTGATTGGAGTTATCCGTAGTCACTTCTGCTAATGAAATTTTATAATAAATAAGCAAATGATAATTCAGCCTACTTTGAAAAATAGAAAATGTGATGCATTACCGCAGGATGTTGATTTTAAAAATTTTTTACTTTTGGTGAAAGTCGATATATAGAAGAATATGAAATTGATGAGAATGAATTGTTGAGATACAGAGGCGAGATTAGGCGAGATTTATATTCCAAATGTTGACGATTTGAAAAAAGAAATTTTATAAGAAGCACACTATTCAAGCTATGCCATTCATCCAATATGTAACAAGGCTTATCGAGAACTTAATGGATTGTTTTGGTGGCCGAGGTTAAAATAAGTATAGCATAATTTGTTGCTAAACATCCTACTTGCCAAAATGGTTATACCTAAACACCAAGAGCTAAGTGGATTATTACAACTCTTGTCAATAGCAGAATGGAAGTGAAATGAAATTGTTATGGATTTTGTTATTGGACTACCAAGATCAAAATATGGTCATGTTGCCATATAGGTTATCATCGACAAATTGGCTCAGTCTGCATATTTTTTGCATGTCAAACAAATTTATTCTACGGAGAAATTAACAAAGTTATATGTGGATGAAATTATAAAATTGCCCGGTGCACCAAAGTCAACAATTTCTAATAGAGATTGCAAGTATACATCCAAACTATAGAGGAAAGTTCAATAAGCCTTGGGAATGAAGTTGACTTTTAGTACAACATTTCAACAAACAAACCGATGGCTAGTCAAAACGAACAATTCAGACATTAAAAGAATTATTCAAATTGCGTGCTCTTGATTTTGGCGAAGGATAGAATTATAAGTGTCGTTCATGGAATTTTCCTACAATAATAATTATCAAGCAAGCATTGGGATGGAATCGTATGAAGTTCTCCATGGAAGGAAATATAAAAAAAATGTCATGTGCAGAAACATGCGAAAGAAAGGTAATTGATGTTGAATTTATAGATGAAGCAACCAGTAAAATAAGACTAATTCAATACAAATGAAAAGAAATTAAAGACAAATAAAGAACATATTACAATACAAAGCAATGATCAATGGAGTTTAATATGGGAGAATTTGTGTTTCTAAAGGTTATTCCTATGAAGAGTGTCAAATGCTTTGGTAAGACTGAAAAGTTAAGCCTATGATATGTTAGTCCTTATGAAATTCTTATAAGAGTTGAAAAAAAAAGGCTTAAGAACTAGCCTTAACAGAACATGTGTCAAGAGTGCACAATATTTTTCATATATCTTTACTAGAATTATGGAGCTAGTAAATCTACTAAGTTACATACTGTAATATTCCAAAAATTAAAAAGGTAAAAATTCTACATTCAATATATCCCATTTTTCTCAAATCTCGGAAGTTATAAATAGTATTTTAATAAAAATTGATAAACTACTTTGATCATTTTAATATATATATATATACATATATATACATATATATATATTATATATATATATAAACAATTTTAAGTATATAAGCACTTATGAATTAAATTAGTTTCATAAAAAGTCTTCCGATGTTAAAAATTAAATGTTACTGTTCACCAAATTAATGTCCTATAGCAAAGAGGACTCTGCCACTTTCACAGGCATACAACGGCACTGATCTCATTGGATGGTGATATTTTGGGGTGTGAATGATTTAGGCATTAACACACTTAGGTAATTTAACAACCTAAGAAAGCTAATTTGCCTCACACCCTTGTTGAAAGGGGGAAATTTGGGTGTTGGCCGAAGGAAGAAGACAAAATTTAGAGGAAAAGCTAGGTTTCAAAGGTAAATTCTGATTTTTTGTATTCCCTTGTTGAATAAATTATGAATAGGAGTTGAGGAGCTTGGAATTTATGAGTAAATATCATTTTGAGGTAAAAATATTATTTTAAGAAGAAATTAAAAATTTAATTGGGTTTGGAATTAGACGCAGAATTTGATGCAATTATTTAAGTAGTAAATATAAGAAGTGTCGAAGTATAATAACGAGATAAATTTCCCGATAAGGGATTGTTGACACCCTCAGTCAAGTCTAATAAACAAAGGAAATTTCATGAAATGAATTTATTATAATTTAATGTCACTATATGCCCTATTTATGATATAAAACTATCATCAATTTAATTTTATGAAAATGGGAATATATTTGTCAATTGAAAGACACATATATGTATAGAATGCAAATAAATTAAAATGTGAGGTATACCTCAAAATGTTCAAACATTGAAATATTATGACAGAAGCTTTAAAAATATTATGTATATGGATAGAACGGCAAAATTATGAATTGTACAGGTCCGATGATAGAGGTGAGCCCAATGAGAGGTAAAAGGGACATTTCGAAAAGATATGTATAATGATATGTACAAATAGGGCAAACAAAAGTGAGCCAAATGGGAGGCCAAATGGTCCTTGGCATGTGGTTTTCAAGCATACCATAGCCAAATGAATCACTTTTATATACTTGATGCATTCTAAAGCTAAAAAGAGGAATAGCATATGATTTGTGTAAGCCACAAAAGAGTTCATTTATAACTTGTAGTGCTTGATGAAATGTAATTTATAACTGAACTCTAATGTCTTTTTCTGAAGTTGTTTTAATTAGATAATTAGCTTATGAAGTAATCTGAGATTAAATTAAATATTTATAAAACAAGAACTATAAGTAATACATGAGATAACCTATGACTATAACTAAATTTATTATTTTAATTACTTCCCGTCTTTTAATACTCTTTTAAGGGAAAATACAAGGTAGAACCCGAATAAGGGTCACATTTTGGGTAATTTTTGCGTATAGTTTTGATGTGGAATTTTGTTGTAAGATATAGTTTTGGTATCTTTGTCCAATATAATTTTTATGAATTTTTCTCGAACTGCTTAGCTACTCTGTAGATAATGAATGATCAATAATTGAAATTTCTTCGGAGCCAAACAGCATTATAATGTACTCAATGGAATGGTCAACATTTTTTTTTTAATTTTAGCGTAAGTTAGGAGTTGTATGTAGATGTAGCTAGTTTTATGTTCGCCTCGTGTCGATCTAGGAGGTTCATTACGAGGCTTGACACATACTTTAAAGAACCAAAAAGGTTATTAGGATATGATTGAAGAAACTATGAAAAAGGATTCCTTTTGCATAAGTTTTATCGAAACACAAAACGAGATGCCACAAAAGAGAAGGAAGCAAAAATGAAAAAACTAAATCCATAACTGTTCAATCAAGGTATGAGATTTTGTTTATTAAATTATAAATTTTGAAGAAAAAATTTTACAAGGGAAGACTATAATAATCTAATTTAAAATAATTTCAACCACAACAACAAGAATAACAATAATAATAATAATTAATACTTAATCTATTCAACACATGTCAAAATAGGTGTTGCATAATAAATCGCACAGCACCAATTTTAAACTATAAATAAACAGGGAGATGGAAAGCAATACCAAAATAAAGAGATCGAGTGCACAAGCAGACACAGGCGAGCGAGGGGCAAAGGATGTACGTGGGTGATCAAAGGCGCGTGCAAGCACGAGTCATGCGTTGTCGGAATAGGTAGAGCCAGGGAATGCTAAAAACTAACCAATCGCATGTGCACATGCGAACTAAGCATGTGAGTGGCCCGTGCATGCGAAGCAGGGAGGCCTAGAGGGTGAAGGGAAGCTAACCGGCCAAGTAGGCTTTGAAGACGCCTTCACATGCCAAAAAGCTAGAATTCTTCTTCCTTTCTTGTCCCCAAGCCAATAGACAAGTTCGCTTTTCTTCTTAAACCCAATTTTGAGCTTAAGCATGTTTCCTAAAAAATTCCTCAAGGTTTCTAAGAAAAGGAAGAAGACAATGAAGAAGCAAAAGAGAGGAAGAAGGTGAAAAGAAAGAAAATTGAATTAGGTATAACTATATGCATATACGAAAAATATTTTTAAAATTTTTTCAATTTAATTTTACACTTTATGATTAAAAAATAAATTGACATAAAGAATATTCTAATTAAGCATATATATATATATATTATATAAGTCAAATATTAATGATGATTTTTTAGAATTAATCAAGAAAAAAATAAAAATAATTAATAAAGAACAAAGTTATAATAATGTGAGGGTTTGAGGATTAACATAATATTACCTTATATAGGTCTCATTAAAGGAATCAACTTTCAAATGGAAAATAAATACTACATGTTAAGATGGGTAATTATGTTTTTTTATTTTATCATAATTATTTTCATTCTTTTAAATCAAACTACAATGCTTATTATGCTTTCTTATATGCATTAAATAATAATAATTCTCCATGTTAAGGTGGCTGATTATGTTCCTCTTACTATTTTGGCAGTCAGCCCCTCGTAGGAACTTTTTCCTTTTTTTTAAATAGTTTTGATTTATTTTCATTGTAAGCTTTTTTGAGATGTCTATGAATACCTCCGCACTTTGCACATATTCAAGCAATAAAATTCGAAATAGTTCTTTTGTACTTATCTACTTTCTACATTACATCAGAACGAGGTTTCCAAACTTTGCTCTTTTTTTCTTTCTCCCTTCTTGTCAAGATTCTTCTGTTTCATCATGGCTAGTTCCCTACCGAGTCGACCATCAGAAACACTGAAAATTAGACTAAAAGATAATTTTATTGGCTACCAGCCTCATATCGCCAGAATGGGAGAAACTATATGAAATAGTTTCAATTTGTTAAAACTTCTCTAAAATGAGGAGGAAAGATCTATCATCTTATAGATGAAGAGAATTTAATGATCATGTCATGATTGTGGAAAACGATGATGCCTAAAATCAGTGGGTCATATGAATTCCTCTCTACCACAAAAGAAATTTGGGACTCCATTAAATAAATGTACTCAAACATGAAGGATGTTGCCCTCATTTATGAGATCAAAACTGAAATTTTAATAACAAAGCAAGATAATTTTCCTATTATTAAGTACTTTAAAGCAATGATAGATTATTAACTTGAACTGGATTATTAACAAAATCTCAAGATGATTTGTTGTGATGATGTAGTACTTCTAAAGTAATTTGTAAAAACAGAAAGGATGTTTGAGTTGCTTGAAGGACTCAATTATGGTTTCGACCAACTTCGTGTCCAAATCTTAAGAAGATAAAAACCACTATCACCAAATGAGATTTTTTTTCTCTCATACAAGCTGAAGAAGGAAGAAGGTTGATAATGCTTGATGATCAAATCTCTAAAACATCTATCATAACAACTACTGAACTCCAAGATAAGGGACTTACTGCTACAAACTCTTTTCTCAAGGAACAACATCAAAAAATAATATAATGCAACTACTGCAAGAAGAAGAAACACATCAAAAAAAATGTTGGAACTCCACAGAAAGCCTCAGGCTATTGTGAAAATAAAGGTTACCAAAAAGAGCAAGGCGCCTAATAGAATCAGACGAGCTCAATCCAAAAGAAATGGACATATACAGGAGGTTTCTCACCTCTTAAAAAACCATCAGAATCATGCTCTCTAGCTCGAAATGGTATAACTACTCACTCTTTTGTTTTCAGTTCCTTAAAAAATTATCCACATATGTGGATCCTAGATTCATGAACCACTGACCACATGACTACCTTTGCATACCTTTTTCAAATCTACAAACCCTGCCCTAGCAATAAAAAAATGTCCAAAGGTTCTCTTTCTTCACATTTACCCTTATTAATGTATTACATGTTCATCATCTTATATTAAATTTTCCATTAAACTATAAAATTACTAAAGACCATAACTATAATGTAGTCTTTTTTTGCTAATCATTATATATTTCAAGACCCCACTATAAGGAAGACAATTGGGCAAGCTAGAAAAAATGTTGGGATATATGTTCTTAAGGATAAAAATAACTTATGTTCCTTCATTTCCACCTTAAATACAAAAGTAATTTGGGAACGTCATTAGAGGCAAGAATCTCACTTTCAAAACCGGTAGGTTTTTTATGCGGACATCCAACCGTCCATGCCTATCCGAGGAGGAGCTGAAGATCGACAGCTGTGATTGTCCTATGTTATCTTAAATTTTTATTTATAATTTTTATTTTAATTATGCATTTTTCATTTTTACACTTACTTAAGGGTCTAGTCTTATATAAACCCTAGGGGCATGATCGTCTTATTTTAGTTTATTTTATTTCTGAGGTCTATATATAGAGGCCTTTACTATTGTAATGGTATGATGGAGTTTTAATAAAAAAAATTGTTCTGCACTTTTGCTCCTTGGAAGGACTTAGGTGAGATCCCTATGGGAGGGAATCATAATTTCCACTAGTTGCAGGATGGGTCCGGGCTCGTGGCTTGAAGTCCCTCGGTGAAGGGCAACGCATCACCCACCAACCGCAAGAAGCATCCGGCTTCGTAGTTTTATCTCTTCCAAATTTCATTTCCCTCCTCCTCCAAGCCGCCGGCCAACACCCCCTCTTTTCCCCAAACCACCGGCCGACCCCACATCCTTTCCCCAATCCGTTGGCCTCCTCCCTTCCCCCTTCTTTGCCTCCAACCAAAAAAAAAAAATTGTATTGAATACTTTCCTATTTGATCCCTTCTAAACTTGGAAAATTTTCAAAATTCAAATTCAAAATTATTTGAATTTGAATTCTTTCATAAAAAACGTTGACTTGTTTTGGAAATGTCCTCAATCTCCTCAATCCGGAATTAATTAGAGATTCCCCTCTAATCCTCTTTCCCTAATTAATATCTTATGTTTGGAAAGGATTTCAAATCCCCATTAATGTCCCCCTTGCATGGCCGGCCCCCTTGGTCCCTTACATTTATTACTTTCCTAAATTAGCCCGCTATTGATTTGGAAAATTTTCGAAATTCAAATTCAAAGAAATTTGAATATCGAATTCTTTCCTAATTAATATTTCATATTTTAGGAAGTTTCCCAATAACCACAAATCTGAAATTAATTCATATTTAATTAATGCAAGGACCCACATACATCGAATGTGGACACCCATTCCCTCCTCTTGGCCGGCCCCTCTTTCTCTCTCTCAAATAATGAATAGGCCCATTAATGCTCCCCCAATTAAGCCTTCAATTCCACCAATTACTCCCACCTCTATGGCTAAATTAATTTCAGCATTTTGAATTGTTTCCCTCCTAATTCAAAATTCAAAACCTGAAATTAAGACCCCCCTCCCCCCCCCGTTCTACATCAGCTTGATATCAGAGCATGGTTGCTCACCCAGGACGCGAACTCGATGGAGTCGAGCTCTTTTACTCCCCGGGAGAATGATGCGGACATCCAACCGTCCATGCCTATCCGAGGAGGAGCTGAAGATCGACGACCGTGATCATCCCACGTTATCTTAAATTTTTATTTGTAATTTTTATTTTAATTATGCATTTTCCGTTTTTACTCTTACTTAAGGGTCTAATCTTATGTAAGCCCTAGGGGCATGATCGTCTTATTTTAGTTTCTTTTATTTCTTAGGCCTATATATAGAGGTCCTTGCTATTGTAATGGTATGATGGAGTTTTAATAAAAAAAATTATTCTGCACTTTTGTTCCTTGGAAGAACTTAAGTGAGATCCCTCTGGGAGGGAATCGTTGTTTCCACCAGCCGCAGGATAGGTCCGGGCTCATGGCATGAAGTGTCTTGGTGAAGGGCAATGCATCACCCGTTAGCTCAGCTGCAGGAAACGTCCGGGCTCACGGTTTTTTATCTTTCTTTCCCTAAACTTCCTTTCTCCTCCTCCCTTGACCGCCGGCCAAAATCCCTCCATAGCCGTCGGCCAAGCTTCCCTCTTCCCTCCCACTCTCTAAACCGAACGCCACCACCCCTTCTTTCTACTCCACCCGCCAGCCATAAGTCCCACCACCACCATCGGCCTCAAGGATCCTTCCTTCCCTTCCAAAACCTTCCTTTCCTCCTAGCCGGCACTATCAAACCCTAGCCCTCAATTGACCGCCAGCCATAGTGCCTCTCTTTGCCTCCAAATCTTCAAATCTCAAACTAATCTCTTTCCATATGTGGTGTATTTCAATTTGGACAGATTTCAAATTCAAATTTCAATCTTAATTGAATTGAGATTCTTTCCTAAATTAGCAACGTTATATTTGGAAAGTTTCCAAATTCAAATCATTTTAAATTTGAATTTAAATTAAAGAGATCATCATTTAATCTCTTTAATTTAATTACCCCTATTTGGAAACCACTTAAACTCCTCCCAAATTCCTTCCCCCCCCCCCCCCCCCCCCCCCCCTTTCCACCACAAACCATTGACTTCAAATTTCCAATTCCCTTTTGATTACCTTCCTAAATTAGCTATTTGTTAATTTGGAAAGTTATTCAATTTGAATTCAAATAAATTTTGAATTTCAAAAACTTTCCTATTTAATAAGTTCTACTTTAGGAAACCTCCTCGAATTACTCCCCATCTAAAATTAATTTCAGATTTAATTCCCAATCCCAATTAATGCTTGAGCCACATTCATTGAATGTAGACACCTCCTCCTTCCCTCTCTCTTGGCCGGCCCATCTCTCTCCCTATTTTAATTATTTCCTTCCTTGTTAAGGAATCCAATTAAGGAAATAATTAACCACTTCTTATCCTTCCCTCCATCTTATTTGAATTTCAAATTCAAATCCATTAATTAAGGAAGATCTGAAATTGAATTTCAGATCTTTTTATTTTTATTTCCCCCCCCCCCCCCCCCTCTTCGTTCTACAACAATTTTCTTCTTTTTTTTTTTTAATGTAAACATGCAAAATTTTCATTGTGCTACTTGTGAAATTACCAAACATCATCATGTTATTATTCCTTACAGTGGTTTACCATCTGCTCCTTTTCTAATGGTTCACTCTCACATTTGGGGAGCTTTCAAAATCCCTAATATTCTTGGAGCTAGAGGATTTATCGCCTTCATAAAAGATTACACTATGATGATATGGGTATATCCTATCAATAAAAAATCTGATATCAGCATTATACTCTCCATTGTTACTGCCATGATAAAAAAATTTAATACTAACATCAAGGTATAAAACACGGTCATAATACTTGTAATTACTTTAATCATACATCATCATCTTCCTCCCATAAATAAATTATCATCCACCCATCACCTATTCTAATCGCTACCCCCTTCTGGGGATCTTTTTCCTTTTTTTTAAAATAATTTAATTTATTTACATTTTAAGCATTTTGAAGAAGTCTATAAATACTTCCATACGTTTGTATAGAATCAAGCAATAACATTTAAAATATTCCTCTTCTATTTTTCTACTTTTCTACATAATCTATAGTGATGCTTAATTAAAGAATTAATTGAGATTTGATGTTGAATATACCTGAATTTGTATATAATTTATCTATTAACAAGTCTATAAATATGAATAGATATGAAATAATTGTAAGATTTCAACCAATAGAGTCTCTCAATCTTTTAAAACTTCCTATTGAGTCTAGGCCTAGAAATTTTGCATAACTATTTGTGCATCATATCTATGAATTGTATGGAGATTTGCAAAAATTAATTATTAATTATAATAATTATGAATCAACAACTGATGTGAATAAATATTATGTGGAGTTTAAACAAGGTGATAAAATAACAGAATAACTAATTGGTGAAATATTTTTTGTATGACCTTAAGAAATTAATTGCTAGAAAAACTAAGTCATATAAAATCATAAAGTGCACAGAAACAAATGCTTATAAATTGGAATTTTTGAGGAGTTCTGGTATTAGCCTAATCATCAATGTATCTGATTTGTCAATTGGAATTTTTGAGAAGTTCTGGTATTAGCCTAATCATCAACGAGTCTAATTTGTCAAATGGAATTTTCAAGAAGTTCTGGTTTAGCCTAATCATCAATGTATCTAATTTGTCATAATTCATGAAATTGCAGACACTGTTTTGCTTTTTCTCTTTCTCCATCTCCTCGTAAAATCATGCTTGACACTTTATTTGGAAATTATACACATCTTGTTATAGAAGCAATCTTAAATGACGAGATTGTGTTAACTGCTAATATGATATCTAAGGTATCATGTGCATTGGGTGACAGATTTTTTTGTGATGATTCATGAATTACTTTATAAGAAATGGATCATTATGCTGATTTTTTTAAAATTAATATCAAATGCCCAATTCATCAGCTCTCACTTCACAACAATCATATTTTTATGGAATTTGAAAGTCTATATACTCATCAGAAATACAAATTGTGTATTTAGAGACTAGCAATTAGATGATTTGAGCAATGTTTCTACTTTGTTGTTTTAGTTGTTCTTATTTCATAGTTTTGATCTGATCTTTCAATGTAAACTAGCCTATGGTAATGATCCCAATAGAAAATAGCTCAAATGCTCATGTTAATTTGGTTGGGTTCATTGTTGTTCTTTTGCCGGTTTTTCTGGATCTATTGTTGTTCTTTCTCTTGAATGTTTCTTCCAATATTGTTCTTCCTTGCGATTGTTTCTCCCATGTTGTTGTCCTGCACTTAATTACTGTTGCCTAGAAAATGTTGCACCCTCCTTAGCTGATGTTGCACTATTCCTACAATTGTCATCCTATGCCTACCTGAAGTTGGCTTGCTTTTCGGAGCTGAGACTTCGCTACTAATTAAGGATCATTAATTTGAGACTATTTAGTTGAAGGCTGAATCCTTCACATCGTTGATTATGGCTCTTATGGTAACTTTTGATTCAAGCAATTTAATATGATTCTTAGATTTGCTAACTTGCATCTTTTGTCACTTGAGTTGACTTGAGGATTTTGTGAGGGACCAACTTTGGGGAATTTTGTAATTATAAAAGGGACATTGAGAAATAAAAATAAATATATTGCTTGATAAAATTCCTTTTCTTCCTCATATCTGTAAGCTGCCTGGATGCAAATTAATCGACTACAGTTAAGTGTTGACTGACAGCTTCTAAAGGAATTCATCTCATAACACCTATGTGAGACTAAATTTTTTATTTGGTAAACTGTTCTCTTATCACATTTTCTACTGCATATTTTCTTATTAATTATGTGGGTGTGATCATTCTTTAGCCAAAACTGTTACAATCTATATTTTTTGTGGTTCGAGTCTTAATCAAAGTATGATTTTTTGTGATTAGTATTTTCTTGAGAAAATACTAATTTGGTAATTATTAAATTATTATTTTAAATGAATTCATGTAAGAAAAGCAAAAAATTGTATAAATTGGTGATATGCAAAGTGCGAATTTCGATTTTGCTTGCTTGATTTTCTTTCATAGCATCATTTAGTTATATTGAGAAACCCTAGACCGTGAGTTGTAATGAATGATTTGAATTTCTGGAAATATTTCTTTATTTTACATCTTTAAAAGGTTACAAAATACCACAACAACCATACTTAATAATTTGAGATTAACCACAAAGCCACCAACACAAACCCCAAAATCAAACCACAGCTACAACAACCTAATTAGTAACATTCAACACGCAAAATGCCTTGTAACATCATGGGGTTAATTTGCAAAGGTTATAATTAGGTTAGAAAAATTAACAGTACTAAATTTAAGAAATGAAATAAAAATTGAAATGGTAATTTTACGATGCTAAATAATATTAAATGATAGAAAACAAGACGAAATATTTTCATCTCGAACTTGAGAGATGTATGCAAAACGTCAAAAATATAATGTGCCCACATGAAACTTTCCCCATAATAAAGGAACCTACTTGAAATTTTCCCTAGATGCATGTGAAAATCCACATGCACAAGAGCTCAACATTCACTTATATATGCTCATACAATAACATATAAAATAGTGCATGTTTGTGCGCGTGCACAAAACACAAAAAGAGAATATTACCTCAAAGCTACAAAAGTCAGCATGATCCATCTCCTTGGGCTCATCAAAATAGTCATCACTACTTTGCACATAGGACATGAAAGAAAACAATGTGACAATTTAGAATGCACAAAAAAAATATGTATAAGAGAAATATAATTTTGAGGTGCACATGCGATATCTTTCGTTGTTAAGATGCCTTACATAGGAGCTGAAGTGGTGGCATTCTAAAGTATAATAATCCACGGACAGCTTAATACGTTAAAATGACAATTATAGAATGAAAAGTTTCTGTGCTTTCTGCTGAAAAGTAACTGGAAACCGTAACTTAAATTCACAACTTGATTATCTTCAATATCTCACGAATTATGGAAAAGGGCATAGAAACTGAATATTTCATCTTCTTAAATAAAAGAGAACATCAAGATTAAACAAAAAATGTGATTGTTAAATTATATTAAACCCAACATCTATAAACATGTTCTTAAAGTTCAGGCATAAACTGCAACGAAGAGAATAAACTTTAGATGCTCCAACTATCGCAGTTTTATATACGGCCCAATTTAGGTAAAATTGAACAAGAAAAAAGTAACGTGCATGACCAGAAAGATTTAACGCTTGGCTTCCTCTTACAGCTAAAATGGAAAATTTTTCCTATATTATCATAATATCCTCTAATGTTGCCATATTAGCCATCTAGATATGGTACCGCCAATGTGATATCTGTAAAAACCTAAACTATTTTTAAAGCATCACTAGAAATTGTGACTCCGTATCTCCAAGAACATGTGCATGCTTATGTGATGCAATCACAATATTGGAAGGGAAATTGGAGTCTTGGACTACTACTTTCTAGCCATGAACTTCCAATAGCTGATGGTGGTAGCAATTGATCTTCTAAGGGGATGTTCATAAGTTGGAATGGGAAGAGTAAGGAGTTGGACTTTGGTTGCATGGATGGTGAGAAGGGAAGGAGGTGATGGCTATGGAATAGGTAGGAGAGGGGGAGGGGTGGCTGGTTTTTTGGAGGCAGCAAGTCTCAATTGGCTATAGAGGATGAAGATGGAGTACAAGAAAAGAAAGAGATGAAGGTAGTAGCTGGCTAGGAGGGGAAAGGGTGAAAGAGATAAGGAAAAAAAAATTTCAAAAATTCGTCTTCATCATTTATAAATGCTTAATATAACGTAAGGCACCTTTTACATGATGACTATGCATACATGTGAAGGAAATCAAAGATGAGCATGAAATGCTCAGTTGATTACATAAAGGAGAACACAACATAAGCTAATTATGCATGAAAATATTATAGAAAGATCAATAGATTGTGATGACCCTGCAATTTTCGCATGATCCAAAAGTATCTCTTCCCTGACGAGTTCAAAGAGGGCAGTCATGATGTTAGTGGAGGTGGATTAGCTCATGTATGGGTCAAGAATCTCAAGAAAGACCTCCAATCAAGGAAACTTTGGTTTGGGATGCCACCATCCATTATGCACCAATATCAACTTGAAAAAAAAAAGCAACAATAGTAGAAATTCAGACTCAATATACTTATATTGAAGTGATAAGAACACATGTAAAACCCGAAAATGTCGATCGTAAGCATCGCACGCATTTCGACGCAGTGCGACGAAAATAGGCAAATTTTTGACGTTGTCAGAATTTAAAGAAAGAAATTTTATAAAATTCTACATAAAATTTCGATCAATTTGGTATAAAGAATATAAGGTAAATTTCACATGGTTTTGAAATTAAAAATCGTTGAAGTTTATTAATAGACAAATTACTAAATAGCCCTTCATGATCCTTAAGAAAATTTATGTATGCAAGGGCACATGCGTAAATTGGCAAGTCCCTCTCCCCCACCGCCCAAATAACCTCATAAGGGACTGAAATTTTCGGTCCCTTCTTGTTTTGTTCAGCCAACCGCAAGAGAAGAGAGGAAGGGGCGCCGGGCAAGGCATTCTGGAGGCGGTTTTGGGAGGTTTCCGGCAGCTAGGTTAGGGAGAAATCGAAGGGAAAGTTTTAAAAAAACTTAAGGTATGTTTCAAATCCTAGAATCCTTTCTTTTCACTTAGATTTTTCATGATAAAAATATAGGGTTCCAAAACTTAAAAATTTTAAGAGAAAAACATTAAGGGAGATGTAATGGTAAGTTCTAATCACAAAAATTTAAAGTTTCTTCCAAAACTTTTTAGGTTTTCAAAATTAGGGTTTTTCCAAATTTCAATTTCTATGAAAGTGCTTTCACAAATCTTATTCCTAGTGACCTTAGGAATGTTCTAATGAGGTAAAATCAAAGTTTTGTATGAAAACTTTATTTTTCCAACTTTTGAATTAGAGAAATCCGAAAATTAAATTAAATTAAAGTCTAATTAGGTTAAGGGGATGTCTTTGCATGTTCATGGGAAGAAAATAATGAATTTTGGGTTTCCAATTTTGGGGTTTTTAGGGAAAACCGAAAATTTAAAATAAATTAGAAACCTATAAAGATTGGGAATCAAATGAAGGAGTGCACTATTGAATATAAACCTTTTGAGCTAATGATAGTCTTTTCCCTCAGGTCTTGGAAAGGGAAGTAATAAGGAGAGATCGTCGCGAGGTTAGACGATAATTTACATGCATTCCAAGATTTGTTTGCTTGTTTTGAGGTAGATACATTTAACTCTTCCAAGTTCAATGTACTTTTATGCTCTTTAAAAGTTAAATGTACTGTGATATTTTTAGCATTAGAATAGCATGTTAATTTTTTTATTCTAAATGAAAATAGTATACTAGCATGTTTAGAATAATTATTGGTTTGTTTAGGGTACTTAGAAAATTCCACATTTTTAATTCAAAAAAAGAATCTTCATGTAGCCTTGCATAAAAAAATTTGATAGTTAGAAGCATATGATCGATATATATGTTAGTTACTTATCCTATGATAGTTATTGCATGTGTAATTGTGCATGTTGAGGCAGAGTACCAATATGGTGTCTTGGCACAATATGGCTCTTCGAAGCAATATGGCTCTTTGAGGCAATATGATAAAGGAAAATGATATGGTCAATATATATGTGTACCTGATCAGTACAATTTCAGTACTCCGGTACGGGTGTATAGAATATGAATAAGATAAATGTATATGTATACAGAAAATAAAGATAAGTTGAAAGGCATGAAATGAAAGAAGTATTAAACTTATGAAATATAAAATGATCATAGGATGTCATATAGATATAAGTGTACGATTACCTTTGCATGACACTATACTGTTTAATTCCTTATTTACCTGTTACTCAGTTTCATGTTAAAGCATGCATATTGATCTTCTTTACATTGTAATTGAAATTGGTAGAGTTACTTGATACCTGTTAAGTGTTCGTTCACTCCCTAGTTTTGGGGTGTTTTCAGGAAAACCTGCTAATCAGTAATGACCGACAGACCGATATTCACCTACCGTCGTAGGGAGATGCCGGGTGATAGATTCTTTTTGTTATTTTGATGTTTTGATGGTTTGTAATAGATGGTCGCATAGGATGGCATGTGATGGAGGAACATCTATTTTTGTATCAGACTTTTATGTACATGTTTATAAACGAAAGAAAATATTATTTGGAAATGAGTGCTCTTCTTAATTAAATTTTGGACAATTACTCTATCATGTGTTACATTGAAATGTTTCAAACTTTCCGTCCGACATCCATTCCCGCCTCGTTCACACGAGCTTACCGGGCATGGTCGTAACAACATATAAGGTTGTAGGATTGGAGATTTTAATAGAGCAAGTTGAGTCGGTGGAACAAGAGTGGCTGAGTAGGTGGAGCAGGTGGGAATTAAGGGGTTAATGAGAGAGTTGGGTTTGGTAGAATTGGACTGACTAATGGATATATAGAGATTGTGTGACTCGAGAGGCTAGCAAAATAGGTGAAGGTGGAAGGATTAAAGGCTACTAGGGTAGGCAAAATTTGTGGCACCTAAGAGGCTAATTGGATAGGTGGAGTTGGGATTTGAGCATTAGGGAGGTAAACAGAGCATATGGGACTGAAGAAACTATTGGGACAGTTATAGCTGTTGTGATTGCAGAATCTATAAGGGTAGGTAAAGCTTATGGGACTGCAGGGGACCATTCAGATTTAATTGGATTGATGATATCTTTAAGTTCAATCACAATTTACTTAATTGTTTTTAATACATTTACTTTGTGCTAATGATAGGTGGAAGCAGGTCCTAGAGGACGGTCATAATATTGAGGATGATTATGCACAATTTCTTATAAGATTTGCAATGCGTTTTTTGTGTAACATGAAGAATAGGTTTCACCTAATTATTCTTCCAAATATTTTGAATTTGTGTATTACCGTAAACAGAAGCAAGTGAATTTCGATTGTGCAAACTGGAAAAGCATTGAATTCCAATGATGTAATGATGCAATGAACAATGCAATGCATAACAAATACAGTAGAAACAGTGATGTAGGACTACGTGCTTAAAATGAATGAAATAGATTATTGCACGATTTCTTGTTTAGAACATTAATGATACAATCATTAGCTATTGGAACGATAAAATAAAATACGAGACGGATGCCTACGCTTAGGCCAAATCACTAGCTAAGCACTTGGGAAAACAAAATAAACTAGAAATTCAACAATATGCATAATGATAAGAGTTCATTCAAAATCCCTACTCTAACAATGAGATTAGAAAACATAGAAAATCAATAACTCATATCCTACGTTTACTACGCTTTGGCAAGATTTAAGTGGAGCGATCCCTTGCGTTTCTGTCACTACCTACAAGGTTAGGAAACGAAGAGGGAATTGAAAGGGAAGAAAAGTCAACCCTTACGTGGAGTGGAATCGTCGCCGAAGGAACTCCTTTGATTTGCCAATGGTACCGGTGATGATTTGTAGAAGACGATTGAAGTAGCCTTTGAAGGGAAATGGTGAAGTAGCCGGAGGGATGGCGGGTGTGAATCGTCCAACGGTAGTCCACCGTCCTTTGAATCTCTGACCGTCGATTGTATCAACCAAGGGGATGTGAATCCACTCGAAGTATTCGTCGACGGTGATTTCGTAGCCAAATCCGACGTCGAAGAAGGGGGAGCGGAATACGTCAATATTGTCTTGATTGTCAAGCACCAAGCCCGAATCCCAAGGGCGGACTTCCATTCATGCTCCTTGTGGAGTAAGTGGAGCGAAGATGGCGTGGCTTTGCTGTCCTTGAAGGTTCCTTCCAAGGGATTAAAGATTTCCCTTGGAAAAACAAGTAGAAAGGGCTAGGGGAAGTGGGCGGCCAAGGTAGGGCTAGGGAGGGAAAGTTGTTTGTAGAGTTAGGGTTAAGAGAGTTTAAAATTTTCAAACCTGAAATTATTTTCAGATTTTGAAATTAGGTGGGAATTAGAAAAAGGAAATAGGATTTATTGATTGGAGGAAGATTGGAGAGAAAAGGGGAGAGAGGGGCGGCAGCATGAGCAAGGGGCCGGCGGCATTAATGGGGTGGGGAGGGATTTGTTGTGATTGCTTTGAGTTTCTAAATTGGGATTTAGGAAATAGGAAAGATATAATCAAATCCCATTCAATTAGAATTTGATTTGATTGAGATTTCAAGACTTTCCAAAAATAGATTTCATATATTATGAAAGATTTTGAATTTTAAATTCTTTGGATTTGAATTCAAAATTTAATCCTAAATATAATCAATCCATTAGGAAACAAGACAAGGAAGAGGGGAGGGGGTGGGCAAGGGGCGGCGGCTTGGGTGGAGGGTGGTGGCCGTCGGGTAGGTGGTTGGGGTGGTGGGCCGTGGGGGTGTAAGGGGAGATGTGGGGGCTGTTTTGAGGGGTAGGCCGGCGGCTTTGGGGAGGGGACGGGGATGGGGGTAAGGTGGTGGTGATTATGAAGGGAAGAAGAACACAAAGAACTAGAACCACGAACCCGACACGTCTAGGTTGGTGGGTGATGCATCATTCTCCCTCTCCTAGGGATCCTCCACAATAGCTCTCAACTCTCAATCTCTCAAGACAAGAGTGCAGGAAATTTTATAATAATCATTCATTAAACTTAAAAGATACATAGAGGGCTTTAAATAGCCTCACACAAAGACATAACAAAAAGACAACGATGCCCTCCGGGCTTACAAACAATCCACCCTTGCATAAGGGGTAAAACCGGGAAATAAAACATAGAACTAATGAAATAAAGCAAAGACACAACAAGACTCAAAAATATAAGGACTCGATCGTGGCCATAGATCGACGACCATGTCTTCGATAAACTTTCCATGTAGAGATGTCCTCATCATTCTCCTGGGGTGGAAGAAAGCTCGACTCCGTCGAGTAAGTATCTCTGGTGCTATCATAAATTTCCAATGCATCAGGGTCCACCCGTTGTAGCTCCTCACGATCCAACCAAGTATCCTCAGACTCGGGTTTGCCTCTCCACCTGATCAAATACCTATGTCGTCCTCCTTCCCTTGTAGAGATGACTTCATCACTCAGAATCGTGTCCACTTTTTCTGCCATAGGTGATTTAGGGATATCTGGGAGTGGAGGTAGGTTAGGGATCTCACAAGGTGGGTTCACACAAGGCTGCTTTATGAGTGGGTTTGGCGGATTGAAATCCGGACCTTCATATGCAACTAGATCTTCTATGTTAAGGGAGGGATTGATGTTGAACTCAGCAGGAAGATCTACCACATAAGCACTATCGTTGATTTTCTTAATTATCTTGAATGGTCCAGCACTCTTAGCATGCAATTTCTTAACCGTTCCCTGTGGGAACCGTTCCGGACGAATCCGCACCATCACGGAGTCACCAACATCAAAAGTTTTAAATTTTTGTTTCAGATCAGCATGTAATTTGTAATCATTATTGCTCTTTTCAATTTGTCGTGCAATTTCTTTATGAAGTTCATGCATATGTGATGCAAATGATGATGCAGACTCAGAAATCCTATACCTAGGGCACATGGGTATTAGATCTAACGGCTGCCTAGGTTTGAACCCATAAACAATTTCAGAAGGACTCAGGCCAGTGGTTCGGTTCACAGAATTATTATATGCGAACTCAGCAGTAGGTAAAATAAAATCCCAATCCTTAATATGTTCGCCGACCAGAGACCGTAACAGATTTCCTAAGCTCCTATTAACTACCTCCGTCTGACCATCAATCTGTGGATGGAAGGCTGTAGAGAATTACAATTTAGTGCCTAATTTCATCCAAAGGGTTTTCCAAAAATAGCTAGTGAATTTAACATTCCTATCTGATACGATGGTTTTGGGGAGACCATGTAGACGGACAACTTTATTGAAATAGAGCTTGGCGATATGGGAGGCATCGGACGTTTTGGAGCAAGGTATGAAATGAGCCATTTTGGAAAATCTATCCACTACGACACAAACGACATCATTTCTACGAATTGTCTTAGGCAGGCCTAAAATGAAATTCATACTAACATCCTGCCAATGACAACTAGGGACAGGCAAAGGAGTGTAAAGGCCAGTGTTCTGCTTACGCTGTTTGGCTAACTGACACGTGTGACATCGGCTAACCATCCTACCAACGTCTCTCTTCAGGCTGGGCCAAAAGAAACGATACTCCACGGCTTTTATAGTTTTATCTCGTCCGAAGTGCCCAGCGAGGCCTCCGGCGTGGAGTTCCCAGACAAGAAATTCCCTAAGGGAGGTGCTAGGAATGCAAAGCTTTTAAGCTTTGAAAAGGTAACCATCCTCCAGAAGAAAATCATCCACAAGGCGCGTGCTGCCTGTGGACAAGAGAGAGTAGGTCTCTTTAAAGTCAGGGCAGTCCAAATAGTCCCTCTTTATTTGGTCGAAACTCACAACTTCAACTTTCATTTCAGTGGCAGTCATCATACGGCGACTGAGAGCATCAGCAGCTTTATTCTCAACTCCCGCCTTATGTCTAAGGGTATACGTGTACTCTTGAAGGAACTCTACCCAACGACCGTGGCGCGCATTCAATTTATTTTGGGAGTTGATATAACGCAGAGCCTCGTGATCCGAAAAGATGACGAACTCTTGCGGGAGCAAGTAGTGTCGCCAATAGCGGAGGGATTGGATCACAGCGTAGAACTCTTTGTCGTAAGTAGAATATCGCTGCCTAATGTCATTCAGCTTTTCGCTGAAATAAGCTACTGGGTGACCTTCTTGGGATAGGACTCCTCCAATTCCGACCCCCGAAGCATCGCATGTCACTTCGAAGACTTTGGAGAAATCAGGAAGTCTCATCACTGGGGCTTCCACCATTTTTTTCTTAATCCCATCAAAAGCTTTGGTGGCGGCCGGGGTCCAGTGAAAATCACCCTTCTTAAGACAGTCAGTGATAGGAGATACGATAGTGCTGAAATTTCGGATAAATCTCCTATAGAAGGTGGCCAATTCGTGGAAGCTACGGACTTCCCGGATGTTATGAGGGAGAGGCCACTCAATGATAGCTTTCACCTTCTCGGGGTCAGCGGACACCCCTTGAGCTGACACGATAAATCCCAAAAAGATGACTCGATCTACAAGGAAAGTACACTTCTTAGGGTTCGCGTACAATTGTTCTTTCCTTAAGACCGAACAGACTTGTCTTAAGTGGTCCAGGTGTTGCTCAACCGAATGACTATAGATAAGAATGTCGTCAAAGTAGACAACGACAAACTTACCCATAAAAGGGCATAACACCTGGGTCATGACTCTCATAAAAGTGCTCGGGGCGTTACTCAACCCGAAAGGCATGACCAACCACTCGTAAAGACCATCCTTGGTCTTGAAAGCAGTCTTCCACTCATCACCGGGTCGGATCCGGATCTGGTGGTATCCACTCTTGAGATCGATCTTGGAGAATAGAGTGGCACCCGTCATCATATCTAGCATATCGTCTAATCTTGGGATAGGGAAACGATATTTGACGGTGATTTTGTTGATAGCACGGCTATCAACACACATTCTCCAAGATCCGTCCTTCTTAGGAGTGAGAAGGGCGGGCACCGTGCAGGGGCTAAGACTCTCCTTAATGAAACCTCGCCGTAGTAACTCATCGATCTGCTTCTTAAGTTCAGCATGTTCCGTGAGGTTCATGCGATAGTGTGGCAGGTTAGGGAGGGAGGCTCCAGGGACTAAGTCTATTACGTGCTGAATGTCTCTAAGTGGAGGTAATTGATCTGGGAGATCTTCAAGGAAGACATCAGCAAACTGCCCCAAGATAGGTTGGACTTCCTGAGGGATAGGATCATCAGATTCGGTGGGAATCTCACGACCTACTAATGCGTACAGAGGTGCGCCTCGAGTAATCTCAGAGTCCAGAACTTTAGCGGTGACCAAGTTCAGTCCTTTCTTGGACTTGAGGGGGTGGGGTTTGGGTTCTTCCTTGACCCGGGGTTGTGATGGTAAAAGCTTAATCTTTTTACCCGCATGTTCAAACACGCAGGTGTTTGAACGCCCATAGATGTGGACATCATTATCAAAAATCCAAGGTTGCCCTAACAGAATTTGTCGCACATCCATAATCAGAACATTGCACCACACATTCTCCTTATAAGTGGCAAAGGAGATAGGTACGAGACTTCGTTCTTTCACCTCCAAGGCAGTGGAGTTGACCCAAGCTACCTTATACGGATTGGGGTGAGGAACAGCAGAAAGACTTAATTTGGACACCATGCTGGAGGAGACAGCATTGATGCAACTGCCACTATCTACGATGACTTTACAGTTTTTATCTTTGATTTTGGTGTAGGTGTGAAAGATAGAAGTCCTACGCCAGTAATCGGATGTAACGGGGTGTGACAGTGCACATCTCACCACACAGATGGGAGATGTGCCCAATTTCTGAAGGCAGTGGAGGACGGCGGTGTCATCGTCCTCCTCGAAGAAATCACCTTCTTCCTCTACTTGATGGACCTGATCAACCTCGGGCTCAAAATCCTCCTCAGTAATCTCCTCAATGATAGAGACTTTGTAGGGACTGGAGCACTGAGAAGTGATATGCCCATACCCCTGACATCGAAAGCACTTGGTCCCGGGACTGGACCATGGGGTATCCGGAGTTGGAGGTTTGTTTCTAAAATCAGGTCGGGGGGCTAGGTGACCCGTAGGTGGTCGGGTCACACTCCCAGGAGTGGGTCGTGCAGTGGTAGAGTGAGGAGTGGCACTACTGGAAGGTCTAGAGTCATGTGAACGGCTCGGGTGCTGGGAACGGGTCTCCTCTAAATCTAACACTAAACTGTAGGCGTTCTCCAGGGTAGTAACGTTCCGGGCAAACAACTCGTTGCGAAGATCCTCTCGCAACCCGGTACGAAACATAAACAAAATCTACGCGGGGGTGGTAGAGGTCTCCCCTTTGCATCGAATCAAGTAATCATCGAAGGAGGCGATGTACTCTTTGACTGGTTTATTTCCCTGGGTTAGTCTATTCCATCTATCCAATAACCTAGGGAAGTACGAGGGAGGCAAGTACTTCTGCTTAAGTTCACGTTTCATAGATGGCCAATCAGTGATGGGGTAATCGTTCCTAGCCTCTCTAAGACTCTCTAAGTTTGACCAAAATTGACTTGCCCTACCCGTGAGTTTCATCTCCGCAAAACTAACCTTCCTTGCCTCGGAGATGTTATACCACTTAAAGAAGCTGTCCATACCTTTGACCCAATCCAGGAAGAGCTGGGGATCGAGAATGCCATCAAAGGTAGGAGCATCAACTTTAATATTTTTCATGAGTGGTATATCAGGATCATGACGGGGGTCATGTCCATAGTGTGGAGTGCGATGATTGGCACGATGTTGCCGCTCATCAGGGTAGGTGTCATCCCCATACATAGACGGTGGTCTAGACGGGGTGTAGGGAATAGGATGCTCTCGGGCACGCTCAAGTGTATCAAATCGTTCAGTGGTGTCTCTACGAAGTTCGGCTAGGTCGGCTTGATTTTCTTTGAGCTGCTGGCTAATGTTATTCATTTGACCTACCAACAAGTCTAAAGTCCTTCCAAGTTGTTTCGGGTCCATACCTAGATACTATGTGACACTTAGGGTTGATTTGGGAAAGAGGACAGCACCTATATGTGCAGAAAAACTTCCTAAAATGTCACTAAACAATGCAGAATTTACTTGGACAGCAAATTACAATGAGGGGTTAAGCAACCTAGACAACTAGTGAAGCGGCTAGGTTAAGGACAGCACTTGAACAATTGATAAACAAGCTTAACAACCCCTAAATGCGTGCAGGAATGTAGTGGACAGCAAGCATAAAACGTAATTAAACTATTGTAAATGATAGCATGCATGCAACAACGTATATAATTAGTTAAAACAACTCCTAGGATGATGTCTAGCATGCAAAACTAGAGCAAACCATGCTCTGATACCAGATGATGTAGGACTACGTGCTTAAAATGAATGAAATAGATTATTGCACGATTTCCTGTTTAGAACATTAATGATATAATCATTAGCTATTGGAACGATAAAATAAAACACGAGAGGGATGCCTACGCTTAGGCCAAATCACTAGCTAAGCACTTGGGAAAACAAAATAAACTAGAAATTCAACAATATGCATAATGATAAGAGTTCATTCAAAATCCCTACTCTAACAATGAGATTAGAAAACATAGAAAATCAATAACTCATATCCTACGTTTACTACGCTTTAGCAAGATTTAGGTGGAGCGATCCCTTGCGTTTCTGTCACTACCTACAAGGTTAGGAAACGAAGAGGGAATTGAAAGGGAAGAAAAGTCAACCCTTACGTGGAGTGGAATCGTCGCCGAAGGAACTCCTTTGATTTGCCAATGGTACCGGTGATGATTTGTAGAAGACGATTGAAGTAGCCTTTGAAGGGAAACGGTGAAGTAGCCGGAGGGATGGCGGGTGTGAATCGTCCAACGGTAGTCCACCGTCCTTTGAATCTCTGACCGTCGATTGTATCAACCAAGGGGATGTGAATCCGCTCGAAGTATTCGTCGACGGTGGTTTCGTAGCCAAATCCGACGTCGAAGAAGGGGGAGCGGAATACGTCAATATTGTCTTGATTGTCAAGCACCAAGCCCGAATCCCAAGGGCGGACTTCCATTCATGCTTCTTGTGGAGTAAGTGGAGCGAAGATGGCGTGGCTTTGCTGTCCTTGAAGGTTCCTTCCAAGGGATTAAAGATTTCCCTTGGAAAAACAAGTAGAAAGGGCTAGGGGAAGTGGGCGACCAAGGTAGGGCTAGGGAGGGAAAGTTGTTTGTAGAGTTAGGGTTAAGAGAGTTTAAAATTTCCAAACCTGAAATTATTTTCAGATTTTGAAATAAGGTGGGAATTAAAAAAAGGAAATAGGATTTATTGATTGGAGGAAGATTGGAGAGAAAAGGGGAGAGAGGGGCGGCGGCATGAGCAAGGGGCCGGCGGCATTAATGGGGTGGGGAGAGATTTGTGGTGATTGCTTTGAGTTTCTAAATTGGGATTTAGGAAATAGGAAATATATAATCAAATCTCATTCAATTAGAATTTGATTTGATTGAGATTTCAAGACTTTCCAAAAATAGATTTCATATATTATGAAAGATTTTGAATTTTAAATTCTTTGGATTTGAATTCAAAATTTAATCCTAAATATAATCAATCCACATTAGGAAACAAGACAAGGAAGAGGGGAGGGGGTGGGCAAGGGGCGGCGGCTTGGGTGGAGGGTGGTGGCCGTCGGGTAGGTGGTTGGGGTGGTGGGCCGTGGGGGTGTAAGGGGAGATGTGGGGGCTGTTTTGAGGGGTAGGCCGGCGGCTTTGGGGAGGGGACGGGGATGGGGGTAAGGTGGTGGTGATTAGGAAGGGAAGAAGAACACAAAGAACTAGAACCACGAACCCGACACGTCTAGGTTGGTGGGTGATGCATCATTCTCCCTCTCCTAGGGATCCTCCACAATAGCTCTCAACTCTCAATCTCTCAAGACAAGAGTGCAGGAAATTTTATAATAATCATTCATTAAACTTAAAAGATACATAGAGGGCTTTAAATAGCCTCACACAAAGACATAACAAAAAGACAACGATGTCCTCCGGGCTTACAAACAATCCACCCTTGCATAAGGGGTAAAACCGGGAAATAAAACATAGAACTAATGAAATAAAGCAAAGACACAACAAGACTCAAAAATATAAGGACTCGATCGTGGCCATAGATCGACGACCATGTCTTCGATAAACTTTCCATGTAGAGATGTCCTCATCATTCTCCTGGGGTGGAAGAAAGCTCGACTCCGTCGAGTAAGTATCTCTGGTGCTATCATAAATTTCCAATGCATCAGGGTCCACCCGCTGTAGCTCCTCACGATCCAACCAAGTATCCTCAGACTCGGGTTTGCCTCTCCACCTGATCAAATACCTACGTCGTCCTCCTTCCCTTGTAGAGGAAGGTTCAATTGGCCATGGAGGATAGAGGTGAAGCTTGACTGGGTGATAGAGAGGGGGAGTAGAGGAAGGGAAGGGAAATGGTATTCAACGGGAAGAGAAAAACAGGGCAGATGAGGAAACGGGAAGACAAAGGGGAGCTTACTATGAGGGGAGAGTGAGAGAGGAAAAGAGAAAGAGAGGTCATGAGGGAAGCCCATCAAGGCAACATCATCATTATTCATTAACCATAATAAATCCTAAGGTACATTTTATGTAGAAGGGTCCTAATAGATGAGGACTTAAATATTTAAGAAAATTACAGAAAGGATGTCAAATTCTTAGTGAATGATATAAAGAAGTGCAACTGAAGCAAATCATCGATGATCAAATGGGTGAAGTGTTGATGGTCTGTGAGGTTCTGCATCGCTATGTGCCCAAATCATTTCTAAGCAATTTGCTCAAATCATAATCATAATCATTAGCCTTATACAAAATATTTGGGAGCTTGATGAATCCTCCATAAATTCCACTTGAATGTGACGTGACAACTTAGAACAACTGCAACCATATTAACCAAGTTTTATTTAAGCCCAAACTTCTAACTTATCTACTGTTTAATAGCTTTTTGACCAACAATTCTTTGTATCACATTAGTCATAACAATTTGAGAGAATATTTCAAATAGTCATAACAATGTGAGAGCATATTTCAAATGATCGCTGCAATATTTACATTTTAATTCACCCACAAAATATTATATTTGGTAGTTTTCCAAACTTTATAAACTTAAATGTTAAAATATCTTTTAAAACATTTTTAGTACAAACTAGATAACTTACGGAAAACCAATATAATTTTAGATGTTTGGGCAATTAGTATTTATAGTCTGCACCACACAAGGAAATTCAAGATTTTTAAATAAGTGCACTAAAACAATAGTATGTTTTTACCACCAATTGACTAACACCTAGGTTTCATTTGGGACGGCTTTTTTACTGCTTCTTAAAATAGCTTTCTAATATCAAAATTAAAATTTTTGTACTAAAAAATTACTTTAAGAAGCAATAAAAAAGCCGTCACAAACGAAGCCCTAATCTGATATGAGCTTTGTGTTAAAACGGCATAAACCTTTATTATTACAACAAAATCAGCCATATAATAAAGATTTTATTTTGTGAATACCAATATCCTTCCCATTCTATGTTTATACTGAAGTTTAGACCTAATATTCTCCTCAATAGCTTTGCTTTCATGCATGAGATCAAAATTAACTGCAATGATAACTTCAAATAAAATAGAAAGAAAATCATCTTCATTTTATGCTGCTTTGATCAAATCAAGTCCTTAATTCTCTAAAGACAGAACCAATGTCTAGATTCTTTTCATCTAGCCAAAGAATATTATCATAAATATTAAAAGTGATGTGAAACATAAAGTAATTGTAGGAATTTAATAAAATTAAGTTTGCCAATTTTAAGATTAATGTTTCACAAGATTAGATTCTAGGATTTCTTAGTTGTTTTTTTTTTTTGCATGCGGTTACAAAATAGATTAGCAGGGTATTTAAAATAACAACAAAATTATAGTAAGAAGCTAAATGTACAAATAACAAAAATTCACCGGTTAACAATTAGAAAATTCACCTTGAGTTCCCCTCACGTGCACTTTTGAGGGTTATTTAGCAGAAGAATAATTTCAGCAAACTAAATGATGCCACCAAAAGACAGAAGACGCCTACAATATTACCCAATGAAAACTTATCCGGTGGTGGAGAAGTCGGTGGATGTTGGAGAATTTGCCACTATCCGGAGGTTTGATGCTCGTTGATGGCAGTCGTTAAAGTGAAGAGGATTCGATCAACATAGTCGTCGACGGTGTGGTCGATCTCCAAGTTGATGTCAGAGAAGAGTGATCTCAACACATCTACTAGTCCTTGATGATCGTATACGAACCCATGGTCTTGTTCAGAATCGGACATTCATGGGGAAGTAGGCCGGCGTTGTGTATCCTCTTCCTTGGATGGTGTATGAAGCAAGGGAGAAGAGAAGGAGGAGGTGGGAGAGGTTTGGGCGGTCGGCCTAGACTAGGGGTGGAGCCACTTTAATTTCAGATTTTGATTTAGGTTCATAGAGGGAAAATAAATTAAAATCTGAAATTTAATTTCAGATTTTAGAATTGGATAAGAGGGAATAATTTTGAAATTCGAATCTCCTCTAATTGGGGAATATGTGGGGCAGCACACCTTGAAGGGAGGGCTTTGATTGAGAGCATTAATGGAGAAAATTAATTAAGAGAGAGAGGAATAGGAGGCCGGCCAAAGAAGGGAGGGGAAGGGTGTCCACATTCAACGAATGTGTCTACATGCAATGAATGTGGGGATTTGGAATTAAATCCAAATTAATTTCAGATTGGGAGCGATTAGGGGAGCTTCCTAAAATATATCTATTAATTAGGAAAGGTTTTAAAATTCAAATCGATTTGAATTCAAATTAAGAGACTTTCTAAATTAATAATTGGATAAATTAGGAAGGTATTAAAGAGGCAATTTGAATTTGAAATCAAATGGATTGTGGAGGAGTGGGCCAGCGGCTAGGGTTGGGCTAAGTAGGCCGGCGGCTAGGGGAGGGACTGGATCTTGGGGTGTTGGTGGGAGGAGGGTTGGCGGTGGGGCTTGGGGCCGTAGGGTTGGGTGGTGTGGGGAGGAGGCCGTCGGCTTGAAGGGGAGAGGGGAAGGAGGCCGGCTATTTTTGGGGGATGGTGGGGAGGGGGCCGGCGGCTAGGGAAAGAGAAACAAGATGGAGGAAAGGTAGGGGAGGGGAAACCGAGAGCCCAGACTCGTCCTGCGGCTGTTGCTCTTGCCCTCACCTAGGGACTTCACCTCTCTCTAGAGCTCTCAACACTCAAGGGAACTAGAAGGCTGAAGTTTCATTCATCAATCATCAAAAAAATACAATAGTGAGGGCCCTTATATATAGGCCTCAAAGCAACAAAATATAAAGACAGAAATGCCCTTTGGGCTACACCACTAACTAATCCCTCATAGGGGTACAATGGTACAGACTAAACATAAACAAAAATAGTACATAAAATGCATCATAAATAAAGACTCCTAATCGTAGCCGTCGATCTACGAGTCCTCCGGTGATAGACGAGCCGGAATCTCCTGCTGATGACCTCATCAAAAAGCCAGCCTGCTGCATGCAGCTCCTGCCAGTGAACGATGTTGCAAAAGAGAGATATTTGCAACCTTAACATTATATTGTAAAGATTTATGTTCCTAATTAGATACAGACATCTAGATCAGGATGGACTTGCTCATTAGTAACTACACATGGCAGCTAATTATCTAGCTGAAGCTACAAAAATAGATATATTACAAAGATGGAGAATCTTTTAACTAAAGGCATATTACCTCTTGATGCACAGATTTCATCATATTCGCAACTGCAAGAAAGATGTTGATAGGCTTGAAGAATAGAACTTCTATTCATTTAAACTTTAATTTAAATATTTGATGTCATCAATAAGTTACTATGATTCCCTATCATTTCATATTTTTCTTCCTAGGTAACAACTTTAAGTACATCGTATGGATTTTCCTGCGTCTAAAATGGGGGCGAGTGCTTGATTTGAACTTCATTTTTTTTATGTCACAAATTACATAGTATGAATCCCTAGAAATTCCTATTTTCTTCCTTTCTAACAGCTTGTAAGTACGTAGTCATGCGATTAGTACAAAAAGTACTTGTGAAATAATGAAAAGAGGATCAAAATGCATACTTAGAGAACTTGTCAGACCAATCTGGAACTTCAACTTGAAAATCCTCACCAATGCGTACTCGAGATCTATGTGGACGTAAGTCTCGCAACATGGATGCTATTGGACCACCACTCTCAGAGATATCACCCACATTACCTGATGATGTTCCCATATTCTTCCTCACTAAGTGCTTTCGTTTCTTTATGAAGCAAGATTGACAGTACCATTCATCCCTAGGCAGCCTTTTTATTTTAGGTCTGCAGCAAGACAAATGAAATGCTTCCTCGCAATCATCACAAATTAGCATTTTTACGGCATTTTCTGAAATACCACAGATTTTGCATGGAGAAAACAAAGATCCAACAGAACCCAGGTTTTCTGATGATGCATAAGCACCGTTCCTATTGCTTTTTCCAAGCAATCCATGCCTTTTAAGAACATAGATGCACATTTCCTCTGGTGACTCAAACTTATCAAGAGATTCTAAAGAAATGGCACCAGATGTTGAACAGTCCCCACCGTGCTCTCCTGCCACTGTCAAAATCGAAGCACAGGGAACACGGGATTTTGATGCTGCAAAAGTACTGTTGGTGGCATTGCAGTTTTCTGTTGAAGAACAGCAAAGTTTATTGGTAAACCCTTTGGCAGAATGTGAGACATCCCTAGCAGAAATCTGGTCATTGTTTGCAGATTTTTTAACAGATTCTAGAATCTTATGATCAATAAGTTGTGAGTCGTAAGTATGTACATCAAGATGATGTCTTCCAGAAAATGATGGCCTTTCATTATCTTGACAGTCACTAGAAAGATACACAGCTGCTTGAACATCATCAGAACTATCCTCGTGCAGTGCCAAGTGATAGTCTGAGGAACTGAGGTTAAAATCAGATAAAGCGTTTTCTTCAGTAACTTCAGCTGCATTTTTACCTGATAGAAGTGCAACAGTATTCCTTTGCATTTTCCTTCTCTTGTAGACAAAACCATCCTTAATGGGAGATGATGCAGCATGCATTTTTTTTATGGTACAGGAGTCAAAACAGGATCTAGATATTTCTTCAATGTTGGAAGATATATTATTGTTTTCCACAACAGATATACCTCTCTTGCAGCTATTCAACTTATGCTCATCCGATTTTCTGGACTTCTGCCAATTTTCACCAAAATTTGACCAATTACATGATGAGTTCATGTTTTGTTGATTTCCGAGGCCTAATAAAAAAGTCAGTGCTGTGCTTACAGAGTCAGGAAGGAAACCCTGGGTCAATATATCACCGGTTCTGGTGAGAGAATCGTCAAGGAATGATGCTTCCTTGTGCATCCTGAAATGAAGTTACTCTAAATGAAATTGGTATCAGACTCAAGCATCTGCATTCATGAGCATCTACAGGCATTAGAGGGAAAGAAAGAGAGAGAGGCAAGTAGTGAGGGGTTTAGCAGGAGGTGGGAAGGAAGAAACAAGAGAGAATATAAATAAATGAAAAGAAAAGATGCATTGAAAACAAGGAGAAAATTTGAAGTAAATATAAGAATTAAAGACGGCAATGCTTTTCGAAGAAGACGAAGAAGGAACAATATAAAACATAAAAAACTTTACAGGTCAGCTACAACCATAAGCCAGAGTTATGTAATTGACTTGCTTTGTGAGGACATGTTGGATTTTTTTTTTTTTTTTTTTTTTTTTGTGAGGACAAGTTGGATTTATTTTGCAAATAACTATCATAATTCTTGACCATTAAGCTCATTTCAGCACACTAATTCATTGAAATAAATACAGTTCATGTACCCACAAGAAGTAGAATTATGTTTGTCTCCATGGTACCCCTGCTTGTATGTAAAATTTTAGATCAGGTTTTCTCACAGTTATTTTTTAAAATCAGATGTTTGGGATCTTTAAGAACTCATTATAACATCTACTTTTTAGAAGTGAAATATCTGAAAGTATAGAAAAGAACCCTGAAATTGGGCGTAACTATACTGGAGGGATATGATTTTAAGAAAGTTGTTGTGACAGTTGTTAATAGTCCTCTAATATCCAACCAAAACAAATTAATATAATGATATGAAAAGTCCTCTACGATAAACAAATAATTAAATCATCATTAATCTCAATCTTCATTTTGTAGGGCAATGGACTTGAATAATTACTTAAAATTAAGCTAGGCTGGCATGATGTGGAAGATGGCCTAGCACACTAAATATTGAAATTGCCAACCCAAAATAGTTGGGATAAGACAAATCATGATGATTGCAGTAAACATTGGGATAGGAATCGTGGACTTTAGAGGCATTTGAGTACTCAACACTTACACTCAAACCAAATAATATTTACGGTGTTATATGGTGTAATCCATTTAAGATTGTGTCAATTCAAACTCCTAATGAAAAACAAAAGATGTGATATTAACTGAGGCATCCCAATAAGTACCATTTAGAAGTGGGCAATAAATAACAGGATGTCATCTGTAAGCAAGTTATCATGACTTAACCCGATTATAGAAGAGGGAAAAAATTTGCTGGGATGTCACAATCATAATCACAATCAAACCACCCAACTGTGCTGATAATGGGAAGAATTGAGTAGGAAAACTAAAACAAAATAATAAGAATGTAAGTTAATAAAATTCAATCAGAAATAATGAAAAGATTATTTTTTTAAAACTGGAATAACAGAAAACTAAAAACATATTAGTAAAGAATAAGAATCCCAAGCCCACCACACCACATATGAAAGTTCTGTTTGAAAAGTTTTCACGCGGATGCAGACTCATGCGGGGCCTTTTGGCATGGTAGGGGGACTGTTTACAACCATACACATATTCGTGGTGTGGTTGTCAGACCCGATGTTCCCCCCAACGCACTCTATACGGGTTATGCTAGAATGTTGCCGAAATTTCCAATGATAAGACTCAAAACATAATAAGCCTAAATGAATTTGTAGATGATGTAGGCAAAGGGGGGGTCAATTCAAGTTGATATTTTTGGGTCCCTTTTGGTGGTTGCTGTTCTCGGTTTGGCTTGGGCTGTTTGGGTTGGAGCTTGTTTAAGTTGTCCTACTTGGGGTTGTAGCTCATTAATGCATAAAGGTGTGTATTTATTTCCAAAAGGTTTAGGGGAGTGGAACTTGTGTGCCTCATTGGTTTCTTCTTGGGGAGTTAATGTAGCTGCTTTTCCATTTTTCTGTGTGGGCTTTTCGGGTTCCTATGCTGGCTGGTTTCCCATGGTTTCCTGCTCTTGTTTCCTGTGTTTGCCTCCTCGGTTCCTCTCCTGGGTGGGCTTCCCGTGGCTGCTGGCTGGGTTCCCGTGGTTGCCTTGCTGTTTTCCCTGTGCTGCTTCTCGGGTTGCTCCCCTGGTTGGGTGATCCGTGGCTTGTGTTGTGGGTTCCTGTGCCTGCTGCCTTGGTTGCTGGTTTGCCCCTTCGGTTCCCTCATTGGGTTGTTCCGTGGCTATTTTCTGGATATTCCAGTGGCTGTTTTCTGGCTGTTCCGTGGCTGTTTCTGTCCTGTTTCCTGTGCAGAACTTTGGGGCTGCTGTTGGAGACTCTTGGCCTTTCATTTCCCTAAATCTAATTGGTTTAGTTGGAGGTGTTATGGCTGTTTGTTTTCCTTCTTGTGCCTATAAATATTAGAATGTTTTGTGTAATAAAAAAGGAGTGATAATGTGATTTTTGGAAAACTGTAAGAACCTGCGGGTTTCTATAGGATAGCTTGCGAGCTATGCCTTCTCTCTCTTCTTTCTCATCTCTATAGCTTGCGAGCTATACCTCGTCTGGACTTCTTATCTCCTTCTTCTATCCACAAGTACCACTCCATATGTATCTTTCTTCTCTAAAAAATACAAGCTTCTTTAGGTGTTTTGTTTGAGTCGTTTGTAAAGGTCAGAAGTTGTAAGTGTCGGTCTATTAATAGAAAAGTTGCATTTTGTTTGAGATGTCGTATTTTGTCTTACTTTTGAGTATATTTTTATTCCCTAGGAAGAGTAAGTTTTTGCTTCCAAAAAAATTAGGGGTTTCCTAATTTTTTTGGTTGCATCAAAATGGTATTAGAGCAAGTTCTTATCCTAGGTTGTCGTATGTGTCTTATGTGAGTCTTGTATGTGAGTCATGGTTGTAACAGGTTGGTCGTAAAAATTTAAGTCTGTGTCTTTTTAAGTTTTGTGTTTGTTTGGAAAAATAAAAAAATGAAAAAGAAGATGAATCAACAAGCATTGGGATACCAACGCAAAGCGCCTTCGACTCGTCAGTAAAGTCCTTCAGCAATCTCATCAGGAGCTGAGAAATTTCAAGAAGGGGAGTCTGATGTAGGCAAAGGGGGGGGTGTCAATTCAAGTTGATATTTTTGGGTCCCTTTTGGTGGTTGCTGTTCTCGGTTTGGCTTGGGCTGTTTGGGTTGGAGCTTGTTTAAGTTGTCCTACTTGGGGTTGTAGCTCATTAATGCATAAAGGTGTGTATTTATTTCCAAAAAGTTTAGGGGAGTGGAACTTGTGTGCCTCATTGGTTTCTTCTTGGGGAGTTAATGTGGCTGCTTTTCCATTTTTCTGTGTGGGCTTTTCGGGTTCCTATGCTAGCTGGTTTCCCATGGTTTCCTGCTCTTGTTTCCTGTGTTTGCCTCCTCGGTTCCTCTCCTGGGTGGGCTTCCCGTGGCTGTTGGCTGGGTTCCCGTGGTTGCCTTGCTGTTTTCCCTGTGCTGCTTCTCGGGTTGCTCCCCTGGTTGGGTGATCTGTGGCTTGTGTTGTGGGTTCCTGTGCCTGCTGCCTTGGTTGCTGGTTTGCCCCTTCGGTTCCCTCATTGGGCTGTTCCGTGGCTGTTTTCTGGATATTCCAGTGGCTGTTTTCTGGCTGTTCCGTGGCTGTTTCTGTCCTGTTTCCTGTGCAGAACTTTGGAGCTGCTGTTGGAGACTCTTGGCCTTTCATTTCCTTAAATCTAATTGGTTTAGTTGGAGGTGTTATGGCTGTTTGTTTTCCTTCTTGTGCCTATAAATATTAGAATGTTTTGTGTAATAAAAAAGGAGTGAAAATGTGATTTTTGGAAAACTGTAAGAACCTGCGGGTTTCTATAGGATAGCTTGCGAGCTATGCCTTCTCTCCCTTCTTTCTCATCTCTATAGCTTGCGAGCTATACCTCGTCTGGACTTCTTATCTCCTTCTTCTCTCCACAAGTACCACTCCATATGTATCTTTCTTCTCTAAAAAATGCAAGCTTCTTTAGGTGTTTTGTTTGAGTCGTTTGTAAAGGTCAGAAGTTGTAAGTGTCGGTCTATTAATATAAAAGTTGCATTTTGTTTGAGATGTCGTATTTTGTCTTACTTTGAGTATATTTTTATTCCCTAGGAAGAGTAAGTTTTTGCTTCCAAAAAATTAGGGGTTTCCTAATTTTTTGGTTGCATCAGTAGACCTCAAAAAATAGGAGTAACAATGAAAATAAAATTACAAAAGAATATTAAACAGACACTCAAAATGATCCACAAGTCGAGGCACAAGAATTTAGAAGAAGCAAAACACAACACAAGATGAGAATTTGAACTGAACTTATAGATAATAAATTTGAAAACTCATCTATGAGCAAAGAACTCCTTAACTACACTAAGAACCCTCCTAAACACTTAAGAATCTTCAAGAACAAATTCAATGAGCTGAACTTATAATGAAAACAAACTAGAGTGGGCTCCTATTTATAGATGGAAGATTGATTCCCTGCAGGAACCACCTAAGTAAAATGCAAGGCATATGAAAATAAAATTATATCTCTTTGATCGGTTCCAACTTATGAAAATTGCAATCGGATCCACAACATTTGCACATAATGTGATCAATAATGAACCTAAAATGCACATTCATGTGTGTCCCAAGAGTAATGAATTCACGTGAACAGCTGTCATATTAGACTTCCACATATCTCAACAGTTGTGCGTTCACATGAGCATTTTTCAAACAAAACAAAAAGGCCTAACCCAATCAATACATGTCATGAAATGTATAAAAAGTGATGTGCACATAATTCACTAAAATTAACCCATGCACATCTCAAATGACATAACACTGCAATGAATGTAGTAGGCTCCTGCGAATGAAATTCTTTCCAAATAAGACGAGGATTCACTGTTTTATGTTATGGGTCGTGCAGACATTTCAAAAAGCATCATGATGTGTCAAATCACTAAAAGTAATCTTATACGCATATCATTCAATAGCGTGTTGAATGTGCAAACTTAAAAGTATGAGAATACTGCATGAATTGAATTTAAATTTAACTCATTCCGTGAATCATGCAATCATTTTGAAAATTTTGTAAACTCTACTTTAAAAATCAAACTCATTATTGCACGACTCTCGAACGGGCTACCTCACCTAAAATATAAAGGTGTAAGTCTCATGTTTCAAGTTCGTTCCTCCTCACAATAGTTCTGTCAATAATACTTAAACCTCATGAGGGATGTTCAAACAATAAATTTCAAATAGATTATAATAAAAGAAGCATTTCAAATCTTATTCTCATTATAATTAAGTGAACTCATGAATGAGCATACAAAATATATAGGAAGATATTTTATTTTACATTTGAATTAAGCCTTCAAAACCTCTTATGAAGAAAATTCTTTTCAAATAGAAAACTCTCAAAATCACCTCACTTATATAATAGCTTGCAAAGTTATTCTTTGAACCCAGTCCTCAATAAAAAAGGAGATACAGTTGACAAGGTTTAAAGCGATCAAGTACAAACATAACCTTGATAAAGTTTGTATTGATTAAAAATCTCAACTAGTGGGGATCTTACTTTCAAAATGCCCCAAATCCCAATATAGATTATATTAGATAAAAATACAAAATCCAAAAAAAATGCTATTATAAAATATAAAAGTATTCAATTGCAATCTATCACTCTAAAGCGAAAAGCCAAAATCTATGTATCTTCTACAACAGTTTGTTGGGGTTAATAAATTTAAGATTAACTTCTACTAAAAAAGAGTCAATATATTGCCAAGCGTATATGTTAACTCTCAAAAAATCCTAAATTAGTAAGGACGTGACACTGTGTCTTCTAATTATGGGGTTTTATCATCAAATGACACCACTAAATAACAGTTATAATCAAACTCATTTATCATGTGGTTTCACTACAAAATTGCATCATTATATTAAGATCAAGGCCATAGCATGCTAATGGACCGATCGATTTGATTGGGAGGGAATTAGGAAGTTTCCTAATCAAGAAGGAGCTGTTTAGGAAGGTTCTTAATCAAAGAAGAATTGTTTAAGAATTGTTTAATTACAATTGGAATGAAATTATTTATGGCAAGAGATCTAATTTGAATTCAAAATCTAAGGAGTAATTATTTAGGGAAAGGGAGGGGAATCAAGGGGGGATTGTTTAGGAAAGTTTTAATTACAATTGAGAGGGAATTATTTGGTGCAAGAGATCTAATTTGAAATCAAAATATAGAGGGAATTATTTAGGAAAAGGGGGCTGATTTGGGAGGGAATTAGGGGGAGCCTATTTAAGGCTAACTATGTTGTTATTTTGAGGGAGGTGGTTTGTGTTTGTTGTAGTCTTTTTTGAGAGGGCTCTAGCCGGTAGAGGCAAAAAATCATAAGGTGCACATAACCGTACATAAAACCCTGTGTTAGCTAAGATAGAGTTAAAATTTTATACTAAATAGGGCAAATAAGGGAAATAAAACTAATGATGTGCATCTAAGTCAAACTAACTCAATAGAAATATAACTCAATTGCAAACTAGCTTCAGTATAAAGACTCTTTCTATGATTGGAACTTTTATATGCTACTTTTTTATTTTAGCTATCAGGGCTTATGCTCATAGAAAGTTTAGAAAGAGCCTTTATCAATAAACCCTGACATATATATCAGAGGAAATATGATTAATTAAAATTTAATCTACCTCATGGAGAGTAGAATCCTAGCTTAGAAGATGGGGTTTGGGGGCTTTTTCTTGAGCGAACCCCCCTCCTCTAATTAGGGGGTTTTATCATTAAATGACACCACTAAATAACGATTATAATCAGACCCATTTACCATGTGTTTTCACTACAAAATTGTATCATTATATTAAGATTTAAGGCAAGAGCATGCATGTTCCCAATAGCTCAAGCCCACTCAGGTTGCAAATCATATAAGGTGCACATAACCGAACATAAAGCCCTTTGTTAGCTAAGATAGAGTTAAAATTGTCTCTTGGGCAAATATTCACAAGTCTATAAGGCTTCTTTAAACGAAACAACCCATGGCAACACGTATGAATTTTTCAAATTAGTTGGGTCAACTACCTCCATTGACTAAGTATATAATAGTTCATGATAATCCATAATGACAAAATATAAGATCTTGATCGGATTCGCCCACTATTAGGGGTCATCAGGTTAGAGTATTATCCGAGAATAGTAATTTTATACCAAATAGGGTGAATAAGGGAAATAAAACTAATGAAGTGCATCTAAGTCAAACTGCCTCAACAAAAATACAACTCAATTACAAACTATCTTCAGTATAAAGACTCTTTCTATGATTGGAACTTTTATATGTTGCTTTTTTTATTGGGCTATCAGAGCTTACGAGCATAGAAAGTTTATAACCCAGATCTAAATAAACCATGACATGCATATCAGAGGAAATATCATTAATTAAAATTTAATCTACCTCATGGAGAATAGAATCCTAGCTTAGAAGGTGGGGTTTGGGTGCATTTTTCTTGAGAAAATATGTAGTCTTTTTTGAGAGGGCTCTAGCCGGTCGAGGCAAAAAATCATAAGGTGCACATAATAGAATATAAAAACCTATGTTAGTTAAGATAGAATTAAAATTTTATACTAAATAGGGCAAAATAAGGGAAATAAAACTAATGATATGCATCTAAGTTAAACGAACTCAATAGAAATATAACTCAATTGCAAACTCTCTTTAATATAAAGACTCTTTCTATGATTGGAACTTTTATATGTTGCTTTTTTATTTTAGCTATCAAGACTTACGCTCATAGAAAGTTTAGAACCCGGATCTAAATAAATCCTGATATATATATCAGAGGAAATATGATTAATTAAAATTTAATCTACCTCATGGAGAGTAGAATCCTAGCTTAGAAGGCGGGGTTTGGGTGCATTTTTCTTGATCGAGCCTCCCTCCTCTAATTAGGGGGTTTTATCATCAAATGACACTACTAAATAACGGTTATAATCAAACCCATTTACCATGTAGTTTCACTACAAAATTGCATCATTATATTAATATTTAAGGCAAGAGCATGCATGTTCCCAATAGCTCAAGCCCACTCAAGTTGTAAATCATAAGGTGCACATAACCAAACATAAAGCACTTTGTTAGCTAAGAAGAGTTAAAATTGTCTCTTGGGTGGACATTCAACACAAGTCTATAAGGCTTCTTTGAATAAAACAACCAATGGCTACAAGTATGAATTTTTCAAATTAGTTGGGTCAACTATCTCCACTGACTAAGTAGATAATGGTTCATGATAATCCATAATGACAAAATATAAGATCTTGATCGGATTTGCCCACTATTAGGGGTCATCAGGTTAGAGTATTATCCAAGAATAATAATTTTATACTAAATAGTGCAAATAAGGGAAATAAAACTAATCATGCGCATCTAAGTCAAACTGCCTCAATAGAAATACAACTCAATTGCAAATTATCTTCACCATAAAGACTCTTTCTATGATTGGAACTTTTATATGTTATTTTTTTAATTGGACTATTAAGGCTTACGCACATAGAAAGTTTAGAACACATATCTAAATAAACCCTGACATATATATCAAAGGAAATATGATTAATTAAAATTTAATCTACCTCATGGAGAATAGACTCCTAGCTTAGAAGACAAGGTTCGGGCACATTCTTATTGAGTGAACCCCCCTCTCCTTCTTATGGTTATCACTTTTTTTTGGTGAGGCTACAATCAAACCATACTTATCTCCCCTCTTATCTCATAGAAATCTCCATCTACCAAAAAGCTTTCGGCTAAATCATCGTCATAAGCTCTTGTTTTACCACAATCATCTTGCACCTCTCCAAAAAACTCCACAATATTATACAACTTCATACCTCCATCAAAAAGCATAAAAATACCCACCATAATCTTATATCACAATGAAATGTAATGAAAAAGTTAAACTGAATATCAACAGCATCTTTAAAGCATACATGTTCCCCAAACCCAATCTGAAAAAGGCCCATAAAAGAGTTTTAATTGAAGAAAATAATAATTGTTGATAGCTTGCATTGAATAAAGTAATTCAAAGAGCTTGTACTTAATAAATTAATCAAATCACTTATTGATCAAGATATACAGATTTTACTTAAATTGAAGCAAGCTCAAGTAGAAAATGTGTTGCTTTCATTTGATATATATATATATCAAGAGAAGGAGAGACTTACAAAGAACATAGCAAAGGAGAACGTCATTAGGTTCAATCGATTTGTGCTCTTCAACAAAACTAGCAGAAGAATGAAGATTAAAGAAGCAAGATACTATTTTCAAAAAGGAAATTTATAAACAGGAAATGTCTCCGTGTTCAAAATATGCAAGATAAGGTACTTCGGCTATGTTTACTTCTTTCATTGGATGTAAATTAAGAAAAATGCAAAAATAACTTGCTTACCTAATATTTCACTTTCAATCAAAAGAAATAATTTAATAAGTTAATGCTGCTGAGAAGTTCTTATATTTATCATTTTAAAATTTGATATTTTCAGTAAAACATGTGTCATAAATCTTGTGTACTAGGTATTATCTTAAACAAAAATTAGTATATTAGAACTTGCATTAAAGGGCGTAACAAGTGCATCAGGCTCCCACCAATAGATGTTTTATGAAGGGTTTATGAATGCAATCTTACCTATGACATATCATTAACTCTACTGAGTTACCAATCCAATACGATTGACTTTAATGACATTAGCACCCTAAATAAAAATAGAGATTTTTATTGTTATCGTCGTATTAGTAAAACCGAAGTTAGAGATGCTTTAAAGAAAATGAAGAGTGAAAAAGTAGTTGGACCTAATGATATTCCAATAGAAGTGTGAAAATGCTTAGGAGATGAAACAATTTCTTGGTTTACAAAACTTTTTAATATTATTTTGAAAACTAAAAAGATGTCAGAAGAGTGAAGGAGTGTGTTGGTTCCTATTTTTAAGAATAAAGGTGATGCACAAGAATGTGCAAATTATCATGGAATTAAGTTAATGTGTCATACATTAAAATTATGAGAGAGAATTATTGAGCATAGGTTACGATGTGATACCAAGATTTCTCAAAATAAGTTTGGATTCATGCCGGGTAGGTCTACTATGGAAGCTACGCATTTGTTGAGAGGTTTGATGGAGAAGAATAGAGAGAGAAAGGAGTATCTACATATGATATTTAATGATTTAGAGAAAGCATATGAAAAATATAAAAGAAAGGAGTTAATAATGCTTATATTCAAATCATTAAGGATATGCCAGCAGGAACTGTTACTTGTTTTCAAACACAAGTTGGTTTGACCAAATATTTTCCTTTTTCAATTGGACTACATCAAGGATCGGCTTTAAGCCCATGTCATTTTTCTTTAGTCATGGATGTGCTTACTAGACATTTGCAAGAGGATGTACCATGGTATATATTTTTTGTTGATGATATTCATCTTGTTGATAAGACTAGAGAGGGAGTAGAAGGAAAACATCAATTATGGAAGTCAAACTTAGAGTGTCTAAAGGTTTTTGTTCAAGTAGATCTAAAACTAAATACATGGAGTGTAATTTTAGTAGGAATAAATCTAGTTGTGAGATTGTGGCTTTTGGCTGATAAAGTCGTTAAAAAGAGTACACATTTTAGAAATTTGAGGTCTATTGTTCAAAACAATGGTGAAATAGATGGAGATATTATTAGTAGAATTCAAGTTGGATGGTTGAAGTAGAGGAATGCATCAGGCCTATTGTGTGATGGAAAAGCGTCCCTCAAACTTATGGGAAAATTTTATAGGATGTTGATAAGACCTGCAATGCTTTATCGCACGGAATGTTGTCCATTAAAACAGAAGCATAAAATTAAGTTAAATGTTGCAAAGATGAGGATACTTAGGTGGATGAGCGACTTTATACTTAAAGATAGAATGTGAAATGAGTATAAACGTGAAAAAGTTGTAGCTCCAGTGGCAAATAAGATTAAAGAGAGTCACCTTAAATGGTTTGGTCACATGATTAGTAGAGAAATGTATTATATCCGGCCTATGTTAAGAAAAGTAGAGGTAGAGCTAAAAAGACTTGGTTAGAAAGCATTTAAAATGACCTTTGTTATTAAATTTAAATGAGAATTTAACTCTTAATAGGACAAAATAGAGAAAAAAGATTCATATAGCTGACCCTACATAATGAGATAAAGGCTTGATGTTATTTTTGTTGTATTGGGTTGCCAACCCAAAAAAATAATCAATGTTAGCTGACCTAATTGCCCTGATGAGGCGATGTCATAGTGCCTCCCACACCTCTCAAGTGTGCATTATTATTATGATGTCCATAAGAAGGTGTTATAACTTAAGGCCAAAGGTAAGGAGATGAACATCTTGCCTTGATTTCTAAAATAAGTGCTAATACTTTACATGTTGAAGATGACCTAAATTTTATAGTCATAACATAGCATGTATAATGCGAAAAGATCATCAAGACTTAGAGAAACAAGCATCCAACTTCTGAAATATTTAATCAAATATAGGTGCAAGAACTTAGGTTCTATAATAGTGAATACTAAAGAGGATGAGTCCAAGAAAACGAAGAAAAATGTGAAGGGATGAACATTCAGTGAAGAGAAATAGAACATGAATGGTGACAAAAATGAAATGGACAGTAGTGAGGATTAGATTATCTCTAAGGCTTAAACTATACGGTAATCTATTTTCAAACGTGATATTATTAAAAATTTATTTTTGGGGGCATTCATCTCATAACTTGCCAAATGGTTGGCAAAGTCACTGGTTGTGGCTTATGCTTACTTTACTTTTCTAATGTGATGCCTTTTAGGAGGGGTGGGGTTAACAAGACAAGATCAATGATCATTTTTTTGGCATCCATTAGGATATTGTGTCAATCCAAGCGCCACCTAGGTGCATACCTTCTGCCTAAACTAGATTAATGTGTTATAATAGATGTTGAGCCGCTTTGAAGTAACCTTTGTTCACTCATAACTATAGAATAACTATGCTATAAACTTAAGTAATTAAACTGTACTTGTTTAAATTAATAAATTTAGCATGCAATGGAACTTGAAGATTTATTATTTTCTCCAACACAATTTAATATGATTATTATCATTATACATAATTCAAAAGTATCCCTGGTGCATCAAATAATTTTATAAGCACTAATACTTCTTTTTGCCCCATGGTGCTTGAGCAAAGAGATGAGCATCTCATCACTTGTAAGAATAGATATAGTAAAACTCAGATTGATTATTTTCTTATTTAAAAAAATAGATCGTTTAGATTACAAATATTGTAAAGTTATTCCGAGTAAAAGTTTATGTACCGAACACCGCTAATTAGTTTTGGACTTTAAGATGAAGGGGCGAAATATAAAAAATAAAATAAAATGTTGTTCTAGGATTATATATGAGCATTTAAATAATATTAACAAAAATATTTTTAAGAGTAAGATTCCATATCTTAAAATTTTGTTTGTGCATAAGGATGCTAATATTATGTGAGAAAAATAGCTAGTGATATAATGCAAAGGATGTGCTTGGAGTATAAAAAAAAGCTCCTAATAATAAAAATAGTTGATGATGGAATCAAACTGTGCAAGAAAAGATAAAAAATAAGAAGTTTTGTTATAAAAATTAGTTTAGATGTAAAAACTCTGATAATTGAAAAAAATATAAAGAAGCCTGTAAGGAGTCTAAGAAAGCAATATATGATGCAAAAATTTTAAATTTTAATGATTTATATAATAGATTATATACTAAGGAGGAAGAAATATATATTTATAAGTTAGTCAAACAAAGAGAGGAGTAGTAAAGATTTAGTTCAAGTCAAGTGCATTAAAGATGAAGATCAAAAAATATTTTTATTCGAAAAAGATATTCAACAAAGGTGGATGAGATATTTTACTAAACTTTTCAATGAAGATTGTGAGAATATGATTGATTTTAGTGACCTTAGCACCCGAAATGAAAATAAATATTTTTGCTTTTGTCAACGTATTAGTAAAACCGAAGTTAGAGAGGCTTAAAAGAAAACGAAGTGTGAAAAAGCTGTTAGACCTAATGATATTCTAATAGAGGTGTGAAAATGCTTAGGAGATAAAGGAAATTTCTTGGCTTACTAAACTTTTTAATATTATTTTGAAGATTAAAAAAATGTCATATTAGTGGACAATGAGGGTGTTGATTCCTATTTTTAAGAATAAAGGTGATGCACAAGATTGTGTGAATTATAGAGGAATTAAGCTAATGTGTCATACTTTAAAACTATGGGAGAGACTAATGGAGCATAAGTTACAACATGATACTAATGTTTCTCAAAATCAATTTGGATTCATGCCGGGTAGGTCTACTATGGAAGCTATACATTTGTTGAGAGATTTGATAGAGAAGTATAGAGAGAATAAGGAGGATCTACATATGATATTTATTGATTTAGAGAAAGCATCTAATAAAGTTCCAAGTGAAGTGATATAGAGAGTTCTAGAAAAGAAAGGGGTTAATAATGTTTATATTCAAATCATTAAGGATGTGCATAAAAGAGTTCTTGTGTTCAAACACAAGGCGGTTTGACCAAGTATTTTCCTATTTAAGTTGGATTACATCAAGGATCAGCCTTACGCCCATATCTTTTTGCTTTAGTCAGGGATGTTCTTACTAGACATTTGCAAGAAGTTGTACCCCGGTGTATGCGTTTTGCTAATGATATTCTTCTTGTTGATAAGACTAGAGAGGGAGCGGAAGGTAAACTTGAATTATAGAGGTCAACCTTAGAGTCTAAACGTTTTCGTTTGAGTAAATCTAAAATCGAATATATGGAGTGTAATTTTAGTAGTAATAGATCTAGTGGGGGGATTATGACTTAGGGGGATCAAGTCATTAGTAAGAGTACATGTTTTAGATATCTTGGCTCTATTGTTCAGAGTGATGGTGAAATAGATGGGATATTATTAGTAGAATTCAAGTTGGATGGTTAAAGTGGAGGAATGCATCGGGCTTATTGTGTGACAGAAAAGTCTCCCTCAAACTTAAGGGAAAATTGTATAAGTTGGTGGTGAGACCTGTAATGCTTTATGGTGCAGAATGTTGGCCATTAAAAGAGAAGCATAATATTAAGTGTTGCAAAGATGAGGATGCTCAGGTGTATGAGTGGCTTTACTCTTAGAGACAGGATACGAAACAAGCATATATGTGAAAAGGTTGGAGTAGCTCCAGTGGAAGATAAGATTAGAGAGTAGCCTTAGATGGTTTGGTCACATAAAACAACTACCTTCTAATGACCCGGTTAAGAGAGTAGATGCAATATATTTGGCTTCTATTAAGAAAGGTAAAGTTAGACCCAAAAAGACTTCGTTAGAAAATATTAGAAATAACCTTTCTTTATTAGATTTAAATGAGAATTTAACTCTTAACATGACACAATGGAGAAAAAAGATTCATGTAGCCGACCTCACATAGCAGGATAAAGGCTTGATGTTGTTGTTCTGCATGGTGCTCGAGCAAGTTCCTCGGGCATTGGACAACCACATCACCTTAAGTGTGACACTTTTTGAAAATACTCATATCAATTTTATTTATAGATAAGATAAACCTTTGTAAAATTATATGCTACAACTATGCTTGTCTAATCCATCCCTGGATGATGGAAACACCAAACAAGTGCAAAATTTATAAGCAAACATGGCATGAATCCTAATAAAATTTTTGAATAGGAGGCCAACACTGCTACATAACCAAGATATTTGAGTAAATACCTTAACCCCTACACAACAATATAACAAATTCCTCAAGGAAAACCCTAGATCACCATCCATCAAGAGATAAAAATTACACGTGCCCTAATGTTTGCGCATCAAAATATCCAACATGAATTTGTTAGACTAAGGATTGCTAACACAACAAGATTGAGTAATCAAATATTCAAGCATACCAGACTTGGATGATCACTATAAAATCCAAATACACAAATGTTGGAAACGATTCATGGTTTGCATGAAAGCATCTTATGCCTAGCAGTCAAAGAAACGGCTTTTTAGCACTTCTTCAACTAAAATATCCTATAAAAAATGGATTCAGCCACGAGACACCCAACCTAAGAATATGGTTTATGTTCTGAATAAAAATTCAATCACCACAAGACAAGCATCTAAAGAGCAACATTTGACACATACTTTATTCGAACGAACTTTTAATCCCCTATCATCATATATTTGACAAATAAAAATGCCATGACAAGCAAGAAGAATCATTATGGTATCATGGCATGAATGATGAGAATAATCCCTAGTTTTTGCAGCGCCATTCATGTCTACAAATTAAATGAACATCTTCCACAAAAATTCAAGTCTTACCCCTTTATAAAAAGGATGGAATCATCCAAATACCTATATCCTAATCAGATACCTTGAGATCCAAATAGATTTAACTTTTTTTCTCAAGCAAAGCCCTAATGAATACCTTTTCATAGTCACATATGGTAGTACACAAGCAAACAATTTACTTCCTAAATCTATTTGAGAAAGGAAAAACTGTCAAACCAACAATGAAATATCACTATGGACCCAGCTAGCAGAGTTTTCCCAATATGTAATCCCGAAGTATAAAACATATCTAATTTTAGGGTTTCAAAGACTGTCTACTCCAATGCAACCATTTCGATACAGATTAAATAATTCATAATTTAGATCATCTTAAAATATGTAAGCAATCGCTATGCAAACACTGCAATTAAAATCATTGAAACTGTATAAACTGCTATAGCATACACATGAAATTTAAGCACGCAAAGGATAAAAAGCAATGGGGATGCCATCAAATTTGAGAAAGGGTAAAAACGAAAGGAGACGGGGAAATAATTACATCGAACAATATCTAACACCCCTCTATCTCTCTCTTAAGTATCTCTTGAAGTCTTAGGGCTCGCGCGCCTCCTCCTGTGCAATAGAAAGAAAGAGGGGAGTTGGGCAACCTTGAGATGGGGGAGTCAGGAACTGCTTGTTCTCTATTTATTCGTACTTGATGGAATTGCCCATTTTATTTTGAAAGTTGTTTTGAATACTTTATCTATGAAAAAATAAATAAAAATGTTTAATGATTATATATATATATATAAAGTTATTTTAGCCTCTTTGGAATCTCTTAATGAATAATAAATTAGTTATAGAAATGTTAATTATAGTACAATTAATCACTTGCCTATATTTCCATAAAAGGAATTTGATTGAATATATTTTATAATACTCGAAATCCATCAAATATGTTAATTGCTTATTTTCTTAAAAAAATATGCCCAAAAGTTAATTTAGGATGAAAATACCGTCAATTTATAAAAATACATGTTGAAATCCTTACACAAGCAATCATATAAACTTTTAAACAAGAAGTTGCTTGACCCTCTTCCGAGTGCCTTCCTAAACTCAAAATGGCAAGCACATGACTTTATTTGAATCATGTTCTAAGTATGTTCGAACCTTGACCAAGGCTGGTTTGAACCTTGACCAAAATTGGTTCAAACCTTATTCGTACTTTTTAACAAGGTTTGAACCTTATTAAAAAAAGGTTTGATCAAGATTTGAATATGCTTCGAAAGTGATTCAAACAAGATTTAAAAAGGTTCAAATAAGATTTGAAAAGAGTGCAAACAAGTTTCAAGCAATATTCAAATAAGGTTCAAATATTGTTAACATGGTTGGATTAAGGTTCAATAAAGTCTTGAAATGGTTTGAATATGATTTTGCAGTGTTGGTTGGAATAATATTCAATCATGGTTAAAATAAAGCTCAAACATTATTCAATCAATATTTGAATATAATTCACTTTATATAATTCTGCCCCTCTCTCTCTCTCTTTTAAAATTGACCAATTTAAATTATGTTGATATGCATGTGCATTTTATTCAGACATATACATGGGCATTATACTTAGGATCACATATAAAGTTAGGATGTGATGGAAAAAAACAGTTCAATAATTTGAGGCTAATAACCTAATTTTTAATACCAAGCCCCCCCCCCCCCCCCCCCCCCCCCCCCTCAAGTCTATTCTTTTAAGTGTCTTGAATTATAGTTCTTTGGGGTTTTGATTCAATCGTTGTTACTAAGGGTAGTTAGTGATGATAAGAGTGAGAGTTTATTCGTTGTGTTCAACATTGAAAATAATGATACTACATTTGGCATAAATAAATTTGCCTAATCACAGGGCTATGACTTTGAGAATACTGACAAGAGGTGGAATTCAATGGGAGGAGCAGGAGGAGTAAGGTCTTAGATAACTACTTGGGTGGAGATAAAAACATCAAGACTTTAGTCTTAAAGAGAGTATTTTTAGTGTACATTGAGAAGAATGATATATGAAAGCTTAGGTTATATTTCTATATAGATAACAACCTCCTCAACTATGATGAATATAGTGCAACTTTTTCTAAGATCTTGTTGTGGTTAAGCATGAAGAGGCTTCTTTTAGGTTCCCATTGGATAGGATAGCATAAAATAAGACATTGAGAGGGCTAAAGAAGGACAAGGTGCATTTGAGGGTGTCAATTTGGGTTGGCATATCAGGTTCAAATATGACCTATATATGCTTAACCAAAATCTAACTCATTTACTATGTGTGCCAAAATGTTTGACCTGAGCCCGACTTGACCTAAACTCTACTAACCCAAATCTGACCCATTTAACCCCTTTATTACATGGATTATACTATTTTTTAACGAGCATAGATCACTTTTAACTCGAACACATCCCTTTTAACTAAAAAATGACCTATTTAACTCAAACTCAAATAATATTTTTAATAACCCATATTTTAATCAAGTGAAATAAATTTTTTGAAGAGTTATTATAAGTCTAAATCACAAATCATCATTGACATAATATAGATATTACAATGATTTAATTACATTATTTTTTCATAATTTTTGGGCATCAGTGCAAATCCTTAATAAATTGATACATGTCGGTACAAGTGAGGGTTTGAGGACCGTCAAGTATCCGTTTTGCAAACCGATTTCACCAAAGTATTCTTAAAATGATGGATTATTTTATAAATATTTTTTTATAATTTTTAGAGCTTTGAATTTGAATATATAAGAAAATTTATATGAATTTTATGTTGAAAATTAAATCAATTATATAATTATATTTAAATTATATTATTATTTTATTATGAAAATATTTTAAAGCACTTAATATTTCATTTGTTAAGCCATTTCCTATTCATTTGCCTAAATAGAGAAAAAATGAAATAATAGAGAAAGGATAGGAGAGAGAAAAGAGAACTTGGGATTTGAAGGCCGTAGAGTGATTTTTGCCACTTTGTTCTGTTGGAAAATTTGCTGGCCTCATTATAAAGAATTATTATTTTATTTCTAATTTTAATAATGTGATATTTTAAAGATTTTTTTATCAAATTTATATTTTTGTTATAAAAAAATATTGATAATTTTATATTATCATATAACTTTTTATATATTATAGAGATTAAGATTATGAATGTTTTGAATATTTATTTCAGATTTTTTGTTGGGTAGTTTAAAAAATATATATTTTTAATCAATTTAGGAAATTATTTTGATGTTTAAAAATAGTGCTATAGCTTAATTAAAGCTTCAGAATATTATTATACACGATATCTGATAATTTGGTTAATTTCTAAAAAGGTGAAATTTTACTCAGTGGGGTTTCTTGTTGCCTACTGTTAGGACATTTTGACACTTTATGAATTAAACTCAATTATACTTTTTTTACTTAAATGCATTGGAAATAAATATGTGTATGTGATTAAGTAATAGCTCGCTATTACTGTTATTGTATTGTACATGATAATAATATGTGTGAGGGAGAAATAAGTAAAGATTAGTTATTCACTGACATTGGTTGGAGACTGATTGACGTGTACATGATGGTAATGAGCTTTCATTTAAATACCGTAATTTGGTGTTATCCTCTACTTATTCATATGATACTGATTGGGAGTTATAAGGAGATGATTACAATATTGACGGATAAAGTGACGACTCTATAATTTATTAAGCCAACAGTTTACTGATAATGATATATATGATACTGAAAAAATCTAATTAAAATAGAATTTCTTACTTGTTTAGTGTGACTACTGAAATGCATGCATGTTATTTGGACATTATTCATATTACTATGCATATTTATTATTACTACATGGATTTACTGTTACTACATTATTTTACTACTCCTGCCATTAGACTATTAATGTTATCAATATAGACACCAATATTATTTGATACTACTGATTTACTGTATTGATATTAAGTATGTAATATACTAATTTGATACGGATATAGAATACGTAGATAGTATGTGTATATTCCTATATAATTTTGATAGTGTTTATAGATGCTTTTATTTTACCACTTTATACGATCTCTATTTATCAATAATACTGATACGATGACGACTTTAATTATTCGACACCCATACTGGTTTACTGATTTCTTCATTGTACTTCTTTACTGGCTTTCATACCGCATCGTTTTACTGGTTGCAGACTTTACTGCTACTGTATGTGCATCTCACTATTTTTGTATTGATTCATGATAATATTAATGCTACTATTATGATTTGACTGCTAACATGCATATCAACCCTTTATCGTGCTTTAAGTTCAGTTATATGATTTAGTTATTTGCTGGGCTCTTGAGCTCATTATATGTTATTAAATGATTTCAGTGCAAGGTAAGGGAGCAAGAGTGTGAAATTGATCAGGATCTTTCAGATTCAGGTTCTTATTATTTTAGTTATTTTTTTGTACTTAGGACAAAAAATTATGATATGATTGTATATATCCTGAGTAATATACATGATTTTTTTTAGGAAATACAAATGTATATATTAATATTTTGATCGATAGTTTCATTTTTCCTAATATTTATATTGATAAGATAGCTTTGGTTATTATATATTAAAATTTAAAAGAATAATTCTTCCAAATTAGATTATGTGTCGTCATAATATTCATGCCAATTTCATGCTTTCAAGTTAACCTAAGATTTTAACGAATCAAAGATTTTAGATCTGAACCATACCCAAAATTTAATTATGTCAACCTGAATATGAATTTTTTTTTTAAATTTGGATTGTGTAGAGTTTTTTAATGACACCCAAAGTACATTAGAGAGGCCACCGTCTTGAAGAAAAATTTCCGATCTCAAAACATTTATAAATAAATTTATCATATTATTACAATATTGAGCTTACTAAGCCACCTAAGAACGGGGGAGATATTATGATTTCATTAGGGAGAGAGTACCAATGATGTTAATATTGAAGAACAATAAGGCGCTTAATGGCAAAAATTTATCGTCATTATTGATGGATAAAGATATAAGTATTTGTTATTATCTCAAATTAAGGAAATTATTTTTGTGTTGTGCGGTGGATCAATAAGTCTGCTTGTTCCTTACAAGAAATTGTACATACGATGTTGGTACATAAAGCTTATGAGGATTTTGAGTTTGTTGTATACACTTTTATTTAGCTTATCATAATTAGTTGTAAGAAAATAGAGGTCTCTCATTTTCTTAGGAGAAAGCATGAGAGACATTTTATTTAGCTTATCATAATTAGTTGTAAACAATAGAGGCCTCTCATCTTCTTAGGAGAAAGCAGGAGAGACAACAAAAGCATAATTAGCTGCAAGTTAATCTATGCCCTCATGTGAAGAGTTGAAGTAGCTTTTTATCATTAAGTAAGTGGAGTGACCAATTTTAAATTGGAGACTAATCAAATAAGTTTGGAGTAAAATGGATGTTCTAATCAATATTGTTTATAGTTTTATACATAAGTAGCGGGATAAAAAGGAGGAGAGAGAAATAGTACATGCTACTAACTCAGCTGTTCACTCAGTTAAGATTGCCTATGAGGCACATAAGAAAAAGAAGATATAACAAGAGTTGGATGACATATGAGACGAATCATATATCAATATATATATATAAAATAAGGTTGATAAGGTTGGATATGTCAACACATCTTTTACAATTATCTATACGAGTCATGTACGTTAGGGTTAGAAGAAGGGAGAAAAAGAGTAAGATATATTAAATCAGGGGATTCATAGATTTATGAGAATAAAGCATAATCCCATGGATCCACGTGTAGTTGATCCCATTCGCCTTGTTTATAAGGAGCAATTATCCTCCTTTTAAGTCTTGGATGCCCAAACTAGTTAATAACTCCAAGGAGAAGAAGATAGGAGTGTGTAATGGAAGCTCAACATTATTCAAGTAATTAAGTACTCCCATAATTTAATTAGACAATAAGGTAAGAAGTCTTTTAATTTGCTGAAAGTATGTTTCCATTAATTGAATAATATTTACTCTAACTTTAATTTCTTTTTTTGTAGCACATTAATTCTTAATATTTCTTAATAAAGAAACAATTTGATAATGCCCAAGGACCTATGGCTACATCATTATTATGTTAGATGAATTTCTTGATTAATTGGTACTACATATCGGTAATCTCTAATTGAAATAAGCTCAAGAAAAAGGACTCCTTTAAATGACTTGAATAGACCAACATACATGTCATGAGAGGAGGATAAATTCCCGAAGTTCTGGGTGTGATGCACCAAGATCTAAAGAGGAATTGAGTCATAATTCCTTACTTATTCTAAACTAATCACTCTTAAGTGCACATACACGAGAGCCACTAATCATAAGAATATTTAAAATGAATGTCCAAAGTGTGCAAAACATAAATTCTTTTCTCAAAATAATCAGATACAAGAATCTAGATTTCAATTACTTTTGACAAAATATAAAGAACATGGATTTCCAAAACCATAAATACTTAACAATTCGACAACCCTGCCTCCTATCGAACCGAATCTACTCACCAGATTATTTTCCTTTGCCTAGAATAGTAATAGCAACGGAATGAGTTCACAACTCAGTAGGCTAAACCCAGTTCCCTTCACATCATTCAATTCATAATTATAAAAAAACTAAAATAATATTATTAAATATTAAAAGAGCTTGTAAACTAAATATCATAAAAAAGCTCTTGTAAATGCAGAATGCAAATGGCTTGATGCCTCTATAACTCCCAATCTTTCATCACCCACCTGGTTACCCAAGTGCAGAGTAGACCCGCCTCCCACCTATTCAAGATTGGTGCATAGTAGAAAGAAACCAATATAGAATAACTTCTAATACAGAGTGTTGCCAATACAAAATACTTTCACTTTCTAATACAAAACTCCATGCATGAAAAGCATGTAAAATGCAATTATGAGCTTTAATAAAATATCTACAATATAATCGTTTCAGGACCTTTCATGTATAGGGAAAACCCCCACTTTTATAGTTGCCAATAAAAATTGTTTAGAACATCACCAGATTTACAGAGCTTATATAAAACGTTAAAATAATATACTTTCTTAACTGTACTGCCAATCAGAAGAGTCGCCATTTTTTAAAATCATTAAAAATCGATACAGAAGAAACTAAGTGGTGAAAATTTATATTCTTATTATCAAATCATTTAGAAAGGAGAATAAAACAACATATAAAAAGTTACACGGTGAAACTATTTTAAAACTCAAGAAAAATATTTTTCAAAGCATAAATTTCAATTTATTTATCCAAATTGAAAATAGAAATGGGGCATGGGTTGTTTACCTTGAGCCCGACAATTTCTCTAACTAACCGGATGGACAAAAATCAGATTATAGATCTCAAATCCTAGCTTTTCCTTCTCTTTCTTCTCCTCTTCCTCCCTTCCTTCTCCGGCAAGCTGGGCGAACAAGGATTAGGGTTTAGTGACTATGTATATTTATTATTTTAAAAATCATTAATCCGTCCTAACGCCGCAGCGCCCACTTCTCCAACGTTGCAGCGCTCCCAGCATAATTTTTCAAACTCTTCCAAACTCTCTCCAACTATTCTAGGGGCCATTTGCAGTCTCTTACTAAAGCTACCTACCCAAAACAGGCCTCCAAACCCTCAAAAATACTTTTTTCCTGAGCTTAGAGCATCAGAGCACTTGTAGATGTTAATCTAATTTATTATTTCAATAAAATTGAGTTTTCAATAGTTAGTTTTTCTTACATGATTTTCTAAATATATTTGAATCCAGGTTTTTTTTGGCAAATGTAGTAGTTATATAAAATCTTGAAATGTTCTTGTGAAGGTCCCTTTGAAGTAAGAAATTGTAAAAAAAAAAGGAAAGTTCAGTGAGCATTATGTTTTATAAAAAATGTGGCTTTCATCGGCATTTCATGCGCTTTTTAAATATTGTATCAAGTACTATCACATTGCATTTGCTTTTTGCATTACATGACATTGGAGAAGGGGTGTAAACGAGTTGAGTCAAGTAGAAGTATTATTGAGCTAAGCTCTGTAGCTCATCCTGAGCTCGAGCTCATTTTATGAGCTCAAACTCGACTCGCTGTATAAAAATCAAGCTCGAGCTCGACTTAATTACTCGAGCTCAACTCGATTACTAGAGCTCATTTAAAAAGCTCAAGTTCAACTCGATGTAAAAGCTTGAATCGACTCATTTATGGAACTCAAATTTTTTTTAAAATTAAAATTTTAAGGAATTTTTTTTACTTGTGATTTAGAACAAATTATATAGTTTTAACTAAAATATTCATTTTCACTTTAAATAGTGTAAATAAATATCAAGATGAAATTTAAAATGGAAGTGAAAAATATAAGAAGTGAAATACAGTACTCTTTCTTATCCATTTTTTTTTAAGATCATGTTACAACTATTATAACAAGTAACTATCAGCATAACATGAATGTGCAAATGTCTATCAAAATCAACAAAAATTTCACCTTTCAAGTTACTTTTGCACCATTTCATCAAATGTAATTAAAAATATTACAACTTTGAAGAAAGTTATACAGTAAAGCCACAGCAAAACTTCAACAAATGACAAAACTCTTCACATATGGTCATCTGTGCAATATTCCATATATCACAATCTTCAAAATCCTTCATCATTAGAATCATTGAACTTTGAAACAAATCTGAAAAATTAAGATCAAAGAAAGCGGTTTAATGAAGTTGGCTGGTTTAAAAGGTCAAAAACAATTTAGAGATGGTGCAATAATAGATGTAAAAACCATGGTTAAGTAATAAGTAATTACAATAAGGTTTAGTTTAGGACATCTTTCTTACTGCTTCTTAAAGCAACTTTTCAGTGCAAAAATTAAATTTTTTGTACTAAAAAGCTGCTTTAAGAAGCATAAAAAAGCCATCCCATATGAAGCTTAAGTATGCTTTGATAAATTTCAGATAGTGGTGGTGAAAATTCATAGTAAGGCAACTTTAAGGCCCAGTTTGTTTTTCCGTTTTTTTTGCCTTTTCCGTTTAGAAACGGAGGAATTATTTTTTTTGTGATGTTTGTTTGTGACACTTTTACAGAAATATTTTTTAGAGAACTGTATTTTTGTACTGTTTTAAAAAGCTTTAGGATATCTTCTTCTCCGTTTGAAAACTCCATTTCCTCAAACAACAGTTTTAAAACTGCCTTTTAAAAAAGGAGGCAGGATAACTAAACGAAGCCTAAATTTTACGCAATTTTAAAACAGTAAGTCAACTTTGAAGAAAACATGCGAAACTTTATATGAGTAAATCTATAGAAAGCCAGATTCAGTTCAGAGGCAAATAATACTGTAAATCTAATTACACAAAATTTCAGCATAGCTTTGGAAGAGCAGCTTATACTTTAGTAGCAAAAGCTTGAGTATGAATATACATAAAAATAAATCATTTTAGGGGGTGAGTTCAAGGGTAAACAGAAAACTAATAATCTGCAGCTTCTGGAATTGAAAATTTTAAGCTGCATCATAGAAAGTAGCATGGTGATTATTGCCCAAACCAAATCTAGATTACAGATAAAAAGGTAACACTATAATATGTGGTAACTATATTCCGACTTGGCTCACTTACACTCTTATTGGAGATACTCTGTTATGAAAGGTGGAAAAGTATATACTCCGTTATGTTACAAGGGCTTTAAATGTATTCTTGAGAACCCATTTGTATTTGTTTGATGCAAATGAGAGAAATTCTTGCCTCACTTGTTGAAAGTAGGTGTGGGAGGTTAAATAATATTGTAAGTACTTTTTTGACACCATCTATCTAATGCAGATGTGAGAGGGATTATAGCCCCACTTGCTATATATAGGTGTGAGAGATAAAAGGAGGCATAAGTTGAAGTGGAGAAGTAAGCAGGTATCGAGACATGTGCATTATAATCATTGCATTTCTCACGTTAATATTTTAATGAATAAAACTAAAAAATGTTTTAAAATATATATTAGTAAATTCTCAACCTTTGCCTAAATTCTATTGAAAGAATGAAAGTGAAACTGATATGCAAGTGAACTAAACCTTGCAAAGGGAAGAATCTAGTGGAATAAATGAAGACTAGAGGAGAATTCTCTGAGCTTGGAATATAAGGTACCAATTTTACTATTTTGATGTATAGACATTTTTAGTAGGATTATTGTATTTATGCTTTGATGAAATGAAAGTTAATTATATTGATTTTATATTTTGGGAAATGTAATAGCTCTAGTTGTTTGTCATTGGTGGATGAATTAATTAATTATAGATTTAAGAACATTCAATCCTTCTATTAAGTTCTAGGGCGCCACATTATATTTTTCCAAAGGATCAAGTTCAAGAGTTTGCAATTAGAAATCAATTTTCTTTATTAAAGGATATTGAAGGCCTTTTGAAAACAAAAAGCAAAATATTTTACTTGATTTTGCAGATAACAAACTCGATTGTTGAGAGAGAATAAAAATTTAAAAAATTCATCTTTACTGTTATTGTAATAATTCATCAGGAGATACAATTCTTGTTAACTCCAATTTTGGTGACAAGAATGATCAAACCTGTAAAGATAGGACTCTAAAGAGCAAGCATACTTTTCAAAGTAACTTCATGAGATATAACATGCTTCATAGCATCTGGATTGGAAAATAACACATTGCTATATTCAGCCCTTTCTTTGAGTTCACAAAATAATACATAGCTATGTAAAGAAAATCTTGTGAAATCTGGATGAGATCAATACTTACTATTACAAAATGCCGCCGGGTGGACATTCATATGAATAGCTATCCTGGGCCTAGGCCTAATCTTTACACACACGCACCCAAGGCACTAGACACAACAACCTATTTCTTCTTGGACCTATCGCCTTCGCCTTCGCCTTCATTCTTCAGTCTCATGAAAATAGATGAAGACGTGTCTTCTTTTCCGGATAAAAAGATAAGGCTATCAGTATCGCACATAGATGTGAAATAAATGATATTATACACTACATAATATGTCTAAAAGGCATATAGAGCTAGGAAACTGTACATCTCACACATCACAGTGCAGAATTATAGCAAAAGTCTCCATTTACACTATCATTAAAGAATGGTCATGTTCAACAAACCTCCAAAAATTAAGTTGACAAATGGTACAGTTGGAAAACAATTTATGCCGAAAAAAATTGGGTCAGGAGTTCCTTAGTCAAGTGCTAAGTCTACTCAAAAGTGATTAATCATATGATTTTGTTAACAACAAGCACTCTTCGAGCTTGCATTAGCAGCTCATGGTGAGATTTTCCATCAGATGCTCCAGATCCAATTGTTTTTAAAGATCTCTGTAACAAGAATATTTCAAAAAAATTTCCAAAAAAAAGGCCACGATTAGTTTTTCATAACTGTTGCAGCTCCATCAAAAATGCAGAATTTGACTTCAATGCCTTTTTGGCAAGTTTACATATATCTTCTCTTGAAGACTCCTTTGATATGCGAAGAAGCTCCTTAATTCCTCCACTCTCAATGACATCAAAGGCATTTTCCACTGCATCATAATACACAACATAGATATCATTATGTTTATGATGCTTATAACTTAGAACGAAATTTGCATACTCTCAAACCTAAATATTAAACGTTGAAAGGCATATGTGTGCAATATAAAGAGCATGTTGAGGTTGAGGTGATGAAATGATTTTTTTCTTCTCAAAACTGAAAATATCCAAAGCTGAAAGTTTCTAAAGGTAGTCAAAAAGTGATGGGCATAATTCCATTTATACTAAATGGCATAGTAAGAATAAACACAGAGAAATGGAAGCATAAGTTGAAATTATATGGCATATTACATGCAACAATAAGGTAAATAGAATGAATCGGAGTATGATTAATAGTTTCCAAAAGGATGTGATTTTGGATTTTAATATATAGAAAAGAAAGATATAATTCAGAAAATGTCACAGTAATATACAAGTAGATTCCTTACTGAAACATGCAGCAATACAGAACTAATGATGAGTGGAGTAGACAATGAACTCTTGCGATTCCAAATAATAAAAATAATTTTCACAATTAAGAAGATAATCAATAGAGTCATAAAAGTACATACCATTTTGAGCCAAATGACACAATGTAAGTTCAATATGATGTCTTGTTGAATCAATAAATGTTGTGCAGTTTGCAACCAACCAATCAAGTGCTCCATCCTCAATAAGAAGAGACCTTCCTTTCCAGTGTCCTGTAGAAAGTGTAACACATTATTCTTCGGTAACAGGTCAAAAAATGAAGTTGATGTATAGTTCACAATCATGTAAATGCTAACATTGCATTGTGGTTAAAATATAGGCTACATTGCCAAGAGTTCCTTGAGGCCTATGATTCATTGCTCATATGTCCAAAAATTTCCATCTTCCTAATTAATTTCCTAGGATTGAAATTATAATAACTAAATGTCATCCCATAAAAACTGCGAGTTTCTGGTCAAACTAGTTTGAGGTGGCTAGAGCATTTTGTAAAGGTAATTGTAGAGTTATTGTGGAGAAAATTTTTTTAAAAGTTGCTATTAGTATCATAATTGTTATTTTTTTAGAAAAAAAAAAAAGTAAAACAATAACTTTCTTACAACCACCACACTCAAAAAATCTGGTTGTAAACGAATTTCACATCACAATTTTTTTAAAAAAATAATAAGAAAGCAGTAGTCAAACAAAAGATGACAGCAGTCCGAAATTACGAGAGAATTAGAAATTACGAGAGAGGGAGAGGGGAGAGAGAGAGAGAGAGATAAAGTAGGAAGGAGAATGATGGAGAATTTGAAAAATAAGAGAGGGAAAGGGAGCGAAAGAGAGAGAGAGAGAGCGCGGAGAGAGATAGAGACAGAGTAAGAGGGAGAATGATAGAGAATTAGAAATAATGAGAGGGAGAGAGAGATGGAGAGAGAGATAGGGCAAGATAGAGAGAGAGTAAAATGGGAGAATTAGAAATTACGAGAGAGGGAGAGGGGAGAGAGAGAGAGAGAGATAAAGTAGGAAGGAGAATGATGGAGAATTTGAAAAATAAGAGAGGGAAAGGGAGCGAAAGAGAGAGAGAGAGAGCGCGGAGAGAGATAGAGACAGAGTAAGAGGGAGAATGATAGAGAATTAAAAAATAATAAGAAAGCAGTAGTCAAACAAAAGATGATTGTATAGTTCTTGATTAATATACATGACTTTTTTTTAGGAAATACAAATGCATATATTAATATTTTGATCGATAGTTTCATTTTTCCTGATGTTTATATTGATAAGATAGCTTTGGTTATTATATATTAAAATTTAAAAGAATAATTCTTCCAAATTAGATTATGTGTCGTCATAATATTCATGCCAATTTCATGCTTTCAAGTTAACCTAAGATTTTAATGAATCAAAGATTTTAGATCTGAACCATACCCAAAATTTAATTATGTCAACCTGAAAATGAATTTTTTTTTTAATTTGGATTGTGTAGAGTTTTTTAATGACACCCAAAGTACATTAGGGAGGCCATTGTCTTCAAGAAAAATTCCCGATCTCAAAACATTTATAAATAAATTTATCTTATTATTACAATATTGAGCTTATGAAGCCACCTAAGAACTGGGGAGGAGATGTTATGATTTCATTAGGGAGAGAGTACCAGTGATGTTAATATTGAAGACCAATAAGGCGCTCAATGGCAAAATTTATTGTCATTGCTTATGGATAAAGATATAAGTATTTGTTATTATCTCAAATTAAGGAAATTATTTTTGTGTTGTGCGGTGGATCAATAAGTCTGCTTGTTCCTTACAAGAAATTGTACATACGATGTTGGTGCATAAAGCTTATGAAGATTTTTAGTTTGTTGTATACACTTTTATTTAGCTTATCATAATTAGTTGTAAGAAAATAGAGGTCTCTCATTTTCTTAGGAGAAAGCACGAGAGACATTTTATTTAGCTTATCATAATTAGTTGTAAAAAATAGAGGCCTCTCATCTTCTTAGGAGAAAGTAGGAGAGACAACAAAAGCATAATTAGCTGCAAGTTAATCTATGCCCTCATATGAAGAGTTGAAGTAGCTTTTTATCATTAAATAAGTGTTGAGGAGTGACCAAATTAAATTAGAGACTAATCAAATAAGTTTGGAGTAAAATGGATGTTCTAATCAATATTGTTTATAGTTTTATACATAAGTAGCGGGATAAAAAGGAGGAGAGAGAAATAGTACATGCTACTAACTCAACTGTTCACTTAGTTGAGATTGCCTATGAGGCACATAAGAAAAAGAAGATATAACAGGAGTTGGATGACATATGAGACGAATCTCATATCAATTTATATATGGAAAATGAGGTCGATAAGGTTGGATATGTCAACACATCTTTTACAATTATCTATACGAGTCATGGACGTTAGGGGTTAGAAGAAGGAAAAAAAAGAGTAAGACATATAAAATCGGGGGATTCATAGATTTATGAGAATAAGGCATAATCCCATGGATCCATGTGTAGTTGATCCCATTCGCCTTGTTTATAAGGAGCAATTATCCTCCTTTTAAGTCTTGGATGCCCAAACAAGTTAATAACTCCAAGGAGAAGAAGATAGGAGTGTGTAATGGAAGCTCAACATTATTCCAGTAATTAAGTACTCCCATAATTTAATTAGACAATAAGGTAAGAAGTCTTTTACTTTGCTGAAAGTATGTTTCCATTAATTGAATAATTTTTACTCTAACTTTAATTCTATTTTTGTAGCACATTAATTCTTAATATTTCTTAATAAAGAAACAATTTGATAATGCCCAAGGACCTATGGCTACATCATTATTATGTTAGATGAATTTCTTGATTAATTGGTACTATATATCGGTAATCTCTAATTGAAATAAGCTCAAGAAAAAGGACTCCTTTAAATGACTTGAATAGACCAACATACATGTTATGAGAGGAGGATAAATTCCTGATGTTCTGGGTGTGACGCACCAAGATCTAAAGAGGAATTTAATCATAATTCCTTGCTTATTCTAAACTAATCATCCCTTAAGTGCACATACACGAGAGCCACTAATCATAAGAATATTTAAAATGAACATCCAAAGTGTGCAAAACATAAATTCTTTTCCCAAAATAATCAGATACAAGAATCTAGATTTCAATTACTTTTGACAAAATATAAAGAACCTGGATTTCCAAAACCATAAATACTTAACAATTCGACAACCATGCCTCCTACCGAACCGAATCTACTCACCAGATTATTTTCCTTTGCCTAGAATAGTAATAACAACGGAATGAGTTCACAACTCAGTAGGCTAAACCCAGTTCCCTTCACATCATTCAATTCATAATTATTAAAAAGCTAAAATGATATTATTAAATATTAAAAGAGCTTGTAAACTAAATATCATAAAAAAGCTCTTGTAAATGCAGAATGCAAATGCCTTGATGCCTCTATAACTCCCAATCTTTCATCACCCATCTGGTTACCCAAGTGCAAAGTAGACCCACCTCCCACCTATTCAAGATTGGTGCATAGTAGAAAGAAACCAATATAAAATAACTTCTAATACAGAGTGTTGCCAATACAAAATACTTTCACTTTCTAATACAAAACTCCATGCATGAAAAGCATGTAAAATGCAATTATGAGCTTTAATACAATATCTACAATATAATCGTTTCAGGACCTTTCATGTATAGGGAAAACCCCCACTTTTATAGTTGCCAATAAAAATTGTTTAGAACATCACCAGATTTACAGAGCTTATATAAAACGTTAAAATAATATACTTTCTTAACTGTACTGCCAATCAGAAGAGTCGCCATTTTTTAAAATCATTAAAAATCGATACAGAAAAAACCAAGTGGTGAAAATTTATATTCTTATCATCAAATCATTCAGAAAGGAGAATAAAACAACATATAAAAAGTTACACGGTGAAACTATTTTAAAACTCAAGAAAAATATTTTTCAAAGCATAAATTTCAATTTATTTATCCAAATTGAAAATAGAAATGGGGCATGGGTTGTTTACCTTGAGCCCGACAATTTCTCTAATTGACCGGATGGACAAAAATCAGATTATAGATCTCAAATCCTAGCTTTTCCTTCCTTTCTTCTCCTCTTCCTCCCTTCCTTCTCCGGCAAGCTGGGCGAACAAGGATTAGGGTTTAGTGACTATGTATATTGATTATTTTAAAAATCATTAATCTGTCCTAACGCCGCAGCGCCCACTTCTCCAACGTTGCAGTGCTCCCAGCATAATTTTTCAAACTCTTCCAAACTCTCTCCAACTATTCTAGGGGCCATTTGCAGTTTCTTACTAAAGCTACCTACCCAAAACAGGCCTCCAAACCCTCAAAAATACCTTTTTCCTGAGCTTAGAGCATCAGAGCACTTGTAGATGTTAATCTAATTTATTATTTCAATAAAATTGAGTTTTCAATAGTTGGTTTTTCTTACATGATTTTCTAAATATATTTGAATCCAGATTTTTTTGGCAAATGTAGTAGTTATATAAAATCTTGAAATGTTCTTGTGAAGGTCCCTTTGAAGTAAGAAATTGTAAAAAAAAAAAGGAAAGTTCAGTGAGCATTCTGTTTTATAAATAATGTGGCTTTCATCAGCATTTCATGCGCTTTTTAAATATTGTATCAAGTACTATCACATTGCATTTGCTTTTTGCATTACATGACATTGGAGAAGGGGTGTAAACGAGTTGAGTCGAGTAGAAGTATTATTGAGCTAAGCTCTGTAGCTCATCCTGAGCTCGAGCTCATTTTATGAGCTCAAACTCGACTCGCTGTATAAAAATCAAGCTCGAGCTCGACTTAATTACTCGAGCTCAACTCGATTACTAGAGCTCATTTAAAAAGCTCAAGTTCAACTCGATGTAAAAGCTTGAATCGACTCATTTATGGAACTCAAATTTTTTTTAAAATTAAAATTTTAAGGAATTTTTTTTACTTGTGATTTAGAACAAATTATATAGTTTTAACTAAAATATTCATTTTCACTTTAAATAGTGTAAATAAATATCAAGATGAAATTTAAAATGGAAGTTAAAAATATAAGAAGTGAAATACAGTACTCTTTCTTATCCATTTTTTTTTAAGATCATGTTACAACTATTATAACAAGTAACTATCAGCATAACATGAATGTGCAAATGTCTATCAAAATCAACAAAAATTTCACCTTTCAAGTTACTTTTGCACCATTTCATCAAATGTAATTAAAAATATTACAACTTTGAAGAAAGTTATACAGTAAAGCCACAGCAAAACTTCAACAAATGACAAAACTCTTCACATATGGTCATCTGTGCAATATTCCATATATCACAATCTTCAAAATCCTTCATCATTAGAATCATTGAACTTTGAAACAAATCTGAAAAATTAAGATCAAAGAAAGCGGTTTAATGAAGTTGGCTGGTTTAAAAGGTCAAAAACAATTTAGAGATGGTGCAATAATAGATGTAAAAACCATGGTTAAGTAATAAGTAATTACAATAAGGTTTAGTTTAGGACATCTTTCTTACTGCTTCTTAAAGCAACTTTTCAGTGCAAAAATTAAATTTTTTGTACTAAAAAGCTGCTTTAAGAAGCATAAAAAAGCCATCCCATATGAAGCTTAAGTATGCTTTGATAAATTTCAGATAGTGGTGGTGAAAATTCATAGTAAGGCAACTTTAAGGCCCAGTTTGTTTTTCCGTTTTTTTGCCTTTTCCGTTTAGAAACGGAGGAATTATTTTTTTTGTGATGTTTGTTTGTGACACTTTTACAGAAATATTTTTTAGAGAACTGTATTTTTGTACTGTTTTAAAAAGCTTTAGGATATCTTCTTCTCCGTTTGAAAACTCCATTTCCTCAAACAACAGTTTTAAAACTGCCTTTTTAAAAAGGAGGCAGGATAACCAAACGAAGCCTAAATTTTACGCAATTTTAAAACAGTAAGTCAACTTTGAAGAAAACATGCGAAACTTTATATGAGTAAATCTATAGAAAGCCAGATTCAGTTCAGAGGCAAATAATACTGTAAATCTAATTACACAAAATTTCAGCATAGCTTTGGAAGAGCAGCTTATACTTTAGTAGCAAAAGCTTGAGTATGAATATACATAAAAATAAATCATTTTAGGGGGTGAGTTCAAGGGTAAACAGAAAACTAATAATCTGCAGCTTCTGGAATTGAAAATTTTAAGCTGCATCATAGAAAGTAGCATGGTGATTATTGCCCAAACCAAATCTAGATTACAGATAAAAAGGTAACACTATAATATGTGGTAACTATATTCCGACTTGGCTCACTTACACTCTTATTGGAGATACTCTGTTATGAAAGGTGGAAAAGTATATACTCCGTTATGTTACAAGGGCTTTAAATGTATTCTTGAGAACCCATTTGCATTTGTTTGATGCAAATGAGAGAAATTCTTGCCTCACTTGTTGAAAGTAGGTGTGGGAGGTTAAATAATATTGTAAGTACTTTTTTGACACCATCTATCTAATGCAGATGTGAGAGGGATTATAGCCCCACTTGCTATATATAGGTGTGAGAGGTAAAAGGAGGCATAAGTTGAAGTGGAGAAGTAAGCAGGTATCGAGACATGTGCATTATAATCATTGCATTTCTCACGTTAATATTTTAATGAATAAAACTAAAAAATGTTTTAAAATATATATTAGTAAATTCTCAACCTTTGCCTAAATTCTATTGAAAGAATGAAAGTGAAACTGATATGCAAGTGAACTAAACCTTGCAAAGGGAAGAATCTAGTGGAATAAATGAAGACTAGAGGAGAATTCTCTGAGCTTGGAATATAAGGTACCAATTTTACTATTTTGATGTATAGACATTTTTAGTAGGATTATTGTATTTATGCTTTGATGAAATGAAAGTTAATTATATTGATTTTATATTTTGGGAAATGTAATAGCTCTAGTTGTTTGTCATTGGTGGATGAATTAATTAATTATAGATTTAAGAACATTCAATCCTTCTATTAAGTTCTAGGGCGCCACATTATATTTTTCCAAAGGATCAAGTTCAAGAGTTTGCAATTAGAAATCAATTTTCTTTATTAAAGGATATTGAAGGCCTTTTGAAAACAAAAAGCAAAATATTTTACTTGATTTTGCAGATAACAAACTCGATTGTTGAGAGAGAATAAAAATTTAAAAAATTCATCTTTACTGTTATTGTAATAATTCATCAGGAGATACAATTCTTGTTAACTCCAATTTTGGTGACAAGAATGATCAAACCTGTAAAGATAGGACTCTAAAGAGCAAGCATACTTTTCAAAGTAACTTCATGAGATATAACATGCTTCATAGCATCTTGACTGGAACATAACACATTGCTATATTCAGCCCTTTCTTTGAGTTTACAAAATAATACAAAGCTATGCAAATAAAATCTGTGAAATCTGAATAGGATCAATACTTACTATTACAAAATGCCGCCGGGTGGACATTCATATAAATAGCTATTCTGGGGCTAGGCCTAATCTTTACACACATGCACCCAAGGCACTAGACACAACAACCTATTTCTTGTTGGACCTATCGCTTTCGCCTTCATTCTTCAGTCTCATGAAAATAGATGAAGACGTGTCTTCTTTTCCGGATAAAAAGATAAGGCTATCGGTATCGCACATAGATGTGAAATAAATGATATTATACACTACATAATATGTCTAAAAGGCATATAGAGCTAGGAAACTGTACATCTCACACATCACAGTGCAGAATTATAGCAAAAGTCTCCATTTACACTATCATTAAAGAATGGTCATGTTCAACAAACCTCCAAAAATTAAGTTGACAAATGGTACAGTTGGAAAACAATTTATGCCGAAAAAAATTGGGTCAGGAGCTCCTTAGTCAAGTGCTAAGTCTACTCAAAAGTGATTAATCATATGATTTTGTTAACAATAAGCACTCTTCGAGCTTGCATTAGCAGCTCATGGTGAGATTTTCCATCAGATGCTCCAGATCCAATTGTTTTTAAAGATCTATGTAACAAGAATATTTCAAAAAAATTTCCAAAAAAAAGGCCACGATTAGTTTTTCATAACTGTTGCAGCTCCATCAAAAATGCAGAATTTGACTTCAATGCCTTTTTGGCAAGTTTACATATATCTTCTCTTGAAGACTCCTTTGATATGCGAAGAAGCTCCTTAATTCCTCCACTCTCAATGACATCTAAGGCATTTTCCACTGCATCATAATACACAACATAGATATCATTATGTTTATGATGCTTATAACTTAGAACGAAATTTGCATACTCTCAAACCTAAATATTAAACGTTGAAAGGCATATGTGTGCAATATAAAGAGCATGTTGAGGTTGAGGTGATGAAATGATTTTTTTCTTCTCAAAACTGAAAATATCCAAAGCTGAAAGTTTCTAAAGGTAGTCAAAAAGTGATGGGCATAATTCCATTTATACTAAATGGCATAGTAAGAATAAACACAGAGAAATGGAAGCATAAGTTGAAATTATATGGCATATTACATGCAACAATAAGGTAAATAGAATGAATCGGAGTATGATTAATAGTGGGTTCCAAAAGGATGTGATTTTGGATTTTAATATATAGAAAAGAAAGATATAATTCAGAAAATGTCACAGTAATATACAAGTAGATTCCTTACTGAAACATGCAGCAATACAGAACTAATGATGAGTGGAGTAGACAATGAACTCTTGCGATTCCAAATAATAAAAATAATTTTCACAATTAAGAAGATAATCAATAGAGTTATAAAAGTACATACCATTTTGAGCCAAATGACACAATGCAAGTTCAATATGATGTCTTGTTGAATCAATAAATGTTGTGCAGTTTGCAACCAACCAATCAAGTGCTCCATCCTCAATAAGAAGAGACCTTCCTTTCCAGTGTCCTGTAGAAAGTGTAACACATTATTCTTCGGTAACAGGTCAAAAAATGAAGTTGATGTATAGTTCACAATCATGTAAATGCTAACATTGCATTGGGGTTAAAAATAGGCTACATTGCCAAGAGTTCCTTGAGGCCTATGATTCATTGCTCATATGTCCAAAAATTTCCATCTTCCTAATTAATTTCCTAGGATTGAAATTATAATAACTAAATGTCATCCCATAAAAACTGCGAGTTTCTGGTCAAACTAGTTTGAGGTGGCTAGAGCATTTTGTAAAGGTAATTGTAGAGTTATTGTGGAGAAAATTTTTTTAAAAGTTGCTATTAGTATCATAATTGTTATTTTTTTAGAAAAAAAAAGTAGAACAATAACTTTCTTACAACCACCACACTCAAAAAATCTGGTTGTAAACGAATTTCACATCACAATTTTTTTTAAAAAATAATAAGAAAGCAGTAGTCAAACAAAAGATGACAGCAGTCCGAAATGCAAAGCATCCAACAACCCGCCCCCCCCCCCAAAGAGACCCTTAATATGCCCTTTTCTTATCTCCTCTTTTATGCTCACCAAAATCTAATTGCTTTTAAGTTTAGAAAGTGCATCAATGGTGGGAGGTCGGGTAATGCCTCTCTATTCTTTCTTTAGTGGGCTCTAAAAATTCGCACCCTGGTCTCTCCGTGACTCCTTTCTTTCTCTGTGTCGGTGAGGAGAGTTTTAACGAGTTTATTTCTGAGATAAATTTTTAGAAGGCAGATTGGGGTTTTGAATACCCAGAGATTTTGCGCTCATTTTGCGAGGACTTTATGATCTACGTTCATATTTCCTATAGGCATGAGCCCCTATAATTAATTACCCCTCTCGATAACGAGAGAGAACTTTCAATTAAGGCTAGTCGTCGAACATATACATATTATTAACGTATAATAGTAGCAGAATTTGATATTTGAAAATTGAAATTTATATCACCGCGCACTTAAAGCGGATGGTAGGGGGAATGATGATGAATCCGATCAAGATCTCATGGCTTCATCGTCCCGGGTCATCATGGTCCCTAGTTTACTTAATCAGATGAGGTAGTCAATCCAACCTGACCGAAAGATCCTTATCGATAGCCATGAGTTACTTCGTCTAAGGGCACCTTATAGTTGACTGAATTAAAGGGAAATGTGCATTAAAGTTAATGATTTTGCTAAGGTATGTTCATGGCCAAGTTTTTATGCATTAATAACTTCTTGTATATTTGAATCATGAGAGTTTCAAATAAGAGTTAGTATATTTATTTAAAGATTTTTCTAGTTGAAAATATTTTGGAAAGAAGCTCAATTCTTTACATATGTCATGCACAGTCTCTTTATGCAAATATTATAACAGATATATTGCTATGAAAGTATGCAACTAAAAAAGGCAATTATGAAATATGAAAATACGAAGTCTACAGAATATCAAATTAGAAAAAGTTGACAATAAAATGACATAATGCCTACTTTACAGGTAGGACAAAAGAGATCCTAAATATGATACCAGCATAGCAGGTGAGGCAAAAGGGACCCCTAAAGAGGCAAAAGAAACCTTTTTGTAGTTCAATGGCAATAATGACAGGTTTACATGAGCTCCACTGAACATTTTTATGAAAGTTTAGCCAATTTTTTAGAAGACTAATATTGATATTCTTTACAGACTTCAAAAGAATTAAAAGTTAATCCTAAATATGATTTTATGATGTTTTGCAAATAATGGTAAATTTATTCAAATATAATTTTAATATTGTGATTTCTTATAATATTGCGATTAAACTGTTATTTAATTTGCATAACTTTATGAGTCTCATAGCTCACCAGTTATGTTATACTGGCCGTTGTTACAGGAAAAGGTAAAGAGAAAGGGGAGACCGATTAGGCAAGCGTTGAAAACTTTAGGTTTTGTGTTTAGAAGTGTTTTGTGTTTAGAAGTGTTTGCGATGTCTTCTTATAAGGTATGTAAGCTATTAAATATGATAAAATATTATGATCTTCTTAATGGCTCTTCTTAGTGGCTCTATAAATATTGTTGTAATGTAATTGGAATTATTATATGCTTCCGTTCATTCATTAGAAATAATTGTCTGTGGATGTTTTATGCAACTATTCAAATGAAATAAAAGTATCATATGCTCAGAATGAATGTTATGTTATTTTGTGGCACTCTATGTTACTGGTAAGAGGTATCATGGCGTGTTACAAAAACTACTGCTAAGTGTCAAACACTTTGCACCGGAATCATAAACTCTCTCAATAGAACCAAGCACAAATTTTCATAGCCCACAAATAAGCTTAATTTCTTATGAGCAAACTCCACTTCCACTGAATGCCCTATTTTACATGTCAATTAGCACAATGGGTGAGGATACATCAATGATTCAGTAAATGAAATAAAAGGTCAAATGAAACACATCCAAGTGTCAAATGCAAATTTATCTTTTGACAATTAACATAACAATTAATGACCACGACTTAGCACGAGATATAAAATAAATAATGCATAACAATGTCACTAAAGATTATGAATAAAAACCATTTAAAAAAATAAACAAGACATGATAAACTGAAAAATAATAACAAATGACTAATATCATAAAGCATAAGCTCCGTGTTGCATCAGATATAAGTAATAAACACATTAGTCTTATCAACATCTTTAAAGAGCTCAAAATATACAGAATACTTAATAAACCTGAAGGTACAACATTAAATATTAATAAAGCCAAAATATGTTACTGCTATATCTTTTAGTTTTTTAAAAATATTTTCAAATTATAATCATTAAGCGCATCTTTCAAAAAAAAAAAAAAGAATAGCTATTTGATCGCTGCAATGTTACAAAACTAGGAATGTGCCAGAATAATCATGGAAACCAAAAATATATATATATATATAGATTTTCAACAATCATCTGAGCTCTCTTGAAAAAATAAATAAATATAAAATGCTTATAAAGAAACTTTAACCAACTTATACTTAAAATGAATGGAGGTTAGATTAGAAATTACTCAAATTAGTATTACGACTCCAATAGAATACAACAAACGACTAATAAGCTCAATAGCCTTACTATTCAGTGGAAAAATGTTCTTGCATGTAACAAAATCTATTCAACCTTCACGAAGATTTAAAAAAAAATTTCGTGTGTGTCAGATATGAGGCCAACACAACACGTCTCCAACATGCTCCAAAAATTGTCCAACTTGAAAAATCATATTTGGCATATTTTCTTTAAAAATTAGGTCAAATATGCCCAAGAAATGACGGACACAGCCAAGACACACAAATAGGACATGCATAAGTTGTTCCTAGTTCAATAAACTTTTTCTTTAGGTTGGACGATCAATGTGGGTGTCCTAATGTCAAAGTTTATTGGGTCCAATGAATGATACATCAATCTATTCATATTTTGTATTGATATTTTAAAATTATACACATTTTTTTAGTATTTAGTATTTTATTTAGACATTACAATGATATAATAATGTCTACTAGCTAATGCTAATGTTGGTGTATTATTGAGAATTATGTGCACATGATGAAATACTAAAATATAATTGTATTTGAACCAAAATTCATTTTTCTTTTGTTGATCCTTAAGACTTTTAAGTGATAAATATGGGATTCTACTTCATTGTGTCATGTTTTTTTCTAGAAAGCATTGATCATAAAATATTATTCATTTTATATTAATATATTATATGAAAATTGTTTTTATTGCATGCCATGTCATACTTTTTATGGTTATTTTGTGTCCTCATGTATGAGGTTATATTATTTCCATATCCAACATTGGTGTTTATGCTTCATATACGTAGAAATAAGTCACTTGCATATCCGACAAACATGTTAATTTTAAAATATTCATAAGAAAAAATGTTATTGTGAAATATTTTTGCTAACCAACCACTGCAGATTGACTCTATGAGCACAGATCGACCACCAGTTGCAGCAAAGAAACAGTAAAGGAATTTTCAGAAAGTTTTAGTTACAGTATCCAGCACAACAAAGATACATATGAGTTCAAATAAAAATAGGTACATCAACTAGAGGGATTGTGTAATCATGCTGTAAAAATGATTCGACAAGATGAAAGAGAGACTAACCTTGATTAATACTGCGAGATTCACATTTTGCAAAGTTTGCAATTCCTCGAGCAACTTGAGATATGACATTGTTGTGCCTAGATCTGACCATAGCCAATAGTGCTTTAATGCCACCATCTTCTTTCAGCAACATGTGTAACCTTTCTGTAAATAGAAAACATGAAAGAAATAAAACATTTTAATAAAAAAAAGAAAGTTCTTTCTTTTTTCATCTATTATAAATTTTAGTTCAAAGTCATGAATTAGAGCTCGGGTAGGGCGGCTGGGAAAGCTGGCGTCGGGAGCTGGACAAGGGGTATATGAGAAATCAGATAGAATGATATTAAGGAAGAAGAGAAACCGAGAGGAAAGAGAAAATATATAAAGACAATTTGGTATTTTGTGTATATACTTGTTTTGGGTGAAGTTTCTAGTTTATCCAATTTTTATTTAGGCTTCAAGCAATATATAAGGAGGGGAAATTTTTGAAAACTTAAGCTGTGTATAAGGAAAGGGAATCTAGAGGTGAAGTCATATTGGAATAAATTAGGCTATATATATATTGTTCGGTTAGAAATTTATATGAATTTGGGTATCCAAATTGAAGTGGCAGCTGATTACGATGGCAAGATCAGCAAATTTTCCAATTTAAGTCGCAACTTTTTAGACCTTTGTATGTGTATCATTGACTTGGAATTAAAGTGTAATATGTAACATAAAATTTTCTTCCTATTGTAAATGTACGCTCACAATTTAGCATTCATACACGAATAATCATATTTTGTTATTATATATTTTGAAATAAAAAACATGTGATATGTACAGTCTTTTTTTATACATGTATAATATTTCCTGCTTATCTTAAATCAAAATATGATAGGTGTAATGATAAATTAAATGAAGTTATTAGAATCTACTAAGCCCAAGAAATATCATGTTAGGTGATGGACAGGCAATGATATGGTTATGATGCACGCAGGTGTGGCAATGCGACCAAATTGAGGAAATGCGACCTCAATGTAGTTCAATAGAAAATGCTAGATTTCACCTATTGAACATTATAATGAAGCATTAAGGGCTAAGTTACATTATGATGATGGTTTGGACCAAGACATCTACACATAATACATTCTTAGGCCTAAGGTGAGATGATTTGTGAAAGGGAAGATGAGGAATTAAATGAAACATAATGTGAATAAATTCAAAATTAGATATTTAAATTAAGTGGCATGATATTATTCTATCAATAACATTCAATTATTATTACTTCATGTGAGCACATTACAACAACAATAACATCAAGCCTTTATCACACTATGTGGGGTCAGCTACATGAATCCTTTTTCTCCAATGTGCCCTGCTAAAAGTTAAATTCTCATTTAAATTTAATAAAGAAAGGTCATTTCTAATATTTTCTAACCAAGTCTTTTTAGGTCTACCTCTTCCCTTCTTAATGTAAGTCAAATCTAATACATCTACTTTCCTAACCGGGTCATCGGAAGGCCGCCGTTTTATGTGACCAAACCATCTAAGGTGACTCTCTTTAATCTTATCTTCCACTAGAGCTACTCCAACCTTTTCACGTATATGCTTATTTCGTATCCTGTCTCTAAAGAGTAAAGCCACTCATCCACTTGAGCATCCTCATCTCTGCAACACTTAACTTAATATTATGCTTCTATTTTAATGGCCAACATTCTGCACCATAAAGCATTGCAGGTCTAACCATATTTATCATGTGAGCACATTCATGATAAATATTATTTTTTTAATTATTAGGGTTTGTAATGTAAATAGGGCATAGTTTATGATTATGTATAGTCATAACCACAAGCATATTGTTTACCGCTTTTGGACATTTGAATCATGTATCAAAATTGCGTATCGTTCTAAGCCTCATAGCTCACTAGATTTTTATTCTTATTGTTTTTATAGGAAAGGCAAGCATAAGGATGAGGCTGAGTAGAAACAAGTTTAAATTATGTTTTATGACTTGTCATGTACAGTTGTAAGAAAAGTGCTAATTGAAGGTATGTTGATGTTTATTATATGAATATTTGGAGTTCCATTATACTTATAAAGTATCAATGACATGTTTGGAATGCTTCCGCTTGTTGATAGATGTTTTGATGTTTTTCATGAACATTCGATGCGGATTTGGTGATTTATAAAAAATATAAGATCAATTGTATGAATTTCTCTGTTGTGACAAGCATCAATTGGTAAAGGTCAATGTGGGGCATAACACAGAGGGTGCCCAAGCCTCTGGCCCGTGCATCCTTGCTCAAAATTCCTCCTGATGCAACAAACTTGGCACGTTCATTCAACACTATTACACCCTACTTGTAATATCCAAAAAATGCAGGTTAAGAAAAATAGATTTTTCTAAATGAATATATCTAATATAAGTTACGAAAATATTAGAAGTAATATTACTTAATATAAAATGTGCTTAAGTAACTATATATATCTGAATAGATGCTTAAATGGGAAGAGAAGTTTTGGCATTTAGTTATTGTGGTGGGCCCCATTCTCCTCCTTTCTTATGATAAGGATTCTGATGGGGACATCTGATCATGGAAAGTATATCAGAGACGTGGCCGACGATCTACGACCACGATCGCGCCGATTTATTTTTGAATCCTTATATGTATTTGCTTTATTTTATTTGCATTTTCCGTTTTACCCTTACTTAAGGGACTTGTCATATGTAAGCCCAAGGGACATAGTTGTCTTTGAGTTTCTTTCATTTGTATGAGGCTATTTATAAACCCTTTATGTATCTTTTAAAATTAATGAAGAATTATATGAAAATTTCTGCAACTTTGTATCTTTTCTGAGAGCTTGAGAGCTTTGGCGATGAATCCCTAAGAGAGGGAAACGGATCACCCACCAACCTTGGAAGCGTCCGGGCTCATGGCTCTTTTCTTCCTTACTTTTTTTTATTCTCCCTCCCCTTCCCTCCTAGCTAGGGGTGTCAATTTTTGACACGACCCGAAACCCGACCCGAAAAAATCCGGGTTTGGGTTGACCCGATAAGCAAACGGGTCGGGTTCGGGTTCGAATTTTTGACCCGTTTCAAAAACGGGTTCGGGTTGACACGGAAACCCGAAATCAACCCAATAATGACCCGAACTGCACAGTCCCGTCGACTCTACCGCTGCCGCGCGCTCGCGAGTCGCGACTCTACCCTCATTCGCGATCCCGCGAACCCGCTGGCTCTGCCCGCTGCCGTGGCCCGAGCGCTCGTGACTCAGACTCCACCAGCGCTCGAGATCCCGCACTCACGGACTCTGCCGCTGCCGCGCGCTCGCGACTCGGACTCCGCTACCCGCACTCGCGGACTGGCCCAAGCGCGCTCAGCTCGTGCTGCTTCAGCAGTTCAGCCAAATCTACTAAATCCGGGTCGGGTCAGGTCAACCCGCGCTGGTCAGTTCCAGGTTGAAATGTCCGACCAGTTTGCAAAAATGTGTCGGCTTCGGGTTGACCCGTTTAGATCTGGGTCAACTTGGGTTTGACCCAAACCCGACCCATCGACCCGAATTGACACCCCTGCTCCTAGCCGTCGGCCTAGGGTTTCCCAACCCCATAGTCGCCGGCCCTCCCTAAAACCCTCCCCTTCGCCGGCCAACAAGAACCACCACCACCTCCCCAAACCGCCACCCACCCATTTCCCTCCTCCCCTTGCGGCCTCCTCTTCCCTCTCCATCATCAAACTGCCAAATCCATAAACCCTAGCCTTAATTCCCCCATAGCCGTCGGCCACCCCTCCTCCATTAGCTCCACAAATTTATATTGGCCTCCAATACCCTTCCTATTATAAACCCTCCTAATTTGGAATAATTTCGAATACAAAATTCAAATCAATTTGAATTTGAATCTATTTCCTAATTAAGGATTCCTATTTTAGGAAAGTGCCTTAAATCACATCCAAATCAAATTTAAATTGGATATGATTTAATTTCTTTGGCCTCAATTAAGTATCCCATTTAGGCAAGTATTAAAAACCCTCCACAAAGCCTCCCCCATTCATGATGCCGCCGTCCCCTCCCCCTCTCTCCCTCATTTCCCACTAAATCTCCTTCATTTTGGAGACACCAATCAATTCCCTAATCTATAAAATACTTTCCTTCTCTTCCACTTAATTGAATTTCAAATTTTAAAATCCTATTTCCCTCCAAGTTGAAATCTGAAAATTAATTTCAGATTTTGAAAAAGGATTCCCTCTCCTAGCCTTGGCCGAACCCCTCCCCTCTTCTCCCCTCTCACTAGTTGGCTGATCCCCATCTCCCCTCTCCACCATTATTGTTGGTTTGATACTTCATCCAAGGAAGAAGGGGGGGAAGAAGCTGCACCACGTGCTCTTCCATACAACCCAAACATCTCTACACATGAATGGCGGATCTTGAAGTTGACGACAGTTTTATCTACAATGATCAAGGTCAAGTCGACGTCTCCAAGTCACCATTCTTCGACGTCAATCCGAAGATTGACCACACAGTAGAAGAATACGTGGAGAGAATTGTTTTCCAGCTTGCTACCGCCATCGAAGAGCAGATTTCTCCGGTTCAGTGGACTATTACTTCGAAGCCTTGATAAAGGTAAACCAATCTTCCAAATCCCATATCTTCCTAGTTTACTTTTCCAATTGTGGTATAATTGATTCATGAAGATCATGCCGATTATCCTCCGCTAAAGCTTAGTAATCTAGATAATTGAGTGAGGAATCTTTGCATAGCGACTAATCTTATTGTTAACATATGGATCTCTTGTTGAAAACTATTCATGTATGCTACGTTAGATTAATTGACTGTTTTACGAACTTAACTCCTATACGTGTGGTTTAGCCTAAGCTTGTTTCGCCACCTTATTATTTTATGTCATCGATTAAAATCACCATAAGCTTAATTACTATTAATCTCTACAACTTAAGCGTGCAAATTCATTAATCAAATCATCTTTGCATTTATGTCTTGCATCAGAGTCACGCATGCAGAGACAGATGGGATTTTGTGAAGAATCGGTAAGCATGCAGGCGGCATAGTGCTGTTGTGAAGGAAATCAACCTGTATACAGCGGCAGAGTATAGAGGCTGAAGGGATTCTGTGGCGGTGAAGTGGCTATGAAGGAAATCGGCAAGCATACAGCGGCTGAAGGATTATGTGAAGACAAAATTAATTCTGTAAATTTTGTGAAGTAATGCAGTGAATTTTTTGAAGGAATAAGCAGAGGAAAGTTGAGAGAAGAAGAAGAAAAGAGAAATTGAAGGAGTGCTTAATGCAAAAGAAAAAAATTAGAAAATAATACAAATTGGGTAAGTAAATTTGTAATTAAATGTATCAAGATTTACAAAGAATTGTTGAGTATATGGCAAAGATCAACTGATTTCTTCAGCAGGATTTGAAAACAGGAATTTTGGTTAAGGAATTCCAATTAAAGAGAATAATAGAGAATTGAAGGAAAAGAAAGATTGAGGTAAATTTTATGTTAAGTATAAGTTGATGCTATATACTTTATTAAATAATAGATTATGGTATTTATAAGATTAGAGAGATGCATTGTAGGTGACTTACAATCGCAAAAGAGTAAGAAGTGGAAGATTGGAAGAGACAACTTGTTAGGAAAGTAAGTTGTATAAATTTAATTTTTAAAAGGAAAAATTATTAATTCTAGATGTATTTATAATATCTTTTGAATGGTTTGAGAAATTAAATGCATTATGAAGATTCCAACAATAAACATGAGAATACATTCAAGTATTAATGTATAAGCAACCGCATATCCATATGAACAATTGAAGTTTGAAATATGAATAAGCATGATTGTCTAAATCTTTTCTTAGTTGGTAAGACGTTGAAAAGAAGTTCAACTCTTTAGGTATTGCATATAGATTCTCTTTATGCAATAGATATATGTTTATAAAAATTATAGAATGTATACAACTATAATAAACATATATGAATTATGAATATGTGAAATGGAGTGAATATCAATTTAAGGTAAAATTTAGCTATAAAATGATGTATAACTTACAATTGCAGGTGGGGCAAAATGGTCCCTATATATGAAACTGCATTATAAGTGGGATAAAAAGGACCCTAAGGACATGATACCTGCATAGCAGATGGGGCAAAAAGGACCCCTAATGAGGCAAAAGAGACCTTTATGTTATTCAATTGCAATAATGCCAGATTTACCTAGGCTCCATTGAATATTCTTATGAAAATTTAGCCAAATCTTTAAACTACTAACATTGATATTCAGTCTAGACTTTACAGGAAGTAAATGTTAAAACTAAATAGCATTTTATGATATTTTGTAAGCAATGTCAAGTTTGTTCTATTTATGATTTCAGTATTGTGAATTTTATAATTATACAATTTAACTGCTATTTAAATTTGCATAACTTATTGAACCTCATAGCTCATCGGTTATTTCATACTGGTTATTATTACAGGTAAAGGAAAAGAAAAGGTCGATGTAAAATAAGCTACAAATTATTTTGTTTTCTATGATAATGTTTAGCTATATTTGTAAGTTTACAACAGAGGTATGTAGACAGTTCAGTGGTGAAATATTTTGGGATTGTACTAATGGCTCTGTAAGTATTTGTTTGATGTAATTGTATTTATTAGATAATTCCATGTATGTAGTAATAATAATATCGTTGGATATTTTATATAAATATTCAATTGATGAAAAGTATCATATGTTATGAATGATAAAAAATATTATATTTATGTGAGTGACACTTTACAATTCTGATAAGGGGTATTGTGGGGTGTTACACTACTCTTGTCTATGGGGTGCGTTTGGGTCTTCTCGCCTCATGCCCAGGAGCAGGGCTTGGCCATTGATTCAACAGGCCTTCTTATCTCTGTTTTTCTTAAAGCTTCAACCCTAATGCACCAAAAATTCATGAACAATTTTCTCCCTTTTAAGTAACTTTTCCATTTCCTCACCAAAAAATATTTTACACTAGTTTCTACATCCTTATCAGCCATCATAAGCATGAATTCACTCCCCTCAATCCTTACCCATTCTCCTCCCACCCATATCTTTACTTTGATTTCCAAATCAGAATACATTGTTTAAGACTGTTCCGCTAGTAGAAGCTTCAGTAGGCTGAGATTTATGTTTAATTAACTTATTTTACTCGCTTTGAAGAGAAACAGAATTTAAGACTACTTCTATTTCACGTGTGTATTTGAGCACTGATATTTCACATTTGTTGTTGAACACTGATATTGTCAAATATTGACTTCATGAAAAAATACATCAGAATTTCAGCTCAACAGTTACATGACAACTAAGATAATTACCTATTAATTAAAATGCAATTTCAGTTATTTCTATGAAGAAAAACTTCTCATCCTTGTTTATATGATATTAAGTAGCACTTTTTATGCTATGTAAACATGGTTGGTTAGTTGGGACTACATGTTCACCGATTATAAAATTCCTTCTTTCTGATACATCGCCCACCTTTATCTAATGCATCCTCCAACTAGCTGCCCGAATTGAATCGCATAAGGAATTTCCAACAACCCTACTCTCATCCCAAACTGATTTGCTGTACTTTTGGTAGTGTTTATCTCTGAAGGCACCTCAAATTTTACCAAAACCTTCAAGGATTCATTGAATTAGTAGATTTTTTTTAACTAAGATATTCGCAGAGAGTCCCTTCTACAACCAGCATACTTCCATATCACCGTAATTTTTCATACAAAAAAACAGCACCATCATTAGAGATTTACATTGTGGTATACTATACTGTTTTACCATTTAGCATATCAAAGTATTTGGAGATTTATAACATCTAACAAGATTTGGAATTCACTTCAGTAGAGAATACTGACAAAAAAATTAGTATTTCCTGCACATGATGACATTATTTTAACATCCAAGATTCTTTACAGAAAAGATGTTCATTTATTATTTATAATCACCATCATTGGCCTTATCTTAGCTATTCAGAGAAAAGTTTGGGTATACTTGCATTAATTATTTCTTGACAAAAATCCATTACTAAATACTACACTTGCAAAAGATATATTATGTGCATTATCTATCTTTTACCATTTCCGCATAAATTTGCTATTGCTCCAGCAACCATCCGAAGTGTTTGCGGATCATCTGATTGAGAGGCCATATTTGTTAAAAGACGAGCTCCCCCTTTACAAATAATCAGATCTTGATTAAGCCCTGCAAACCAAACAGAATATACATGAAAAATCAACCATATATCTAATGAAGTGATATAGTACTGGCCAAAACAATGAAACTAAGGATTAAGAACATTGTTATAAGGGAAACTACAAGGTGTTTTAGAGTTAAAACGAGATTGCAACTAACTAATTTATAGATACTAAATATACAAGCAATAGGATTAGGTCCAAAAAAAACACATATCCAACTACATAGGAAAGCTTATAAAAAGTTAAAAAACAACGCTGAAAGCATAAATATCACCAATAAAGCCTAAAATCAGTTTAGTTTACCACTTCAAAAATGACAAAGAACTCAAAACTGACCAAGAGGCTGTTTTTTCATTTTTTTTTAATAACGTATGCCCCTGCCTTTGCAAGAAGATAACTCCTCTACTACAGTATTTTTTTTAAAATTTGCAATAAAATCAAGGAGCAATTGGTCAAAGAGTCAATCTAACATTAAAAAAAAGGATCCTTACTCAAAGAGGTGCCAATTTGGTGTTATTAGCAAAGTTAAAATCCATGATTTCTTCAGTGAGGTTGCAAAAAGTTTAAAGCGAAGAGAAAGGAATTTCTTTTTTTAATAAATCCAACGAAATATAAAGTACAGGATTGAAAAAGTTATCCCAAAGTTGGTGCAAAGCCCGAGCTGAACTAAGGGAAAGTTGTTGTAAATAAGTCCACCAAAGCATCAAGTATTGGAACGATAACTCTCCATTAATGACGTAATTTAAGCGATAGGGACTCGGTCACCGACATGCATTCTTCATTATTATGCTGAAACAGAAGCATAAGATAGAAGGTATGCACATTTTCTAATAATTCAATGTAGAGAATTCAGGTCAATGCCTACAATAAGCCCGCCACACAAAGCATAGAACAAAATAAATCTCAAATCTAAAAAATGCTAAAAAGAGACCTTCACCAGGTCAGCCAAAGTATAAAACATAGACAAAGGAAATACTCATCTTACTTGATAAGTCAACAAAGACAATATGGGTCAATTCCTTCATCCATCCCATTAAAAAAGAAAGGTATGACAGAAAGAAATTCAAATTTCAAAATTATAAAAAATGAATGAAGTTATCATTTCACTAAGTCCATCAAGCACAAAACCTCAGACTCTTGACAACCTATAAGCTTAACAAACTATCATAGCCAAGACAAAAGAAATTCAATCTCTGCACCCAACCCTTAGAGTCAGACTCATTTCTATTCAAAGGGAATCACCAAGGTACATCAAGTTTTCAAGACAAGATGCAACATTAATTAATACATAATTTTTGAAAGAGCACAAGCTAAAATGCAATTCACTTCTTACACTGACATTCGTGAATACTTCTTAAGGTCAGCAAAGAACTCTAAGCATGACATCCAAGCACATTTTTAGAGAACAGCAAAGTCAAACTCTTACCGTCGCATCCAAAATAGGCATTTAAAGATCCACAAAATCAACCAATTTGAATCATGCATGGTCCATACTAGCCATGCGTCATATTTGTTGGAGAGCATTATTGACCTCAATATGTGTCTCACGACCGATTCGATCAAATATGATGAGAATGGAGGTCAACTAATACAATGTTGGAAGAATTTGGTTTGAAATGCCTCCAGTGTGATCAAAATCACTTGAACTTTCCCCATTCACAAAAAAAGATTGTCTTGATATGTTCGGAGCATCGAAATGACAAAGGAAGCCCCCCTCGCGATCAATTCGATCAATCTCAATCAAAATAGTGAACAACGATGTAACGTCGCACAAGCATACTCAAATGTCATATGTTCACGAAACTAACAACGTCAACGAGTTCGAATCATCAAATATACATTGGATAAACACACATATTAGCCAATCCGCTACAGAAGAATGAAATGTAAAAAATTATTGACACACTATAAGACAATAAAATTTGAGATGTGCGAGAAGCGAGAAATTGGGTGAGAATAAATTAAAAAATTTCTCGGTTTATATATATATATATATTATAAATTTTAAATTTATTTAAAAAAAAGTCATGTCACATCTCTAAAATCCCACTATTTTTCCTTATACACGCCTGTCGGCAAATCCCATCAATGTTGTGAAGTCCTTTGGTCTACTCATTTTAAAAGAAAAAAGAGGTAAAAACCCAAAATCCAATTTTCTCTATATCTCGACGCAGTCCCACATTTTTTCCTCCAAATCTCGTTGTGGCTCGCAAATACTCCCTATCCTCCGCTTCCAACCCGCTCTCTCCTCTTCGAACCACAAATTGTCATCAACCACTCCTCTCCATCTCTTCCCATATCTCTCTTCCCTCTCCAGCCACATCAAAACAAACATCCACCTAATATCGGCAACTTAACTCCAACTCTATTTCCACGTCGAAATGCTCAATGCGCCTCAGTACACCACTGCTAGACCCACATTTTTGCTACATTGCTCAACCCTCTCCAGCATGTGATGCTCAGAGCTCCAGCCCCAACCACTATTCCCTTCTTCATGTAACCACCTCCATCAACTATGATGCTCCAATAACTCCAGCTCACCCCTGTAGCACCTCTCTGCCGACGACCGTCCAAAGCACTCAAACTCGATGGATCACTCTCTCTCTCTCTCTCTCTCTCTCTCTCTCTCTCTCTCTCTCTCTCGCTATACTTCACACACACACTCTCTCTTCTACTCATTCTCTCTATAAAACTAAAAAACTGTCGATCGGATGCATCGTACGCATTTCGATACACCGCGACGAATCTAGAGAAAGCCCCATCAAAAGCAAAGCCCTAATTATTTTTCCTCCAAGAAAATTAAAGAAAAAGAGATGTTTCTTGCATGAGAAACTCATCTTTCTTCTTCCCTAAGCCTTTCCCTTTGATTTCCCCTCAAGACCTCACCGGAAAAGCCGCCGGCATGCCGTTTCCCCTAGCTCCCGCCGCTCCTTCCTCTCTTCCGCCCCCCTCTCCCATGTTCGGCCGAAAGGGAACAAAGGGAACGAATGAATCGGTCCCTAGGCGGATGAGGGGGGTTAAAGGAAAATTTATGAGGTTATTTACGCATGTGCCCCTTCCTCTAAATACTTCCTTAAGAGATCATGAGGGTAATTTGGGCAAAAGAGGTTTAAAATTACTTAAATATCTTCGACGATTTTTAGTTTCTAAATCGTGCGAAATTAGATATAAGTTCTTTATACCGTTTTGATCGAAATTTCGCATAGACTTATATAAAATTTATTGCGTTGAATTCCGACGACTTCGAAATTTTGCCTAGATTCGTCGCGGCGCATCGAAATACGTGCGACGCATCCGATCGACAGTTTTTGGGTTTTATAATTCTCCGCTCCTTATAAAATTTTGTCCTCGAAATTTAAAAGAGAGGAAAAACAAACATACCTTACTTCCTCATTTCTGACTCCTGTTTTGAACAAAATTCTTATTATGCATTCTCTTTTTTAAACAATACAAGACACCCCCTATTTATACTAAAACAAACCTTAGGGGCAAAAAGCTAAAAAGTCTAAAACAAAGACTTAAACTAAAAACAGAAATAACATGTCAAATAAGAACCAATATCTAACAGACACACTCACAAGATACAAAGTTTAAACATATGAGGACAAAATCGTCACATTTTAAAGTACCTTAAAAATTCTAACACACATTCAATGTCATCGTATCTGCAACATATACAAGCAAGGGGATAAAATGTGTTCTTTAAAAATCTTCAAAATGAAACTTTACGTGCATTTTAACAACAAAAGCTTGCACAAATAATCAAAATTTTGGTATTTTCTCAACCAGGTAAGCAATACTAAATAATTTTCAAATTCAACCAAGATGCCTTGAGAAGCCTTTTGCTACCTCAAGAGCTGCAACTATATCGAAAAGTACAAGACTGCATAGAGAAACATGCAATTGTCTTAAAAAGTGTGCAACTACCTCAAAAAGCATGTCACTACTTTGAAAATAAGCCACTATACTGAGAAACGTGCAGCCACCTCACAAAGCATGCAACCAATATAAAAACCATGCTAGTATTTGAAAAGAGCGCAAACACATAAAAAAACATGCAAATGAATTATTAGGGCATATAAAAAAGCAAAAAAATACATTGTAACGCAGTTAAGTGAATTACTTAAATGCACAAAAAAACTATGAAAGTGCACCACATAGGCACATCTAAAAGCGTACTAGTATGTTGTAAATCATAAAAAATGAGCTATGCAAATGCACCAAAAGATATGCATGTTATACAACAACAACATCAAGCCTTTATCCCACTACGTGGGGTTGGCAACTTGAATATTTTTTCTCCATTATGTCTTATTAAGAATCAAATTCTCATTTAAATCTAATAAACAAAAATCATTTTTAATACTTTCCAATCAAGTCTTTTTAAGACTACTTTTATCTTTCTTAACATAAACTAGATCTAATAAATATACTTTTCTAATCAAGTCATCAGAAGACCAACGCATTATGTGACCAAACTGTCTAAGGCAACTCTCTCTTGTCTTATCTGACACTGGAGGTACTCCAACCTTTTCACATATATACTCGTTTTGCATTGTCCCTAGGTGTAAAGTCACTCATCCACCTGAGCATCCTCATCTATGCAACCCTTAACTTAATTTTATGCTTCTGCGTCATAAAGCATTGCAGGTCTCACCACCATGTGTGAGGGGTACTTTTCTATCACACAACAAGCTCAATGCATCCTCCACTTCAGCCATCCAACTTGAATTCTACTAATAATATCCCCATCTACTTCACCATCGCTTTGAACAATAGACCCAAGATATATAAACTGCACACTCTTTTTAATGATTTCATTACCCAAAGTCACAATCCCACCACTAGATCAATTACTACTAAATTATACTCAATGTATTCTGTTTTAGATCTACTCAAATGAATACCTTTAGACTTTAAGATTGACCTCCATAATTCAAGTTTTTCATCAACTCCCTCTCTAGTCTTATCAACAAGAAAATCATCAACAAAACTCATGCACTAAGATATATCCTCTTGCAAATGTCTAGCAAGAACATCCATAACTAAAGCAAAAAATATGAGCTTAAAGTTGACCCTTGATGTAATCCAATTGAAATAGGAAAATACTTGGTCAAACCACCTTGTGTTTGAACACAAGTAACAACTCCTACATACATATCCTTAATGACTTGAATATAAGCATTATTAACTTCTTTCTTTTGTAGAACTCTCCAGAGCACTTCCCTTAGAACTTTATCATATGTTTTCTCTAAATTAATAAATATCATATGAAGATCCTCCTTCTCCATCAAACCTCTCAACAAATGTATAGCTTCCATAGTAAACCAAGTCGTCCTGAATCCAAACTAATTTTGAGAAACATTAGTATCACGTCATAATCTATGCTCCATTACTCTCTCCCATAATTTTAATGTATGACATATTAACTTAATTCGTCTATAATTTGCATGTGCTTGTGCACCACCTTTATTCTTAAAAATAGGAACACACTTCTTCCCCACTCATCTGGCATTATTTGTCTTGAAAATAATATTAAAAGTTTAGTAAGCCAAGAAATTCCTTGCACTCACAAGCATTTTCACACCTCTATTAAAATATCATCAAGTCCCACTGTTTTTCCACACTACGTTTTTTTTAAGTCTCTACAACTTTGATTTTAATAATACAACGATAAAAATAAAAATTCCTATTTTCATTTAGCATGCTATGCTATCTTAAAGGAAAATTAAATTAAGTTTTTAAAGCAAACATACCCGCATGTTGTCCAATAAATGCATCAAACTCCTAAATTTTAGGTATGCAAATGTAAGGCAAGCAAAAATAAAAATGAACTTAAATTTACCTCATCTCAAGAACTGTGCAAGCCCACTATTTAATCGCAGAGAAAATCACGTTAGTGTGCAAGTGCATTGAAAAACATGCAAGTGCATCATGCAAATGCACTGAGAAATATCCAAGTGCATCATGCATCTAAAACAAAAAATGTGGAAAAGTACCAAAATCAAAATGTTTGCATGTGCTCTAACAAATGCGTTAGATGTTTGAACATAATGTCTGAAAAATATTGTTTAGACTGAAAATAAGATGAAAGCAAATTCACCTGACTATGAGAATCATGTAACCTTTAAAAAAAAATGAGCAACTACTTTTTAAAATTTACAAACTCACTTTTAAATGAAATTTCAAGCTCTCATTTTATATGATGTCCTCGAGCAAGTCGCCCTACCATCATTTAAGGGCATGTCTCCCATTTTTTAAGTTCGATCCTCCGTGTCTCTCAGACCAAAGTTGACAAGACTTCTATCTCTCAATAAATTGCTACAACACTAATTAAAACATAATTTTCTAACCAAGCAAATTTGCAATCGAATATCTAAGTCTAATACAGACAATGATGTTTTGTCTTACAATTACAATTGCAAATGTTAATCATGGACCCGAACCTCTACAAGCAACTTGATAGAGTTGACAAATTTGAAAGCAACAAAATGAAAGCATTCAAAGTCCCAACAATGACCATGTTGAAAATAAATATCAACTGAAGGAGACTGTATGAGTCAAAATATTCTCAATCCCAATACATATTACTTAAAGGCCACATTCAGATAAAGATATAAAAAAACTAATCTAAAAATCCATAGGTGAAATTAATCCCCCTAAAACTTAAAATAAAATTCATGCATCTACTGCAATCGTTTGTCAAAAGCAACATCCAAGAATAACATAAGCTCACAAAGAGCCAATATTTTGTCAAGTGTATAGTATATTCAATCTCAAATAATCTCTCGTTAGTAAGGACATCACAGGGTTAGCGTTCTTACCAGTGGCTTCGCCATAAAAGGTCATAATTAAATTACATTATTCAAGAAATTTGAAAAAATAAAAGTCCCAAATTTACCCAAAATATTATACCCTATTTTTCGCACATCTCAAAATGATAAGTAATATTTTTATAAAATCCTACAATTTGTAAAGATCATTTTAATATATATATATATATATATATATATATATATATATATATATATATATATATATATATATATATATATAGACACACACACATATGGGTAATTGTAAGTATCTAAGCTTATATAAATTAAATTAGGTTTAAATAAATTTACTTAAGTAAACCCTTAATTTTACTATTCACTGGATTATTGTACCATAGCAGTTAGGCAATTTCGGCAAACTCCACTTATCCTTTCATGTAGCGGCTGATAGAGTAAATGGAGGGTTGTGATTTTGATAGAATTAAGTGCTTAATACTATAAATTACATATATAGTTGATTACTTAACCATTCCATTTCAAATTTCCCCTATGCTTCATCCAGTTAGCTAGCCCTACAGCAAAAAACGGAGGCTTGACTGAAAGTACGAGACAAAGAAGAAGATAAAGAAAGAAAAGGAAAGACTAAGGTTTTGAGATAAAATCTATTTTTTTATGATTTCCTGCATTGAATCGACTACAAATGGAAGTTGTGGACATGAGATTTATATGAAGAGTGTTGGAGAATTTTGTGTTCCTCTTAACGGATTGCATACTTTATGGTTGAGTACGACATAAGAATGACGATATATTACCCCAAAGGGTAAAAATATCGTTTCCTTATGGACTCAATGACAAAATTTACAATTTAACAGAGATTCCCGTGTTCAATGTTTGGTTGAATGGGGTTTATTTATTCTCGGGTACAAATGCCCCATAGGGGCAAGCCCCTATGGTTAATTACATCTCAAGTTTTGGTACTTGAGAAAACTTTTGATTAAATTAGTGGTTTCCTCTTGTTTTTTAGAGTCATTTAGATTTTGATTAAAGTTTGATTTTGATTTTAAAAATCCATGAAAGTCTTGTTTGAAGGATTTTTCTGTCCTTTAGGAATTTCAAGGAAGAAATGATCAACTTGAGATTAAATTTCTTGGAATGAGTGCCAAAGGGAAGGAATGTAGGAGTACTTGATTCTGAGGAAAACTCAGAGGTACTCAGACTATCCTATGTTGGGCTTTACATTTTAGAAGTCTAATTTTTGTTCAAGTTGATGTTTTTCATTAGAAGTATGGGGCTTACATTCCAACAACACTTGTTGGAGGAATTGCCCGAGAGTTGAGGGCTTACATAGTGATTGAAATCAACTTATTGCCTCAGAACCTAAAGCTAAAGTGAGGCCTACTAAGAGGTAGGGCCTCAAACCTAAATCTAACGGATGCAAAAGAACTTACAAATTGTACCTCACAAGAGGCACAACCAGCCCGCCCCCTGGATTTATTGTCTTGCCTGGAAAGGACTACCAGCTAGACTCCTTCTAGTCGCTTTTAAAACCATGCTTCCTGGTCTCAATGCGTATGAAGAGTGGTAGGTAATTGTTATTTAGGAAATAGGGCTTACAACTTGGCTTTGAGGCCAAGATGCCTAGGTATGCTAGGTATGCAAAATGCTGACTCACATATGCAGATTTTTGTTATCTAATCCTTAAGTGATGGCTTCTACATGTGACTCTTTTTTGGGCTATGCATGATCATTTTAAGTTTTGAAAACTTGGCTTTTTGAAAGAGAGCCATGCAATTTTTTTTGTTAGAAAATCGTGGAGCCTAATTTCATTTTTAGGTTGTTTATATTTTAATGGGTAGAAAACTTATTTGTCCTAAGAGCCTACCGCATCATAGTCCAGGCCACACCCACACAAACAAGTGAATAAACCTAGGAAAAAGACATGCTTTTCTAGTGCGCACAGTAAACAAGCAAACATATGCATATATATAAGCCAAGTGCAGAAAAAAAAAATAATGTCCCAATTATTACAAATGGTTTTGACAGCTGAGTTGCCTGCCATTATACAACCCAGTTAATTTTTACAGACTCTACTTGTGGGGTCTTCAAGCTTCATCTTCTAGGTGGAGCTTTGGGCATCACTTCCAAGAAGCACATCCTACTCGATTCACCTCTCCTTTGATCCAAACCCCCACAAGTTTTACATCCTAATCTAATCAAATACATTTTGAAAAGAAAAAAAAGACTCAAACCTGCAAAATAGAGTGAGTAGGCAGTTTATATAATAACATCACACTCAAAATTTTCCTAGCACTTAGAGTGCCAAGCACCTGCTTCTACCCTATTGGCCACATCTTTGAAGGGGGGGGGGGGGGGGGGTTTAAGCGGTACCTGTCATACAAGCAATTTATTATTTATGATTTAAGCGCCCCCCCTTTTTAGACATAGCCACCTGCACAAAAAGCATATATATGTGTATATTTCTATGCTAACCATTTAAGGGCAAATGCTCACACGCAGACAATCCAAAAGGCATTCACACCACAACATCAACCACATGCGCACACAAAGAAAAATTCTAGTCCTAGTATGCCTAAGGGGTTGTGCACCTAAGTGTGTGAGGGGCTCGTGTGGTATGTCACACTAGGGGTATTCCACTTAGAGTTTGGATCTAAGGGAAGGGTGTCCAACACTAATTTTGGGCTAGTGTTAGAAGAATTCTCCTTAGCTTTTGGAGCTAGGGAGAATAGATTGATGTTTCCTTTAGTTTTGAGGCTAAAGAAGAGGTGAAGGTGTCCAACACATAGCTTTTGAGCTAAGTGTTGGGGGATCATTCTTAGCTTTTGGAGATAAGAAAGAAAATTTGGGAACCCAACATGTAGCTTTTGAGCTAAATGTTAGAGAATTCTCCTTAGCTTTTGGAGCCAAAGAGAGAAGATTATCTCCTACAACTTTGGGGTTATAAGAGAATGAGAAGAATATGCAACTTGTGATTGCAATTCATGAATGTCTTTGAACATGTTGATGTTCAAAGAGATGGCTACACTCTTCCAACTTGGGTTAGAAAGATGAGTGGAGATAGGACTTTTGAATCCTATACTTGGGATGAAACTACTTGTTGCTTTGGTTCAACAAATAGATTTGGAACAAAGTTGAATCACCCAACATGAGTTGAGTGAAGGGAGTTTCATACAACTTTTGAGTTGTTGAAAGGAGAGAATTTCTCTACAATTTTTGTTTGAAGAGAGAAAATGAAGAAATACAACTTGGAAGTTGCAAAGTGGAAATATTTCTTTGAACATGTTGGTGTTCAAAGAGGGGATTGTTCACCCATCTAACTTGGGTTAGTGGGATGAGAGGAATTTCTACAATTTTTGAGTTGTAGAAAGAGGAAGGAAGATGCAACTTTAGGTTGCAAACTTCTAAAACCTTTTTTGAACATTTGGGGTTCAAAAAGGAGAATTCATTCTCCCAAATTGGGTTTGAGAGCATGAAAGTGGATTTGGATGCTCTCCTACAATCTTGGCTTGTAGGAAAGAGAGAGGGAAATACAACATAGAGATTGCAAATCATAGGAATCCTTTGAACATTTGGTTGTTCAAAGGGAGAACGTTCATTCCTCCAATTGGGTTGGAGAGATGGAGGAAAAGAAGATGCAACTTAGAAATTGCAAACTTTTGAAAACTCCTTGAATATTTGACATTCAAAGGATGATGCACACTCTCCTAATTTAGGTTAAAAGAATGAGAAGATCTTCCTACAACCTTTGAGTTGTAGAAAGAGATGAAGAAATACACAACCTATCGGTTGCATGTGAGAGGGTAAATTATTGAACCATGTGTTCAATGATACATAATCATTTTACCAAATTTGTGTTAGGCAAATGAGGGAAGAGGTATGCAACTTGGAGGTTGCAAGCTCATAAACATTCTTTGAACATTTGGTGTTCAAAGAGGGATGTACATTCTCCTAATTTTAAGTCTTAGGAGAATAAGACGGTTTCCTACAATTTTTGGGTTGTAAATGGGAGAAACAACAAGCAACTTATGGGTTGTAAGTTGAGAGAAATCTCTTGAACATTTGATATTCAAGGGGATTTTATCATTCACTTAATTCAGGTTGAGTGAATGGAGAGGGAGGACTAGGATTTGAATCCTAAATCCAAGAGATTATTCATTAGTTTTGTGTTCCAATGAATAAATGATTTGATAAACTCCCTACAACTTTAAAAGTTAAGGAAAGAGATGTAACTTGAGGGTTACAAAATTTCATGAATGCTCTTTGACTATTTGGTATTCAAAGAGAGATGATTATTCACCTAATTTAGGTTAAGTGAGTAGAGAATGAAGACTAGGATTTAGGTCCTAAATCTAAGTGAGATATTCAATTGTTAACCTTAGATTCAAACAAGTTGAAAGAGAGAACTAAGAGTTTGGTTCTAAGCTCAAAAATCTCATGTTATTTAGTAAGTAGAAGTTTTGGAGAAACTTCCAAGTTACTATACATGAAAGGAGAAGTGACGTTTGTTTGTTGACTTTGCGTTTCAACAAACAAAGAAAGGGGAAAGAACCTAGAATTTAGTCCTAAGATCAAAGGATTCATATGACAATGTGTTTAAAGGCTTGAGGAGCCTTAGAGCATCTCGTATGAGGAGTCATTTGTTGGTTTTATGTTCCAACAAATGAGGTTGAAAAACTTGAAAGTTGGTTCCAAGTTGCCAATGGTTCATGCAATCTAAAACTTAGTCTTGAGAATGCTCCAAGCATTATGCATGAGAGAGGATTGCTCATTTATTAATTTTATATCATAAACAAATGAAAGGGTATGCTTAGGATTTTAGTCCTAAGATCTTAAAGATTCATGTGATGACATAACTTTGAGCTTTAAAGATGCTCCTAAACATCACACATAAAGGAGGTGTTTGTTGGTTCTATGTTTCCAACAAAGAAAGGATAGGAGAACTTGGGATTTGGTTCCAAGTTCAATGTCTCTTGGCATGCATTTAGGATCTTAGGGAAAATCCAAATTAGCATACACAAGAGGAAAAAAAAGATTGTTCATTGATTTTTTTTGTCTCAACAAACAAGAGAGGGATAGCTTAGAATTCGGTTCTAAGATCCAATGATTCATGTGATAGAATATTTGGAGCTTTGGGGTGGCTCCAAAATATTACATGAAGGTGTATATGTTTGTTGATTTTATGCTTCAACAAACAAATGATGAAAGAACTTGAAATTTAATTTCAAATTCAAGAGTTTACAACATGATATATTTAGGACCCTTCTAGGAGAATCCATAATACAAATCATGAGGGTGATTACATGTTCTCCTACAATTTCTTGAGTTGTAGGAGAAAGGAAAGAAAGAGCAACTTGAAGGTTGCAACTCAAGAAGTTCTTTTGAGTATTTGACGCTCAAAAGAAGAGTTTAACTCTCCTAATTTAGGTAAGGAGGGTAAAAGGGGGAAGGGTATTCATTTGTTGACTTTATGACTCAACAAACGAACGTGGAAGCTTAGGATTTGGTTCTAAGCTCCAAAAAATTTATGCAATGATATTTTCGAAGACTTGAGAAGTCCCCAAGTAATCATGCGTGGGAGAATATTTGTTGGTGTTACGTTCCAACAAAAGAGAGGAAAGAACTTGGAAGTCGATACCAAGTTCAAAGAATTCATGCAATATTGTGTTTGGAGCTTTGAGATGCTCCAAATGTCATGCATAAGAGAGATAATTTGTAGTTTTGGAACTACAAACAAAGAGGCAATCATCAAGTGTAATAAAACATTTAGAGCTTGGGGAGGCTCCAAAATACTATCCATGAAAGAGGTGGTCGTTCGTTGATTTTGTCTCAACAAACATAGTATCGTACACCTAGGATTTTGATCCTAAGGTTATAAGACATCATACAATCTAACACTTGGAGCTTTGAGAACGCTCCAAGTATCATGCATGAAGAAGATATTTGTTGGTTTTATGCTCCAACAAATAAGGTGGGAGAACTTGGAGGTTGGTTCATAGTTTCAAAGAATTCATGCAATGATGTGTTTGGAGCCTTGAGGTGCTCCAAATGTCATGCATAAATGAGAGATAGCTTGTAGTTTTAGAACTACAAACAAAGAGGAAAATCATCAAGTTTTGTACTCAATGACATAAGATCATCTACCTATGTAGGTTAGGCAAATGAGATAGGCTAGGATTAGAATTCTAGGCCTAAGGAGGATATTCATTCGTCGATGTTGTGTCTCAACAAATGATAGAGGGAGCTTAGAATTTAGCCCTAAGCTCCAAAATCTTAATATAATGATATGTTGGAACTTTGAAGAATTCCAAATCATCATATATGAGAAAAGAGACATGTTCATTTGCTAATTTTGTGTTATTAGCAAATGAAAGGAAGATTTTGGACTTATTCCTAAAGTTTTAATGATTCATGTAATGGAGCATTTGGAGCTTGGAGAAGCTCCAAAATACCACACATGTAGATGTACATGTTTGTTGATTTTCTTTGTCTCAACAAAAGGGAAGTGACTTAGAATTTATTTCTAAGTTCAAAAACTTATGTAGTGTGACATTTGGAACCTTGAGGAGGTTCCACATTCAATGCATGAGGAAAAGATGATTGTTTGTTGATTTTAGTGCATCAATCAACAAACAAATCATCAACTTAGGATTTGGTCCTAAGGTCACATGTTTCATGTAATGAGCTGTTTGGAGCATTGAGGTGCTCCAAACCATTATGCATGTGAAGGAAGGGGATACGCCGGAAAGCTTCTAATGTATGCTAGGGTTCATGCAATCTAACACTTAGAGTTTTGAGAAAACTCCAAGCATCATGCAAGAAAGGAAAGTGTACGTTTGTTGATTTTGCCTCAACAAGAGAGGTGGATAGCTTAGAGTTTGGTTCCAAGCTCCAATGATTTACATATATGACATTTAAAGCCTTGAGGTGGCTTCAAATATTACATATAAGAGAAATATTTGTTGGTTTGGTGCTCCAACAAACAAGGTAAAAGAGCTTGAGATTTGGCCTCAAGCTCAAATGACTTATGCAATGATATACTTTGGAGACTTAGGGAATTCCAAATAATCATGCATGAAAGAGGTGATTTTTTTTGTTTGTATGAATATTTTGGATTTGCTAGGAGAAGGGGTGGGTATTTCCTACTGCCTTGGAGAGTTTTCCCTAAATCAATTTTGGCATGGTTTAGAAATTTGGAAGCTTGTATTTGGTCATGTTAATTTGCAAATTAAACAAAATAAGCTTAAGTAATCTCTAAGTGTGATGGGGTGTTAATCATGAGCCTTTGGGGTCCATGAAACACTCCAAATTAGCTTCATAAACACTTTGAGATTAAATGAGCATATTTAGGAAAATTTGTAAATTAAAAGACTTTACTAACCTAAGCAAGAAAAACATAATATATGGCTTAAATCATTGCATGATAGGAAATTTGCATTCAAGGCTTTTAAGGGGTCAAATCATTTTTGACATGATTTGAATCATTAAAGGCATTGAAATAATTTTGCAAACTTTGAAAGATTTGCATAAACAAAATAATGAGCCATAAACATTTTCATCATAAGTTATGCGACATGCCCAAAAGTGAGTTTAATCAAACACACTTGCTTTAGGATTTTTGAAATGAACCTTTAGGATTCATATTAAATCCCACAACAAGTCATCAAAGCATTTTAGACATATTGCAAGACTTATGACAAACTCTACAAGCTTCAACAAACTCCTAAACCACATCTCCATTTGTCATGACACTAATGTTTGATACGTGTATGTGCATAACGTGGAATTTGAAAGGATATGCAAGCGATACATTCAATCTTCTTATGAATGACAACATACCCTAGGGTTTACAAATAGGTGAAATTGTTGAGCTCAATATGATGCAAAATCATGTATTTGAGAGGTGTTGGATAACAACCCAACACCTCTACAAGCGTCAAAATCCTCTTCGGACTCTCACATGAGAGCCAACAAATGAAAACCACCAAGTTTTCACTATTTTGCGGAGTGGACAGCCAACAAGGGGTTTTGGGAGAGCGAAAATTGAAGTTTCTAGGGACCTAAGGCTTTGGATCGTCAACCACACATCAATTGGCCTTGGGGACCCTAGGTTTCACTAAGTTTTAGTGTTTTACCTCTCCCGGGCTATCCTAGCGCTCCAATCCAAGCTTCAAATTGCTGTCCTTGCTGCTCTCCAAGCTCCAAATTGCTGTCCTTGCTGCTCTCCAAGCTCCAAATTGCTGTCCTTGCTGCTCCGGGGAAGAAGACTGCTGGCCACACCGTTCCGGATGTCGCCGCTGCTGTCCAAGCCGCTCCAGAAGAGGGAAACTGCTATCCAAGGCTTTCTCAAGCTTCCAAACTGCTGTTTGGGCAGTTTGGAAGATTTCCCTTGCTGTTTGGAAACTTCCAACAGCCTCCAACCACCACGAGCTCGCCGGAAATGAGAAAGGAAGGAAGAAGAAGCCTCCCACCTCTTCCTAGAGGCAGTAGAAAAGAACTACAACAGTTCTTTGTTCCAGATTTTGTGATAGGAAGTGGAAATCAGAGGCAAGCAAGAGGGAAACGGCGGGTTGTGAGGGGACCGAACTTCCTGGAGGAATCGGGCAGGAGTTCCGCACGCAAGGAGGCGCGAATGGGGGCTGGTTCCGCCTTGGAGGCCAGTGACGGAAGAGGCGGAGGGTTCCGCCTCACTCCTGCTCTTTCTCGCTCTCTCGGGCTCGGGACGGTCGAAACAAACAGCCCACTCCTCTCGTTCGCTCTTGGAGATGGACGCCAGCACCAGGCCGCCGCTCAAACAAGCCAATCGGGCCTCCTTAATACGCGAAACGAGAGGAATATCCACTTTGAGTGGATTTGCTGCAGGATTTGGGTGGGATTTGAGGGAAAATCCTAGCCCTAGATCTCAAATTTTGGTTTGAGAACCTGATTCAACCCAAATTGAAAAGATGAGGCTGAAATTGAGTCCGAATTAGACTCGACCCGAACCGATTTGGGTCGGTTTGGGTCCAATTAGGGGTGTCAAAAATTGACCCGACCCGAAACCCGACCCGAAAAAATCCAGGTTTGGGTCAACCCGTTTATGAAACGGGTCGGGTCCGGGTTCGGATTTCCGACCCGTTTAAAAAACGGGTAGGGTTCGGGTTGACCCGCGAACACGCGGGTCGACCCGAAAACCTTCAGTCACGTCGCTCAGGGTCCGCACATCAGGCCAGCAGTCTCGTCTGCGTCGGCGCGTCAAGTCTCCATCTGCGTCTGCGGGGGCTGATTTTAAATTATGCTAGAAGTTGAGATTTGATTTTAATGTACCAAAATTTATTATTTAGATTGTCTACAATTGAAAGAGGTTTCGGGGTGACGGTAAAGAGATAGTCAATTTGATCGTCAACGTCGTAAATTGGATAAGATACACAATTTTCATTTAGAAAGTAAATTCATATCAAATAATTAAGTATAACTGATACATTAGATCGGTATATAAGTTAAAAGGGTTGAAACATCCGTTATATTAAAGTATAAAATATATTAACCAATTTCAAAATTAAGGTGTATGTATTTAATGCTATAACAAGAGAAAATGATGCATACATCTAGATGTTTGAAAAAATGAGAAGCGATGGAATAAGCTTCAGAAAGAACATGTATATAAATATGTTAGCAATGTTATAACCGACACAGGTATGATGACAAAGGTGAGCTCATATAGAGATAAAAGGATCCGCAAGTTTAAATGTGTATGATGACCTATTGACCTGTACAACTAGGGAAACAAAGATGGGCCCTTACGGAGCCTAAAAGGGTCTTCAGCATATAACTATCGAGCGTACGATAGCCAATAAGCCACTTTCACATACATGAGATATTCTACAATTGAAAGAATAACAATATATATATATATATATATATATATATATATATAAAATAAAACATGTACATGTTGTTGACCTTTTCGCAACGACCCAGCCCAGATCGAGCTGATTCGAGCCCGACTAGGCTCAATTGCGCTCGATCGTATGTCATCGAATGAAATTAACCCCAATCAGAACATTAATTGAATTAAATAAAATTCAATTTCAACAAATTAAACTCAAATCAATCGAGATCGACCCGAATCGGTCCAAATCGAACCCAATTGAGCCTCGTCGAACCAAATTCGATGCAATTCGGCACTAATTCGAGCCCAATTTCGCAAAATTGACTCGATCAGACCCAATCAGACATGAATTGACTAAAATCGATCCAATTCAGGCTCGATTCGGGCTCAATTCTACCACAATTGGCCCAATTCAGGTTCAATTTAACCCCAAACAGGTTGAATTGACTTCTTGGCCTTTTCTAATCATTTCCCCAAATCTGAAAATCGAATTGGAGGGCTCAGATTAAATCAACGACTTCCAGAAAATGCATCCTGCTGGATTTCTACAACCATAGCAGAATATCAAGCGTAGGAGATCATCTCGGGCGACCCATACCTCATTTCCTGAATAGAGAAGAGCGCGAGAGGGAGGGTTCCATTCAAACCTTGCCTGCTTGCGTGCGATCCTCCCGGTCAAGCAGAACTAAAGAGGAGTTGGAGGAAGCCTATCGCCGACCTTGGCGTTCACGCAAAACTGCCCGTCCTCACAACATCTCGCTTTAGCGACCAGTCCCATTCGTGCGACTTCTCTGTTTGCATGACCTCCTGGCTCCCGCAACCAGCCCGTTCGTGCGACCTCCCCTCGGCGTCTGCGTGACCTCCCATTCACGTGACCTCCTGGTTTCCACAACCTCCTTGCTTGTGTGACCTCCTGGATCGAGCGACCGGCCCGTTCAGAGCCCCATTTAGAGGCCGATCTCCTAGGGGTGCTGACCTCATCCACTTGGAGGAAGGCAGAAGACTTCATTCCTTGCATCATTTCCGACGAGTTCGTGATTGCGGAGTCGACTTCCGGAGCATTTGGACATCGACTTTCTTCATCTTTTTCGCCTTTTGACAAGGTGAGTAGAGCGTGGTTGGCACTGTGACAACCCGACGAGGTAAAATCTCTCAGAACTTAGGAAAAGCCTTTGGTCTCTAAGCCATGGTCGTGTGTTTAACGCTCCAAAACCACAGGTTCCTTAGAAAACCTTGCTGTTTAATTTTCAAACCCAAGAAACCTATGTGTTCACTATCCTCTCAGTCCAATCATGCAAATCTAGTGATTTTCTTATGATTACTCTCATGTGAGGGTCAAAAGAGGGCAGTGATGAGGCGTCGGGCCGTTGGACTCATGTCCAATGCCCCTAGCTTGTATGAAATGCATTCATGTTATCTCCCTAGTCGTCACCCACAATCAAACCATAGGATTGCATAGTCATTTGCTTCTAAATCAAATGTCGATGTATATGTTTCAAGTGTGGGAGTTTGCTTTGATTGGGCTTTGCACTTGAGAGCCTTTGTTTTTTTTGGAAATGTTAGAGAGGGATTTAATTAATTTAGAAAACTTGTGTCTCGTCATGCATCTTGCATAGACTCTTAAAGTTCTACATTATGGAGCCCATGATAAAATAATTAATTGAGTTCATCTTTAACACGTACAAAATCTCATTGCATAAAAAAAAACACAATGTTTAGGGAATTGCTTTAATTTACCAAAATTCCTAAAGTTTGCAATGCTTATAAAATATGCTCATTTAATTTCAAGCTCCCACCAAGCAAATTTGGAGTATTTCATGGACCTTCAAAGGCCCATAGTTAATACCCCACCACATTTAAAAATTTATCCAAGCCTATTTCATTCAATTTGCAAATGAAAGTACTCAAGTGCAAGACTTCTTTGTGTTCCTAATATCTCTTAATCATGACAAAATTGATTTAGGAATCCTTCTAAATCTTTAGGAATCAATCTCCCCTTTCCGTGAGTCCAAAACATTCATAGAAGGATAGGAAATTCTCTTCGACATAGGCATTTCTCCCTCATGCATGATGCTTGGAGCTTCCTCAACACTGAAAGTGTTATGTTGTATGGGTCCTAACATGCATTAGGGGCTCTCTTTCAATGCTCCCCTCCTTAATGCATGACTTTCGGAGCCTCCTCAAGACTTCAAATGCTTCATTGCACGACTCCTAGCATACCTTAGGAGCTATCACCAATCTTTTTCATGCTTTATGTCATGGAGTTCTCTAAAATCTTAAATACATCATGTTGCAAGCTTTGGAAACCTAGAATCAAACTCTAAGTTTCCCTTGTCTTATTTGTTGGAGCACAAAACCAACAAATGATATCCTTGCTTATTGCTTTCCAAACCCACATAGAGGTTTTCCAAATAACCTCTAAGGAGCCCAAAGAAAGCACCAGTAAATCCTAGGGCCAAAATCCTAGACTTTTTTTATCTTGTTTGTTGATGCAGAATCAACAAATAACCATCATTCTTTTCTTCCTGTGTGATGATTTGGAGTCCCCCAAGACTTCAAACATGTCATTGAGACCTAACCTTGTGCTCTTCCACCTCACTTGTTAAACAAAAAATGTTTCAAAGATTCATTCTTAGTTTGCATTCCTCCAAGTTGCATACTACACGTGATGCAGGACTATCATGCAATGTAATGAGTGAATATGAATTTGCACGATTTTAAGAGCATAACAACTAAAATTACAAGTTAATCAAATGACAAAATGTAAGAAGGGTCACTGTCGTTTAGGCCAAATTACATGAGAGATTTGAAACATTACAAGTAACATAGAAACTCAAGACATGTGTATTAAATAGATTTCCAACAAGAATCCCTTTTTCTAACAATGAGATTAGTACATAGAAGGTAACTCAAATCCTACGTTTACTAAGCAACGGAGATTAGCGAAGTACGATCCTTTGCGGTTCCCTCATCACCTACAAGATTAGTGAATTCAAAAATAATTGAACAAGGGCCGAAGCTCACCCTTATTGAGAACCGGAGGTGATGATCCACTAGGCGTTGCTTATTTGCTCGTCGAGGGCTTCAACAAGAGAGTCCAAGATGCGCTCCACGTACTCTTCCACCGTGTGATCGATATTTGGATTGACGTCAAAGAAGGTGGAGTGCATAATGAGGAGGACGCCATGCTCGTCGTAGGCATAGCCGAAGTCAACTTCCGGATCCATGCATTTGACTTGCTTGGAGGAGAGAAGAATGCCTTCTTGCTGTCCTTGTTGGTTTTCCCTAAGAGAATGGAGTTTATCTTCAAAATCCAAGTGGAAGGAAGGGAGGGGGGTGGTCGGCCAAGGGAAGAAGCTTTAGGAGAGAAATAGGTTCAGATTTTAGGGGAAGTAATATGGAGGAAAAACAGGAATTAAATTCCAAATCAGATTTCTAGCTTTGCAAATAATTTGAATAGGCTAAAGGGTGATAGAGAGGGGCGGGTAGAAGGAGGGCAGAAATTGGGATTTAATTCCTAAGGGGGAGGCTCGATTTGGGTAGAAAATAAATAGGTGGTCCCTAGGGGGATTTCGGCCAAGGGAAAGAGAGAGAGAGAAGAGGTCTAGATGCAATGTATTTGGAGATTTGAGTTAATTAAATAATCAATCTCAGATTTTGATTGATTACTAATTAATGGGCTTTTCAAACTTAGGCAACTTAATTAGGAAAGTGTAGGGATTTGAATTTATTAAATAATCAATCTCAAATTTGGGATTGATTATTTAATTAGGAGACTTTCCAAACTTAGATCACTTTAATTTGGAAAGCTTTGACTTTTCAAACTCTTTTGAAATTTGAAATCAAATAATTTCCAAATCCAAATGAATCTATTTTAGGAAAGGGCATGGGGTGTGGCCGGCGGTTTGGATGGTGGGAGTAGGCCGACGGCTTGGGGTGGTGGTGGTGGCGGGGATAGGGGCCGTCGGTGGGGAGGAGAGGAGGGGACAATGAGGGGAGTTTGGACCGTGGGTGGGGGAGGGGGCAAGGGAAGAAGAAGAAGGAATAGGGAAGAAATTAGCCATGAACCCGGACACTTCTAAGGTTGGTGGGTGCTCCGATTCCCTCTCCTTTTTTTTTAAGAAGTGCAAATTGCATTAAAACAAAAGAGAAAGAAACAAATACAAGAACCTATGTGATAGCTAGCCTATCACAATTCTTCCTTATCAAGTCATAAATGCTTGAAGGAAGAACATCATCAAGAAAGTCTTCCCACAGAAAATCACCTGAGAGAGCAAATTGGGCACATGCATCCGCCAAACCATTGCCTTCTCTAGAAATGAAGTGAAAAATTACATTTTTAAAAGTATCTAGAAAGGAAAAATCCAAGTTATGAACCTTCCTGCTTCGATTCTCCAAACAAAGTGATTTTTGTAGCATATTGATGACATTCTTGTTGTCTCCTTCAATCACAATTCCTTACTTTTCACTCATCCAGTCTTTAATAACATCTTTGAAGTTAAAAATAGAGATCAGCTCTAACATAGAGATATCCCAATGCACAAATTTTCTTCCATATGCCATCAAGAACCTTCCTTTGTGGTCCCTTAATACTCCAGCTATGCTAGCTTCCCTGTTTTGCTTTAAGGATGCATCCACATTTAGTTTGATCCAATTTGTAGGCGGAGGAAACCAATTTTTAGACAACATTTGCTGGTTAGTTTCCTAGTTCGTGCAAATTGGAATAGTGATCGGGTGCACAAAATCAGCCAAAATTTGAGAAGCAACCAGACCTTCACTCCTCGGCTTGCTCTCATGCGTAAAAAGATTCCTTTTTTTCCAGTTTTGGTATACCGCAGATATATACAACTTTACAATACCTGGATTTGATTGAGCCATATACTCCAACTTATTGAAGCAGTTGGTAAAATTATTGAACATTGGTAGTGAAATACCCCACTTATTCAAAGTGGAAAGAATAGCTTTGAGCTTTGTACAATTACAAGCAATGTGGCCACTATCTTCCTGTACTAAGCAACCTCTTGGGCATATATCAGACTCACTCAATTTCCTACTGAACAACCAAGCTTTCGTTGGTATTGACTGATTAATCAATCTCTATCAAAATAAGAACTCCTTTGGGGAAACTTTAAGACTTCTCAACCAATTCACTTTATTCTGAATAGCAGGATGTTTATCCGAAGCTTGATAAGACAAAGAAACAATATTCTTACCCGAATTATTGTGTATTAATTCCAGCATGTCTTCCTCCTCTTCCCCCCCCCCCCCCCCCCCCCAATCAATTGGAATGCTCAAAATGATCTTCATTAAGTCTTCGGAGAACAAGTTACTTATCATATCCTTATCCCAGATTCCATCGCTATTAATCAAAACAGAGACAGTATCGTTCTCCAGCTTTTCAAAATGACACAAAGCTGGCCACCTGTTTAAGCTACTATCAAGTATCCAATTGTCATTAAAGATATTAACTCTTGCTCCATTAGATATTCTCCACCTGGTAATTGGCTTTAAGAAACGCGCACCATCTCTGATAATACGCCATGCAGGAGATGATGATCTCTTTACATCAGAGTTCCAAATCTCCTTCCCATATTTATTCGACAGAATTTTATTTAGAAGGACCTCCTTCCTATTAACATAATTCCAAGCAATACGTGCTCTAACCGGACCTTGCCTCTCCGATGCACCTTGAATACCAATACCGCCTAGATTCACCGGTGTACACATCATGTCCCATGAGACATAATGCATACCATTACGTCGTTGCTCTTTAAGCCACAAATAATTCCTGTAATGCTTATCCAGATCTTTGAGAATACTTTTCGGAATCAAAGAATGAGCCATATTGAATAAAGGGATTGAAGAGTAGATGGAGTTTATTAGCACAAGCTTCCCAGCCATAGACAAGTTGTGTGATCCCTAGGTATTGAGTTTATCCATCGCCTTTTCCAGAATTTCATTAAAGTCAGTTACCTTCAATCTTCTAAGAGCCATCTTTACACCAAGATATTTAAATTCCTCACCCTTCTGTAGCAAAGCATTTTATTCAACTTTTTTCCTTTTGGACCGAGTGACAGATCTTCCATACATAACCATTGATTTGCTTTTGTTAACGGTCTGTCCTGTCCAGCCACCATAATCACAAAGTATAGACAAAATAATCTTTGCATTATTGCCTGATGCTTTGGCTGCAATCAAAACATCATCAGCATATAACAAGTGTGTTATCTTTGGAGTATTAGGAGCTAACTTAATACCCAATTCATTGCCTCGTTCCACAAAAGCTTTGGACAGGAGTTCAGAACATATGATAAAGAGGCTAGGAGATAACATGCATCCTTGCCTAAAACCACATTCAGCCTTAATCCATCCACTTCTTTCCCATTAACTATAACAGAAAATAATGGATTCCTGATACATTGCTTAATAATGTTAATGAACACTTCAGGAAAACCAACTTCATACATGATCCTGTAGAGAGTTTCCCAACACATGCTATCATACGCTTGTTCCATGTCAAGCTTGAGTAACATAAACCCGGGTTTAGATTTAGAAAATCTCAGCTTATTGACCAATTCAAGGGCCAACAGGCAATTGTCAGAAATCATTCTTCCCGAAACAAAAGCACATTGATGTTCCGATATTATTGTGGGAAGACAAGCTTTCGACTTGAATTTATCCCTTAGACAAACATTTACCCCATAAAGTTTCATTGGACGACACAACTCATAGCTGTCTACAAAGATCATTCAGCCAAGTTGGGTCAAGTGCTGATTAAATATATTATGTTACATAACAATCAGAAATAACGGAATCAAAGGATTCATCCTCACATCCCCCCTCCAATCTGCTATAAGGTAAGGGTGGTATATTTTCTCAATCTAAAATCAAATTATTGCTATTATACACTACGCATTTACCTTCTAACAACTAACCTAAATCGAAAGTTCTCTCTTATCATCAGGGGGAGTAATTAATTATAGGGTGTTGCACCAATAGGAAACTTGAAACCATATCCTAAAGTCCTAGCAAACTAAGGGGTAAATCACTAGGCAGTGTCTTATCTGCAATCCCAACAGCCTATAAAAATTTGACCCGAAACACAAAACTCTCTCAAAAAAAGCCTGGGCACAATTTTGAAGCCCAATTGTTCATTATTAGAGGTAAGAACAATAGATTTAGAATTGAAGAATTTGCTATGATAACCTGGTTGTGCATTGATGAACCTCCTAAAAATAGTTTTAAGGAGAAGACCATAACAAAAGATTAATTGATAACTACATAGGAATTAGGAAGATAAATATGAATTAGGTCTATGTACTATTGTTTATGGTGTAATGTTCAACCATGAAAAGCATTGTGGTGTTTGCACCAGTGGTTGAAGATGAAGTATTCTTTCGATGCTCATGTGGAAGGTTATCATGGGAGAAGCACTGATAGAGCTGAGCAATGATACGCTATACAAAGACTCTCCCTCATAAGTTCATTATACGACGCATAAGTTTATTTCCTTCATAGTTAGTCAGAACCTTCAACAACTTTCAACTTAAATATTTATACCAAAATACTTCTCCAATCATTTGACTACCTTAGCCTTCAAATACTTTGAATAGATTTGCTAATCAAACTACTGTATTATCCACATAACTTTTCAAATCACAATAAGTATAGCATTTGTACTTAAAGCCTTAACATAATGTGGCATTTTTAGAGCCAACTTCACATTTTTGGGTCAATCTATCATATACTTCATTAATCACATCTGATCTCTTTTGCTTTTAGTGTTTTTGCAATTTTTTTGCATCATTTTTGTTCATTATCCTCACTTTATTTTTTCCACAAGCACCATTATGATAATTACAATCATGATGTTATATAATGCAACAAAATCAGAAAGATTTCTTGTCCAAAAATTTAGTTTTCACTGGAATGTCTGTTTGATATGGGGTTTTTGTAGGTAGTAAAATAAGAAACTAAAAGATTTAGATATACAGCAAATAATATTTTGAAGCAATGATCAAACTGCAGACATGAATTCTCATAGAAGTTCAATGGACCAAGAATGAATGTATTGACATTAAAGATATATTTCTAGATCAACTAAATCCATTTGGAAAGTACCAGGAAGGCATCCATAATGCATGCAGAACTGGTTTCATTTGTGATGAGATCGCCAGCTTGTATTTTTTCAAGAAAACTAAAATAATTGGAATGAATTTCTAAACATAAATCTCCAAGTAGAAACCGATATCATTGGGTGATAAGCTTTTGAGAACCATTGGAGGGAAGCCCCAAAAAATTAAAAAAACTTTTAACTTCTAAGTTTGTAATGAATGCATTGAAACTAAATATGCTGGTCAAGAATACCTTGATTCGTGATCATATAGGAAAGTGCTACTGTGCAGGAATGTGAAATTAGATACAACATGAATAACATCAAGCTTTTATCCCACTGTTTGAGGTCAACTACATGAATCCTTCTTCTCCATTATGTTCTATTAAGAGTCAAATTCTCATTTAAATTTAATAAAAGAATGTCAAAGAACAAGTAGAATGATAGCTGTATGATATGCAATTTTGGTGGATAAGAAGATAAATATTAAGAAAAAGCAGTAGATGATGCCAAAATCTACATATTTAGGCATCTTGACCTTATAATAAATTAGAAGACAATTCCAAAACAAACCCAAACTATTTGTATGCGACCAATTTAATTTGAAAATATCACATTTCTTCAAAATAGTCCCTCAACTATACATAATTAATATAAAAAAGTACTGAAATTATGATATAAAATTGATCCTTATTTTGCCACTCGACTATATAAAATTGATCTAAATTTAGTCTTTAAGATATTATTTTGGATCAATTTTGCACAACCAATGCATTAATTAGAGAAGTGTGATACTCTAGGATTAAATTGACCACATATCAATAGATAAGTAAAGCTATACATTGCACAAAGGATTCTAGTTAAAACAAAGAACAGTATTTACTACAGCAACAAAATTAAAGAAAATAAACAAAAGGACAATTGTAAATTTAAACTAAGACTTCCAAACTTAACCTGACTTGGGAAAATTTTGGAAATCATAAAGAGCATAAGATCAGATGAAGCAAAAATGAAAAATAAAACTGATGTCAAATAAATTACAAAGGAATCAAAGATAATTTAAAAATGAAAATACCGGAGATTGTGGGTTCATATGGCTAATAGCTTAAAATAGATTGAGAAGGTTCAGCATAAATAATTAATAGGAAGGAGGTCAAAGGAGCCAAGGGTAAAGTAAAAGATATAAAAAATGAGGTTGGTAAGACTTGAATATACCAGGAAGTTATCAAATCTCATTGCTTATGAAACTTTAAATAGAATTAGTAGAGAAGACGATTCAAAAAGCCAACCACAAATAGTAGTTGAAGGTGACAAATTATCTCAAGTATTTCCTATCAATCTTCGGAAAACAGCGAGAATTCTCCACAAAAATCCACATAAAACCACAAAAACAGTAGATAATTTGTATTATTTGATGAAAGGGGAACGGAAAATACCAAGATACAATTGATCCTCTATTCGAGAGGAGGATCTATCTCTCCCAAATCTCTAGACGCCGCTAGAGCCCAAAAGTGATGTAGGCAAGGATTCAAGAGAACCCTTGGCTACAAAAAGAAAACAAAATAAAAAAAAAATTTAGGTCTCCACAATACATTGGAGACCTAAAAAAGAAAGAAAAATACAACCATATAAAGAGAATTACATGACATACCAAAATATGACTTTAATAACTTGAAAATGACACTTACAAACATAAAACAACACCAATACTTCCTAAAGTTGCATTTCATTCATTTGAGAAGAAGGATACAATGGGGTGGATACTTGCGGAGTAGAAGAAAGAGATTAGAAGCCCGAGAAGAAAAGAGGAGAAGCTCGCAAGCTTTCCTAGAGGAGGAGGAGAAGAAGAGGCATTGCTCGCAAGCAATCCTAATAAACCCGCAGGTTCTTGTTCCAAAAATCACATTATCATCCATACTTTAAACAGCCACAAATCAAACCCTATTTATAGGATGAAAGGGGAAGCCGAACAGCCACAAAAACATCATTAATATTCTAATAAAAAAGGGAAAATAGAAGACCAAAAGACTCTCCAACAGCTGCTAAAAAGTCACAAGAAAAAACTGTCCATATACATCCACGTATAGGTCTCAAAGGGCGGAACCAGCAGGAACCGAGGAGGCCAGCAAGGGGGGCAGAACCCCAACAGCAGCCCACGGGAACAACAACAGTCAGGGGAAAACCGAAGGGACAAAGGGGAAGGAAGAACCTAGACTTCTACTTTTTTGAGCTAAAAAGTAGACAACTTACTAGACATTAATGAGCTAACAAGCAGCCCAAAGATTCATCAACTCAGCAGCTCCAAACAGTCCAAAACCGAGCAGCCCAGGCCCAAACCAAGAGACAAACAGCAGCCCAAAGCAAGAGCAGCCAAGGCCCAAATCAAGAGCAGCCAAGGTCCAAACCATGCTTACATCAAAAAGAAACCTAAGAGATCTCAAATTTCAGCCAAATTCAAGATGCCCTAACCCTAGGAAAACAGACTATTTAATGAATACAATTCAAAAGGAAATCTCTAAACAGTCCCTACATTCAATTTCCCTCCTAAACTTCATAAAAAATCCTTCCAAAACTGCTCTGCGTTGCTTGGGCGTCAGATCGGCATGCAACAGGCGGAGAGTTCCGCCTCTGTTGTTCGTAAGCCGGTCCGATATGGACTGGCTAGACCGGTCCAGTGGACCGGTCTAACAGAATGCTTGTAGTAATTAAAGCAAGTCAATTGAGTAAGCTTGTAGAATATAAAAAATCAAAATAATAACATAACATTCCCTAGAGACCACATTGAAATGTTCACAAATGGATATACAAGGTAGGAGATAATCAATAGCTCGCATTCTAAAAGTAACAATGCATATGCACTTCGTAAGAGATAATGCCTCTGATACATGACCATCGTCATCTGGGTATTGAGTGAGAATATCACCGGTTCAATACGCATGGAGAATGTGTTTGTTGGAAGAATAAAATATGAATATCAGGTAAATGTCAAATGCAGGAAAAAAAATTAATGAAATAAAGGCAATAGGAGCTAGAAATTTATGATCGAAAATTCTTGAGTTGGGAAAGATTGCGGCTAAAACTAGCTCATAAAAGTTAAATTATATTCAGAAAGAAATCTCCACATTAGTAGAAAAGCCAATACGGATTATAATCTTGTCCAAATGTTACCATTCATTGCCAAGTTAGCAATAGCACCAGCTGTGAGTCGCTGAATTGTCTCGTCTTTAGATGACTCAAGAAGCAAGAGAAGAGCATCTAACCCTCCTTCCTCAACAATCCTTTGCTGATTTAAATCTGTAAATCAGAAAATGTGTCTATTAACGAAATGAAACAGAACATTTAAGTTTATTTCAATTTGAATAGTTATATTCAAGTACTATATTAGGAAAATTAACATGGACCGCTCATTTCCGGCAGCATGAAACGGATGGCTTTTTGCGGAATGTAAGGGTTTCACATTGTCAGAACTATAAACAAGAATTTAAAGAATATATGCATTTTTCAGACTAGGCTTTGGCAATAGAGCACCCTTAACACTTGGTTGGAAGCCACAACTATGTAGAAAAGACTGTCTGAAAATTGGTGAAAGTATTTAACCAAAGTCGAAGGGAAAAAGCATAACTGGAAAAGCAATAATATTTGACATCAAATATAGAAACATTTGAATGCAAATAACCCAAAATAAATATGAAAGAATAACTAGATATGCAAACTGGTGGTAGGAAGAGTTACTATAAACTTCATTGCTGACAATACCATTGGAAGAATAACAAAAGAAAACTGCAATCTGCCGAGTGGGATTAAAGACTTGGAGCAGAGATCAAGGGCATTAGTACTGCTTGGTGTATGCCAACCATCTTCACACTAAGGTAGTGTACTATTCAAGAATTTTGAAAAGCTAAAAACCAAAACTTACTCAAAATATTACACCCCATTTTTTGCACATTTCAAAATTAGTAAGCAATATTTTTATAAAACCCTACAAATTATATTGATCATTCCAGTGTATATATATATATATATATATATATATATATATATATATATATATATATATATATAGGCAATTGTAAGTATATAAGCTTATATAAGTTAAATTAGTTTTTAAATTAAATAACCAATGTAAAAAAACTTAATGTTACTGTTAAATCCTAGCCGTCCCTTGGCATTTTGATCCCACGGCTAGGATGGGACTTCGTGGGAGGCTCACCTATCTATAACCAACGCAGCCTTCATTGTTGCCCTACTTGATATAGCCTTCATCGCTACTATTTGCCGCCACAATGTCTAAAGCAAATTCCTCCCAAAACTTTGACTAAACGGAGGACTCTATGATGCACCAAGGAAAAAGAGATCTCCAAAATATGCAATCTTCCTATCACTTAAATGGGAAGAATTACTTGAAGTGGTCTCAATTTGTGAAGACCTATTTGAAAGGAAAAGGAAAGTTGAATCACCTCCTTGGGGTAGGACCAAAAGAAGGAGATTCTAATTTTTAGGTATGGGATGAAGCGGACTCCATAATTATGTCATGATTGTGGAATTCCATGACTCCAAAAATTAGTGATACTTTTATGTTCCTATCTATTGCAAAGCACATATGGGATGTCACCAGGCAAACCTTCTCAGAGGCTCGGGATGCTGCCCAGATCTTTGAAATTAAGATCAAGGTGGGAAGCACAAAACAAAGAAGCAAAACTGTAACGGAATATGCTACTCTCCTTCAAAATTTGTGGCAAGAACTTGATCACTATAGATGCATAGAGACCAAGTGTCCAGAAGATATTGCTATCCTGAAAAATTTTATTGAGAAAGATAGAGTGCATGCCTTTCTTGCAGAATTAAATGTGGAGTTTGATCATGTTAGACTTCAGATCTTTGGAAAAGAGGAGACACCTCATTAAACAATACCATTTCTCTCATTCATGCCGAGGAAAGCTGACGAGGGGTAATGCTAGGGCCAAAGATAGTTGAAGGTTCAACAATGGTGTCAACCAAAGAGGCGTCATGGAAGAAAAAAGGTAAAATTCCTCAAAACCTAAAGACAAAGACTCCCTTTGGTGCAGTTATTGCAAAAATTAAGACACACAAATGAGACATGTTGGAAGATACATGAAAAGCCCCCAAGTAAGGAGTGGAATGAAAGAAGTGGACAAAAGAGCACATTACAAGCCAACATTACAACGAATCAGCCTAACCCACAAACGCAGTCCAACTTCAGAGATCTTAATAAAGAAAATATTGAAACTAAAACAACTTTTGGTATCTCTTGAAAAATCACCTATATGTTCTTCTCTTGCACTTTCAGGTAAGTTTTCTATATACATTGGATTAAATGCCTCTAGAAATCATTTGAAAGGATTATGGATCATTGACTCAGGAGCCACAGATCACATGACACACTCCACTACCTACTTCATCAACTATACTCCTTGCCCAATTGACAAAAAAATCATCACTGTTGATGGTTCTCTTACCAGAGTAGCAGGTCAAGGAGGCATACACTTATCTCCCTCCCTCACTCTAAAAAATGTGCTCCACGTACTTCAATTATTCACAAACCTAATCCACACATAAAAACTAACTAGTGACCATAAATGTCAAGTCTTATTTAACCCTACTTATTGCTTATTTCAGGACCAAAGATCGGGAAAAAAGATTGGACTTGCTATGGAGAGAGATGGACTGTCTACTTGGAAGAGTTGAACAAATCTAATATTATCAATAATGGCTATTCAATGTTATCTCTATTTGATAAAAAATCTACTATTTGACTTCACCATTTTAGATTAGGACATCCATCTTTTGATGCCTTAAGAAATATGTACCAAAAATTTTTTATAAGTTCAAAATGAATCTTTTCATTGTTAAACCTATAAGTTAACCAAGCATAAATGAGTTTCTTTTCTAAATAAATATGAGAGATGTAATACTCCCTTTTACATTATTCATAATGATATTTGGGGACCCTCAAAAATCCCTAACATCTTAGGAGCCCGAAGGTTTGTATCCTTCATTGATTACTGTACTAGAGTTTCTTGGATCTTTCTCTTTAAAAACAAATCCAATGTTAGCACTATCCTCCCCATTTTTCATATCATGATCCAGAACCAATTCGGGGTAAAAATAAAAAAAAAAATTCGTTCAGAAAATGTTAAAGATCACTTCAACCAAACCTAATCCTCCTTTCAAAAAGAAGTTATCATTCACGAGTCTTGCTGCATTCACACCCCATAATTAAACGGGATTGCAGAAAAAAATGGTAACCTTCTAGCCTCCACTGTGCACTTTTATTCCACCACAATGTACCCAAATCCTACTGGGGGGAAGCCCTTCTGACTGCCACATATCTCATAAATCGACTACCTTCAAAAATCTTGGGACTAAAAACACCAATGGATACTCTATCATCTTTTTACCCCGAATTCCGAATCCATAATAACCTTATACTCAAAATCTTTTAGTGCACTACTTATGTTCACATTCATGAAAAGAATAGAGAAAAATTAGATCCAATAGCACTCAAATGTATCTTTATTGGATATTCATCTACTCAAAAAGGTTATAAGTGTTATCATCCCTCCGCCAAGAAAACTCTTATATATGTTGACGTTACATTTGATGAACAAAAATCCTATTTCATCAAACCTCATCTTCAGGGGGAGACTAAAATTGAGGAAGATGAGAAAAGTGAGCTTGCCCCTCCTGACCTTCTAGCTCCACCACAAATCAATCCATAGAAACCTAAAATCAAAGCTAGGGAAACTGAGGACAAACCTATTATGGATAACAGGAGGTTTGGGCAAGTGTATTCTAGGCGTATAAATCCAAATTATGCTCCAAAGCAGATCCAAGAATCTGAACCGTTAGCTGAAATTGAGATAAACACAAGTTCACCAAAAAAACTCCCTTGTACCCTATAACAAACTTTGTATCATTCCATACTTCTCACCTTCACACAAAAATTTTCTGGTTACACTAAATGATATTTATATTCCTAATAATATTTCTGAGGCCTTATCAAATGAAAATTGAAAAAGTGTCATGAAAGATGAAATGCTGGCCTTAGAGAAGAACAATACATGAGAGATCAATGACCTACCAATAGGAAAAAAATCAGTCGGCTGCAAATGAGTGTTCTCTTTGAAATTTAAAGCTGTATATTAGAAAGGTATAAGGCAAGACTGATGGCGAAAGGATACACTCAGACGTACGGTATTGACTACTAGGAAACTTTTGCACCGGTGGCCAAGATAAACACCGTGAGGATCCTGCTCTCACCAGCAGCTAATTACAACTGGCATCTGGAACAGCTAGATGTCAAAAATGCATTCTTACACGGTGACTTGGAGGAAGAAATATTTATGGAGATTCTACCAGGATTCAAGGAGAAATTTAGGGGTAACAAAGTGTGCAGGTTAAAAAGGCCCTAGAGGGGCAAAGCAGTCACCTAGAACTTTGGTTTGGAAGATTCTCAAAATTTATGCTACTTAATGGTTATCGACAGAGAAAAGGGGACCATACCTTATTCTTCAAGCACTCAAATTCAGGACAAGTTACAATTCTATTAGTTTATGTGGATGATATCATCTTGATTGGGAATGATGTAAAGGAGAAAGTGATTTTGAAGAAATATCTTGCCAAGGAATTTGAGATCAAAGATTTTGGTAGATTAAAATATTTTCTTGGAATTGAAGTTGCCCACTCCAGTAAAGGAATCTTCATTTCACAACAAAAGTACATTAATGATCTTTTTAAAGAAACAGACAAACTAGCTTATAAACCAGCACCAACACCAGTAGAACCAAATCATAAATTGAGGGAAGCTAAAGAAGATCCAAATATAGATAAAGGATCTTACCAGAGACTTGTTGGAAAATTAATCTACCTTTCTCACACCAGACCAGATATAGCGGTTGTTGTAAGCATGGTTAGCCAATTTATGCAAAATCCAAAGCAAACTCACATGCAAGCTGTAGACATAATACTACAATATCTTAAAGGGATTCTCTTCAGAAGAGACTGTGGAATAATCCCAGAAGCATATACTGATGCAGATTATGCAGGATCACTAGTAGATAGACGATCTACCACAGGATACTGAACATTCCTTAGAGGAAATCTTGTTACATGGAGTAGCAAGAAACAAAATGTAGTGGCAAGGTCTAGTGCAAAAGCAGAATACAGAGCTATGGCCTTGAGAATATGTGAGCTACTATGGATCAAGATGATTCTAGAAGACCTAAGGATTAAGTGAGAAGGACCAATGAAGTTACACTGTGATAACAAATCAACAATTAGCATAGCTCATAATTCGGTTCAGCATGATAGGACCAAGCATATAGAAGTAGACAAATATTTCATAAAAGAGAAATTAGACAGTGGTCTTATATGTATCGATCATGTCTCATTAAAAGATCAGCTTGCAGATATTCTTACCAAGGGACTCGATAACTCTATCTTTCTGGGACTAATTACCAAGCTGGGAATGACAGATCTGTATTCCCCAACTTGAGGGGGAGTGTTAACTTAAATCCTAGCCATCCCCTGGCATTTTGATCCCATGGTTAGGATGGGAATTCATGGGAGGCTCACCTATTAGATCCCCTTAGCTTTTTAATCCCACGGCTAGGATGAGAATCTGTGGGAAGCTCACCAGGATCACACCGATCTCCATCCATATTTAGCTGGCTGATTTAGGAATGATTATATTAGAGCAGTTATGAATGATTTTGTAATTATTTGTTTCTTTATTAAAATATCTTGTATAGATCTATAAATAGAAATAATTTTTTGCAATAAAATTAAGCATTTTTCCTCTCCAATTCTCTTAATTTAACAGTTACTATTCACAGACTATTGTATTGTAGCATCCATTGCATTTTCAACAATTCCAGTTATCTTTGCATGCAATGGCTGATGCAGATGGGACAATGGATATTAATTAAGGGAAATTAGAAGAATTGGGTATTATAATACCCATAATTACTATATATATATATATATATATATATATATATATATATATATATATATATATATATATATATATAATAGCAAGCCGACAGCTGACTTGACATAAGATTATTAGATAACATCAATTTGGCTGCTTGAGTAAATATTCTTGACATCAAATAAGATGACTTCAATCTTCTGAGCTTATGTTATCCTTGGATTTGTCATTTTTTTACAAATGATTGCAGTAGATGGATGAATTTTATTTTAAATTTTAGGGGAATAAATTTCACCTATGGATTTTTAGATTTTATTATATTTTTTTAATTTTTATATTTTTATCTGAATGTGGCCTTTAAGTTGTTGTTGGGGCCTTGAAGTAATATGTATTGGGATTTGAGGCAATGTTGACTGATATAGTCTCCTTCAGTTGATATTTATTTTCAACATGGTCATTATTGGGATTTTGAGTGCTTTCATTTTGTTGCTTTCAACTTTATCAACTCAGCCAAGTTGCTTGTAGAGTTTATATTTGCAATTGTAATTGTAATACAAAACATCATTGTGCCACAGGAATAACATAAAACAAGTGCCACAGGACTAATGCAAGATACAACTAGATTAAAAAAGCAAAACATATTTGCTACCTTCAGCAGCAAGATTAGCAACGACCTTGACAGCATGAGTTTGTACATCCAAATCTTCTGACTTTAATAGAGCCAATACTTTTGGTAGGCCAACTGATGGTATCAGATCACATGAAACAGAGGGAAAAAAGCACAAAAAAATAAACAACAGTTGAAGTAGCATGACATGGCAAATCCATAGTGCAAATAATAGTGATTCATGCCTTCCTCAAATATTTTGGCAATGGTCGTTCTTTGACCAGGAATAGTCCCTCTTGGTTTGCTTGACTTGGATAGATTCATAGGAAATTCTAATCCAGACGATGGTTTAATCATGTTGCTCCTGCCTTTGGACATTTCAGCCTATAAAACAGCAAAATGTTAAGTCCTGCAAAACCATACATTCAACGTCGTAAACTTATTCTGCAAACATTCTGACATTGGATACCTCAAAGGCAACTCTATTATCAGATAATAGCTTATTCAGTTTGATGATGTCAAATTCAAGAGATTTCCTGCGCTTTTCTTCATCTAGCAATTTTTCCTGAGAAGATCTAAGCTCTTTAACTAACAACTCCTGCACAAGAAAATAAAACAACAGTTGCGAATGGAATAGGACATACGATTCATGCCACAACAGCATCTTTAGCACAGAGTTCAAGTTAGTTCTTAATTAGAAGCCTGTTTCCTTGTTATCACCGGTACAATCAAATTGCACAAACAACGCTAAACTGGAGTCATTTTACATATTCTCCAACGCTTTGTCTATATCCCTCTCTCATCAAAAAGCAACCTCTTCGAAAAATCAACTTTTTATAAGCACAATATTTTACCTAGCAACAAGCCTTAGACTTCATCTGCTCATACATCGCTTTTATATTGTGTTTTAAAAAGCATTTTATCACAATTTTGATTTCTATGGGAGGCATACAATGAAATCCCTACTATGCATCTAACAACTACACAAATATGGAGAATACACCAGCAGAGGAGGTTGTTCACATCTTTATGCAAGCAGCAACAACATCATTTGTCATGCCACAAATAACTGATACAACACAATAATGATCGATTGATCATTAAACCAATTTAGCCTACAAAAGAGCCATTGCATGGATCAACAAAAAGGACTGAACAAGGCTACAAAAAAGTTTAACCAGCTATTTTCATTCCTTTTAATACCACTATTAATTTTAGTTGAATTTCTTAGTATTTATTTGTATATTTGTATTAGGTTAAATGCAACAAGAATAAGAATAATTCATTCTTAATTCAAACAAAAAGGATAAAGATAATATAATCCTTATCTTAGGATTTATTTTCCTTTAAAAATAGGGTTTGGTTGTATGGGCTTTTGAAAAATATTAATTGATAATGAATTATTGATGAGACCAATTATCAGTACTCTTCTTCCTCTTTTGATCTAAGTTGTGTACATAAATCACTTAATTATGTATATTCCTTCAACTTCCTCTCCTTATTCTTCCTATCGAAATATCACAATACATTTTGTTGTAATCCTCTCTATCAATTCCGTATCAGAGCATCTTCCATTATCTATATAAAATTGATAAAAAAAAGCCTGGTTCATTGTTCCTTGGCATCTTTCTTTGACCGCCTCCCCTGAATTCCATGCACCCTTAACTAGCCCGCCTCCTCTCCGAAACAACATACATCTATGAAACTACAATAAATTAAAAACTTTATTCTATAAAACACAATCCTATTAACTAAAGCTTGATTCCAAATCCAAGGTCGAAATTTCCAGCAAGCCTTTCGCTCATCATGCAAACCACATTAAAATTACATCCATAAATTACCTAGCTACAACACCCACATCCCTAAAATCATACATTTGCCACCACAAAATCATATTACATCTAACTTCAATTCAGAATTGCATATACTTGTATATCATTCTGTAACATCTTTCTCATGTATTATGAGAATCCTGTGGGCTCCGAAAATTCGGCCCCGGCCTCCACCCATGTTGCTTTTCTTCGGGAGGAGTTTTAACGGATTAAGTTCCGGGGTAAATTTTGGAAGACAGATGGATTTGTAGATAAGACACTACCCAGAGATTTCGCCCTCATTTTGCGAGGACTTTATGATCTGAGTTCTGGTTTCTTATAGGCGCAAGCCCCTATAGTTAATTACCCCTCCCGATAACGAGAGAGAACGTTCAATTAAGGCTAGTCGTCAATCAGGTACGTAGAGATACGTGTTATCTGACATATAGTAGCAGCATGGGTTGAAGGTTTGAAAATTTGAAGGTTTGATATTTAAAATCAAAAATTTCACCATCTTGCACTTAAAGCGGATGGTGGGGGAATGGATGATGGACCCGATCAAGATCCCATGGTTCCGTCGTCCCGGGCCATCGCGCTCCCTGGTCTACTTAGTCAGAGGAGATAGTCGACCCAACCTAACAGAAGGATCCTTGTCGGCAGCCATGGGTTACTTCATCCAAGGAGACCTGGGGTGAATGTTTATCTAAGGGGACAAATTTGAATCCACCTTAGCTGACAGAGGGCTTTGTACCTTATCAATCATATCCTATTGATTCATATCTGAAGGATTTGATGCCACTAAGGAACGTATTGGCCCTGGCCATAACCGTTATCTCGTGGTGCCATTTGGCGGCAAAGCCACTCGGTTCAGAGGGCCCCGACTCATAACCGTTTATCCTGCAGTGCCATTTTGCAACGAAACTGCCGGTAAGAGAACACGTACCATGTCCTTACTGGCAGGAGATTGTTTGAGAATGGATCCTAATGATATTCTCGACTAGGCATTAGCTTTTTGTGAGCTGAAGTATTTTTTAATTTGTCCACCTCGACCAACTATTACGGAGGATGGATGAATTTTGCTTTAAGTGGTTTATGATTAATTTTTTATTTTAAATATCTTGGGGTTTTAAAATTTTGGGATTTTCTAGAGTCTGGAGTTTTGTGGGTATTTGGGTGGAGCTTGAAAGGCATTTGAAAATATTTGTGAACCCCTCCGGTTGAGATAAACATTTAACACGGCCATCATTGGGGTGTTTATGGGGAATTCCATTCATAGGTTAAACCTTGTCGACTCTATCGAACTGTCGTTAGAGGATCGGGTTTCGTAGGCTTCAGATTTTTATTAGTGAACTTTCTTTGTTGAAGGCTTTGAAGGCCTAATATGAACTATAAAACAAATATTTTGGTCGATCTCGTGACCGCATATTTGTTTTATGGTTTGAGCCATGTCGACTCCTATCTACCTACATAGAAGGATCGGGCTCAAACTTGGGTTCATTTATTGACCCGCGCAGCATCCCTAGACGTCACGTGTGTACCAATAACACGCTCGTCAGAGCCCATGCGGGTGTTTGGGGGCATTTTATGATTATTTACCAAATTTTGTCGACTCCTATTTACATGCTTAGGAGGATCAGGCTCAAATTTATTAACCCGCACAGCATCCCTAGACGTCACATGTGTACCCATAACACGCTCGCCGAGGCCCATGCGGGTATAGTGATTGTACATGTCCCTTTTTGTGTACCTATGTGTATACAAATTAAAGTGCATGTGCGGGGACATTTTTAGAAAGCATTTGACGCTGCTCAGTTGTGTAGGAAAACCCTCGTTTGAATGCAACGCTCTATTTGGAAGCTCATACACGCCTTATATCTGATTGCATATAGGTTGCAAATCCGGTGGCGTGCCGTTGTACTACAGTTATTTGTCCCTTTTATATAGTTAGATTGTCGTACACTACTTGCATGGTTTATTCGGGTAGATTGTAGTGCAATAACGAATCTCCTGCTTTTGCTTGTAGATACTTGCATTTGCTGCAGCTCTCTTGTATTTTATTTTTGGACAACATATTGGGTGTGTAATAGGTTTTCTACAGCGGCTTGTAGGAGCCTGTATTTGTTACAGTTCTTTTCTATATTTGCCCTGTAGACGACATGTCGAGTGCATGACAGATCTTTTACAATGATTCGTAAATATTTGTATTTGATGCATATCATCTGCTTCTACTTGTGGGGAGCTGGTGTATTCACTTTCAATCAAGTGGTATTGATTGTACAAAGGCAACATTTGCTTGTAGATGGCATATAGGGCTTACAGTGGGTCTCCTAGAACAGCTCGTAGGAGCTTGTATCTGCTACACATTATCCGGTGTTGGCTTGCATATAGCATGTAATGCATAGGACGGATCTTCAACGACTGCTACAAAAGCTTGTAGGTGTGCTTGCGTTTGCTGTGGTCTTTGGCCCATACAGTGCACCCGCCACCAATGCAGGTAAGAAGGTAGATGTATTCATTCATAGACTGAAATTGACTACAGGATATTGCGTTTACTGAAGTCTTTCTATATCTACCCATGGATGGCATGTTGTACATACATCTGTGTTCGTAGAGAAATTGTATGTACTGCAGGTCTTCTAATGTTGCTGGTAGGACGTCAATGTACTCACTGTATGAATATCCTGGCATTTACTGTATGTCGCATTTGTATGTTTGTAGGGGACTTTGCTGTTAGCAGGCAAACTGATACGTTCATTTGTGTGTGATATTTGATTGTCAAAGAATCAACGTAGGCACTTGATTATTGAATGATTCTTGACTGCAAGGAGGCTCTAATATCCGTTGCACATTATTCGTCACCATTCGTAGATGAACTGTTGTGCACAGTACATCTCTCATAGTTGCTTGTAGGCCTTATATATACTCATGTCCACAGGAGATTTGCCATACTTGTGATATACCACCTGTTGTTATCCACAAGTATTGCATCATCTATCACTGATTGCAGGGAGATCAACACACTTATTCGCTCGCTTACCATCGTTGACTGCAAAAGTGACCTAAAACATGTTGCATGTTGCTCGTTGTTATTCATAGATAGGCCACTGTAGCTTGACGGACTTTCTACAGTTGCTTGCAGATGTTTATCTTTACGACAGCTTATTATACCAGCTTGCATATCAATCATCATTTCACAGATTCCCTGATAACTGTATCCAAAGCATTCTACAATAAGCTTGTTGATGTCATCTACAAGACATCGTTACATTCAGTATTTGTTATTTTTATATGAGTCATTATATGTCTGAGGGGTCTTCTACTATCGTTTGTAAAAGTCATCATTTCAACTTGCAAGTTGATTATATTTTGCATTAAAGCTTTCGTTGATGCGGCAAAAAGATGCCCGTGCATTTTACAGTTGGCTGCTATCACTTAGAAGTACTGTGTACTTAACAGTATGGGAACTGTTGTAGGAGTTTATTGCATTTACATCATGTCCACCTTCACCATTCACATGTTTCGATGATTGATGTTTGCTTGTGATTGAAGTGTTATGCGACCATGAATCTCCTCACACTAGTTGTGTCTGTATTCATTACAATTCTTCCACATGGCCTCTTAGTAAGTGGTCATGCTTATCGACATAACTTGAGCAACTATGAGAACCACTATATCATTGCTCATTGGTATCATCTAAAATATTGCTTGCGATACATTTTTGCTAGAAAACCCAAACTTAAACCAAAATGGGATAAAATTTCCTCTTTTCTTTGCAAATTATTGCAATTATCCAAGAGATGTTTTTGGGGCTGTACCTCATTAGACAACTAAGTTAATCAAAGAGCTATTTTAGACAATCTTCCATCCAAAAAATTGAAATGTCGCCAAGTGCCAACTTCCTTCAAAAAATTGGAGGAATGCCACCGAGCATTTTGAAGACGATCAAAGCAAACACATTAGCCAGATAGGGACTAAACTTATAATGGTGCCCTAGGCTCTCTTCCAACTTATAAAAAATTGACTCCATACTTTATATACAAATTATTAAATTTCCCTTAGATAACAAAAATGTCCCTAGGGGATCAAAATAAGAACATTTCTCTTTAGCTGCTTTTGAAATTATATAAACGCTCTTAGGGCTCAAATTTATCAAAAGGCCCTTTGATGGTCAAATGATCAAAACACCTCAAGTTTCATGTTCAAAATTGTATGTCCCTTATGGACAACTCTAAAAGCAATTAAGTGCCTTATGCTGCTCTCAAATGACCAAGATACCTAGTAGATTAAAATGCCCTCATTGAGCTCCTTAGAATTACAAAAGTAAGCTAATTCTTTTTCAAAAATGCAAGTTACCCCTTTTGACATTTTTGAAATCGGCACTCTCCATGTCTCTTAGTTGTCAAGCATTCCCCTGACGCAGGAATAGGAATAAACTCTATTAATCAACCATATCTTCAAGCTTCCATTGAAATAAGACTGCAAGTACTCAAATACTCGAAGTTTCAGGAGAACTAGCCCTATAAGTCTCTGCATATAAAAAATTTAAATCATACAATTATGTTTAAATTGAACAAATTGTGATTTACTATACTGCACGAAAGTTACCAATGAATTTCAGGAGAAAAAAATATAACTAGCATAATAATTCTATAGATTAGGTGTTACTTAATATTTTTGAAAAAATAATTAGTAATTTTTTTATTCTCATTCACTATATTGGGTAAGTTCATAATGCATAATATAAATTAGAAATTTAACATTAACTTATTAAGTGATGTCTCCAATATGCAATATTAAAAAAGTTGTTTTACTCTGCCGCCCATTGTAGGGGACTACTTTAGGAGGATGAACAATAAAAGAATTAAAAAAGAGAGTTTTATTTTTAGATTGAGCTCTTAAGTTATGTTTTTTTTTAGATTAAACTTATATTTATATTTATATTTTAATAATAGAAAAGATAAAACTAAATTTAAGTTGATTTCTTATATTTTTTATCATGAGTTTACAATAACTATCAAAATACATGATATATTGAATGGATCAAATAATAGATAAATTTAGATAAATAGGATTTATTTTTTAAATAGAAAAACATTTTTTATCTCACTAATTGAAAAAATATTAAAAAGTGTGTAGCTTTTTTATGATATCTAAATTTTGCTTTTAGTTTTCTCTCCTGTTTTCCTTTTTTTGACTGAATAAAAATTTCAAAAAAACTTGAAATGAAGCCTTTTTTTGCCATATACATTTATTTTTTGGTTTTTTTCCCCTCTTCTTTCCCTTACTATATACAATATGGATTTATAAATTATGGTAAATACCTTAATAAATTGGGAAAGGGAACATGCTTCTGTCTCCCTTTATGTCTCTTTTCCTCTCTGTCACAGAATATAAATCTGCCAGGAAAAATTCTGGTAAAAGAAAAGTATAATCTCATTATTGGTTGCTATATATCCTTTTGACAGACTGAACTAATTATGTTTTCCATTAACTGGGATTCCATGATCATACTATATGGCAATATCAAAATATATGATGGCTAGAAATTTACGGTCGATTACTTATCCAATAATATTTGACATAAAATTTGTGTTAATTTTTTATATTATTGGCCGCACCAACTTGAGAGCTTAGCTTTTCAGAAGTTACTTGCTGATACTACGCAAATGTACGAGGAAAAAGTAGCGGAGTTGATTAAGAAATTTGAAGCTGAGCATTCACAGGTCTCTAGTTTGGAAGAACAGTTTGGTTCTGTGCGACAACAACTAAGTGATAGTATTGACTCAGTTGAGGTAACAAAGGCACCTACACAGCTAGTTGATTGTCTCTTGTTTTAAATATGGCATATTTTTGTGCTTATGGTATTCTTGTTAAGCTACTATTTTTCTATATGCAACTATTCGCAATAGAGCTATGGATTTAGAAATCTTGTAATTTTTTTTTATCTTTTGCTTTCAGGAGATGTCCTCTGGTGTATAAGTTGGTGGCTATTTTGAGTAATGTTGCTTTTTTTAAGATCTGATGGATCATAATTAAGGGAAAGAACTATACTACCTCTTATCTTCATGCATTTATTTGTAAAATTCTATTAACCATTTTCTAATGTTATACGAAACAAGGTGATTCCTGGGAACTAAAATTCGATTAACATTATTCTATGTACTTGCAATCTAAATTATTCTTAAAGTCTCCACTCAAGACTTGATCCTCACCAACTTTCTCCTCATCTACTAAACCTCATATGGATCGAGTTATAGTGTTGGTAGTTCTCTTTGTTGGTGCTGCTTACCCTCCATCACCGCCTGTTATTTCGAAAGCCTGGTTGCCCCTTGCAATTCTTCGCCATGTGTCAAGTTAATATGTGTTGCTACTGGTGCGTGTGCATATTATTCTTTTGTTGTTATTGAAAGGTTATCTATAGCTAGGGTCCTAGTTGAAATTGATGTTACAATTTCTTTGAAAAAGAAGATTTTTATGGGTTCTTTTTTAAAAGGTTGATTTGAGAGCATGCTTTACTATTATAGTTCATTTTGTAAAATTTTTGGTCTCAAATGATCAAATTGCTTAAAGGCTCTCCCTGAACTAAGAAAAGTGTCTTATGTGGGTCCCAACAATCAATGGGGATCAATCAAATGATCAGTCTCCCTTCAAACTTGGTGGTCATTGTTCCTTCTACTTTAGATATGAAATATAATCAAAATCTAGTGTCACTGTGTCATAATGAAATTTATGTTGCTCCTTTCTTTTGATCCATTTGTCCGATGATGTGGTTGGAGCCTCATTGTCAAGCCTGAATATTTACTTTGACTCATAAGTCATGATAGCGCCTACTCAACATAGTTATAATGTTACTAGGACGCTAGTGACTTGGAATATGAGCATGCATATACTTTTGATGGAAGCCTTAATAGTATCAAAGCACAAGTAGATAATGTGTTTCAAATCCAGTTTTCCCGGCGAGGTAGGAATAGAAAAAAATATTTCTCGATTTTCCTAGGTTTACTAAATTTCAAGCAGGACACAACAACTAACAAAACGACTTTGGCATTCTTGACTTATGAGGAGTTTATGGATCTTTGCTCTGATGTTATCAGTTGTTTTGATATTTGCTTTATGTTTTTTCTTCTTCTTGTCCTTTTTAATTTATTTTTGGGTGCCCGTTTAACAGAATGGTTATAACATTTCGTTTTTATAAAGAAATATTTCCCTCTTATTAGCTTTTGTAATAAACATGTTTTCTAAAGGCTATTTAATGCTTTCATATATCCTATATCCTTAGAAAATTTTGATTTGGACTATTATGAGTAAAGGATATATTTAGAAATTATTATAGAAGAGGATGGTGGGAGGAGCACTTATGACAGATAAGGTAGTAGGAATTGGACTTAGTTGCTTTGGGCATATACAATAGACAGTGAAATATGCTTCAATAAGATGGGTAAATTGCTCTGGTGTCCCTGAGATTTTTATCTCAGTTCATGAAGGTACACATTTTTAAGAAGTCTACATTTTGATCTCTCACATACATGCTTCTTTTATGAAGGTCATTTCATAAACATCACCACTAATTGGAAGAAGAAAATGACAAAATAACCCACTTTTTCCTTCTATGGTTCTATTAACCTCAACAGTGTCACCTTCCTCAATTTCCCCCTGCTTCCTTGATGTAAGACAGTTGAGGATCTATGATTACTTTAATTGTAATAAAAATTAGACATTTTTAATTCAAGCACGCCTCATTCAACCTTAATAATAATATAATATAAAATTTAAAAACGATCAAGTTTTATATTAAAAAGGAATTCGGCTCATATCACATTTGACGAAATTTCAATTAGTACACACCAATGAATAAATAAATTCGAAACAAGAAGAAAGTAAAATTCATTCAAAAGGAAGAATCATGTCTCCACTGTCGTACAATTAGATTGCCCCCAAAAGTTTGTGTCACCCTGCAAAGGCTTGTAGATGATTCATCCAACGCACACTCAAACAAGAATTGAAAGAACCGGAATTTTGTTTCAATCTTGAATGTTAAATGATTTTTTCATGCCTCTGTTGATGTGGACATCTAACCATGAAAGCTTATCAGAGGAGGAGACGAAGATCGACGGCCCTGATCGCACCATTTTATTTTAAGTTATTATTTGTATTTTTATTTATTTATGCATTTTTCGTTTTTACCCTCACTTAAGGGAGTAGGTGCTTGTGACCCCAGAGGGCACTTTTGACTTTTGTTTCGTATTTTGGGCTATTTATAGCCTCCTCCTTTCTTGTAATGGTTAATGGATGAATATTAAGAAAACTTTCAGCACTTTGATCTGGGAGCTATGGGAGTTCTTAGGAGAGTGAAAGTCCCTATGTGAGGGCACGCAATACCCACCAGCCGCATGAAGCGTCCGGTCTCGTGGTTTGAAGTCCCTAGGTGAGGACAACGTATCACCTGTCAATCATAGGAAACGTCAGGGCTCACGGCTTAGCTTCTTTCTCTAATCCCCTACCTCCTTCTCCTTTAACCGCCGGCTAAATCTCCCCCTAGCCGCAGACGTTCTACCTCCCATCCTCTTCTCCACCACCGGCCACCGATCCCTTTTCCTCTCAACGGCGGCCACCACCCTCCCCTTCTTCCAATCGCCGGTCTCCTCCCCATCTCCACCTCAAACCGTCGGCCAACGCTACCCTTTCCCTACCGCCGGCCAAGTCCCATTCCCCCACCTAACCCCCGGCCGAATCCCCACCCCCTTTCAATTCCTACTACCTTATCTGTCATAAGTGCTCCTCCCACCATCCTCTACTATAATAATTTCTAAATATATCCTTTACTCATAATAGACCAAATCAAAATTTTCTAAGGATACAGGATATATGAAAGCATTAAATAGCCTTTAGAAAACATGTTTATTACAAAAGCTAATAAGAGGGAAATATTTCTTTATAAAAACGAAATGTTATAACCATTCTGTTAAACGGGCACCCAAAAATAAATTAAAAAAGACAAGAAGAAGAAAAAACATAAAGAAAATATCAAAACAATGAAGAAGGAAAAGTAATAACATCCTTTGACACGCACTCCTCCCAAATCATAAACAATGCTCGAGGAGTATCGTTTCTTGTCTTTCTTTGCAAATTTGGAGCAATTTGAAAGATTTTTTGAGAAGAATTATAACCCTACAATAGGAGGAGAAGCTTAGAAAATGGCACATCTATGAACAAACATTTCTTTTTTGAGATTAATTTGAAACTTAGAATTGGGGTATTTTGATCTCAAAATTTATATCATTCAAATTTAAGTAAAACATTACATTGCATGAGCATAATGAATAAAAAAGTTACAATTGTTGGCAAATAAGAACCTATAAAAACCACCATTTAATCTCAGACGTTAACTTGTAAATTAGAAAAGGGCTAAGGAACAAATCAACGTTAAAAACATTGAGCTATGTGAATCGTGGAAAAAGTTTAGAGGCTTGAGGGAAATTTATCTTAAAATTAATCTAAAAAAATTAAGAAGGAAAAGTAATAAATCAGAGGTAACATGTATAGAAGTTGGGCAAAAAGTTTTATGTAAAACAAAGTTGACACCACATGTGGCAATCTACGAAATGAATGGATAATGAGGATTTCTTAAACTTTTGCTAGATAGTTGTTACAAGGTCGATGTGAGTATCAAAAATTTTTACTAGCTTGCACTATATATTTTAGACAATAATAATAGTAAATATGACCAACTCTTATATATGGTTTAGCTTCTAATATTCGTATCATAGAGTATATTCTTCTTCTAATAAATATCTGATATTTCATCTTTTGTCATTGAACTTAAGATTGTGGAAACTGTTCTTTCAAAATAATATAGCCATAGCGCCACCTAATAAGGGTCCTTGACTGATATTGCTCAGAAGCAACAAAAAACAATCGACGACCTAATTTTAAAGTTACACGAGATGTCAATGATGAAGAAAGAAGCTGAAGGCATAAACCAGTCGCTAGAGGCAATGAAAGATGAACTCTTGTCTGAAAAGGTATGAGCTTTCCTAGCATGTTCATTCAATGTATAATGTGCAACATATCGCTTTTTTTATATCATAGAATGTCATCTTCACACAGTGGGCATATATATAACTAATGTAATTTGTCTATACAACTGATACCTGGCTGTTGAAATCTACAATAAACCTAAAGAAGTAGAATGGCAATCAACTTTATCTGTTACATAGTTGAACATCTTTGGACTAGGTGAACTGACAAGCCATTAATTGAGTTTTCATAAAAACCGTATTGTATAAAATTGCCACATGAAAATCAACAAATAAGTAGTCTTTGGCAGTTTTTAAGAGCAAATTGAAATCTTCAGAGGTAGAGACCGGGTTACAGAGAGAAGAACTTCATTAAGTTCCTATTCTTACCAATGTGTCCTACTTTTAAATGTACATACGCTAAAATGCAGTATCTAGGTATCGACGGTGTGATAATGCAAAGTTGTCTAAGTGTAGTAACCCAAAAAAAGTATGATTTTTCTTGATAATCTGGGGTTAATGATGGAGGAGGTAAGCAGTAAAATGAGTTGTGAAAGTTTTATAGGAATAAGAAAGAGACCAAGATGTATGAAAATTTTGCGTACACTATTTGGAGCAATTCACATGCACCATTTGCATCAAAATAAAGTGAACACATCAACTCTTCCTTCTTGAGCCACAATCTCAAACCTCACTGAACAAGTAAACCAATAAGCATTAGCCTCAAAACTCCTCTTCAAAGAAGAAGTTCCACTTCTCAAGTTTCAATAGCATCATATTATCATAAATAAATTACATCAATATATTACGAATATCATCTTTATTAATCTCATATTCACCCTGACAAAGTTTTTTGCTTATAGATATCAATCTTATCCTTTCAAATCTCCTCTCTCTTACACCTATAATAATAACATAGATTCTCGTTCTCATACTATAATTAGTAGGTCATACCATTATGATGTTGACTATCATAATGTTGATTGTTGTCAATCTTAATCACATTAATAAACTTCTTATATTTATGGTTATGATGATTTATCTCCTTACTACTAAAGGTTTAAGAAGCTATGTTGAACAATTCTTTGGTAATATCCTTCCTTACACATCTTCAACAAAGGCTTTTTTCTATCAAGATGCTGCTTTGGACCCATGAATCTTAGAATATCTTCAATTTAACAGCATGCGCCCGAATTTTATGACCCAACACGCTACAAAAATAATCCTTATGAAGATGTTTATGATTGCATACCTACAACTCCTGATGAATTGGACCCTTGGAGTAATTACAACTACCAACACCTGAGTTTACTATTATGCTTGAGATTATGTGTGAGAAAAGGTGAGACATTATCAATTGGTAGTCAAAGCTTATGTTTAATTAATGCCTAAGCTTGAAATATAGTTGAGCATGAAATAGTGTTTCTTATATATTCTATTGATTATAACATTGAGATATCTTAGATGTACCGAAGCTTGCAGCTGATCTTCTCGAACTTACAACAGCGATTCCTCCTTTAGCTCACTTGTCACTATCTCAAGAGAAACACTAGCTCAAATGACTATAGTTTCCTGCATTCACACTCACCAAAGATCGAGTTTATTTTGTCACTACCACCATCATCGTCTAGTCCACTATTAGTTCACATTGCAGAGAGCAAACAAATGTATAAATTTTACTCTTTGTTGATTATAATATTGAGATATATTTGGATACACCAAAGTCTACAACTGATCTTCTCCAACTTCCTCTAGTGATTCCTAATCCAGTTCATTTGTTACTAACTCAAGAGACATTCACTCAAACTACTACATTTTGGTACATTTACACTTACTAAAGGTTGCGCGCATTGCCACCATCATCGCCTAGTACACTAATGGATTGCAAAGATCTCGTCACCTCAAGAGAGATGCTAGTTCAAATGATTACAGTTTGGTACAATCATAATTACTAGAGATTGAGTTTATGTTGTCATTGCCACCATCATCGCCTAGTCTACTATAGGTATAAATTGAAGACAAGCATTTTGGAGACATCCAACACCTAAGCCTCTAGATTTGTGTTCATTGAACTTCATGTTGTTGCTTCTTGCTTGCTATATTGCAGGGCCGTCACTTCCATCAAATGATCCAATAATCGCACCTACAACAAACATTTCATAAAAGAGGCCTTTGCATGCAAAGGTGAAATAATGCATTACAATAAAAATTAGTTAAACATTCAAAAAATTTAGCACATACAAGATTAGTTTTATAGGTCATCAAAAAGGAGTGAAACCATGCTACAAGAAAGTTAAACCAAGCCAATTTTCAAATCTTTCTAAACCACCCATTAATTTCAGTTGAATTTCTTAGTATTTATTTTTATTTTTTATTAGGTTAAATGTAATAAAGATAATCTTATCCTTATAAAGATTATGCCATTCATATCTTAGAGTTTGTTTTTCTTTAAAATAGAGCTACTGTATGGACTTTTTGGATATTCTTAATTGATGAATGAATTAATAATGAGGCTAATTTTGAATGATTTTGAAGAAATGGAAGTACCAGCAATAAATTGCATATATCTGGACAAAATGAATCACCCACTTTTCTTCACAACCAAAATAATTCTAAATTGGGAATAAGTAAAAGATGATAATGGCGAATATAGGGCCTAAGTACTCCCAAAACAAGATTGTTCTATATGACACTTGTGGGCCTAAACCTAGTATGGATAACTGTTAATTATAGCTAAAATATTCGATAAAAGCTCTTCTCTTTCTTTATTTTGATGCAAATGGTGCATGTGAATTGCTCCAAATAGTGTACGCAAAATTTTCATATATCTTGCTCTCTTTCTTATTCCTATAAAACTTTCACAACTCATTTTACTGCTTACCTCCTTCATCATTAACCCTAGATTATAAAGAAAAACCATACTTTTTTTGGGTTACTACACTTAGACAACTTTGCATTATCACACCGTCGATACCTAGATACTGCATTTTAGCGTATGTACATTTAAAAGTAGGACACATTGGTAAGAATAGGAACTTAATGAAGTTCTTCTCTCTGTAACCCGGTCTCTACCTCTGAAGATTTCAATTTGCTCTTAAAAACTGCCAAAGACTACTTATTTGTTGATTTTCATGTGGCAATTTCATACAATACAGTTTTTATGAAAACTCAATTAATGGCTTGTCAGTTCACATAGTCCAAAGATGTTCAACTATGTAACAGATAAAGTTGATTGTCATTCTACTTCTTTAGGTTTATTGTAGATTTCAAATGTCAGGTATCAGTTGCATAGACAAATTACATTAGTTATATATATGCCCACTATGTGAAGATGACATTCTATGATATAAAGAAAGCGATATGTTGCACATTATGCATTGAATGAACATGCAAGGAAAGCTCATACCTTTTCAGACAAGAGTTCATCTTTCACTGCTTCTAGCGACTGGTTTATGCTTTCAGCTTCTTTCTTCATCATTGACATCTCGTGTAACTTTAAAATTAGGTCGTCGATTACTTTTTGTTGCTTCTGAGCAATATCAGTCAAGGACCCTTATCAGGTGGCGCTATGGTTATATTATTTTGAAAGAACCGTTTTCACAATCTTAAGTTCAATGACAAAAGATGAAAAATCATATATTTATTAGAAGAAGAATATACTCTATGATACGAATATTAGAAGCTAAATCATATATAAGAGTTGGTCATATTTACTATTATTATTGTCTAAAATATATAGTGCAGGCTAGTAAAAATTTTAATATAAAACTTGATCGTTTTTAAATTTTATATTATATTATTATTAAGGTTGAATGAGGCGTGCTTGAATTAAAAATGTCTAATTTTTATTACAATTAAAGTAATCATAGACCCTCAACTGTCTTACATCAAGGAAAAGCAGGGGGAAATTGAGTAAGGTGACACTGTTGAGGTTAATAGAACCATAGAAGGAAAAAGTGGGTTATTTTGTCATTTTCTTCTCCCAATTAGTGGTGATGTTTATGAAATGACCTTCATAAAAGAAGCATGTATGTGAGAGATCAAAATATATACTTCTTAAAAATGTGTACCTTCATGAACTACCTTCATGAACTGAGATAAAAATCTCAGGGACACCAGAGCAATTTACCCATCTTATTGAAGCATATTTCACTGTCTATTGTATATGCTCAAAGCAACTAAGTCCAATTCCTACTACCTTATCTGTCATAAGTGCTCCTCCCACCATCCTCTTCTATAATAATTTCTAAATATATCCTTTACTCATAATAGACCAAATCAAAATTTTCTAAGGATACAGGATATATGAAAGCATTAAATAGCCTTTAGAAAACATGTTTATTACAAAAGCTAATAAGAGGGAAATATTTCTTTATAAAAACAAAATGTTATAACCATTCTGTTAAACGGGCACCCAAAAATAAATTAAAAAGGACAAGAAGAAGAAAAAACATAAAGCAAATATCAAAACAACTGATAACATCAGAGCAAAGATCCATAAACTCCTCATAAGTCAAGAATGTCAAAGTCGTTTGGTTAGTTGTTGTGTCCTGCTTGAAATTTAGTAAACCTAGGAAAATCGAGAAATATTTTTGTCTATTCCTACCTCGCCAGGAAAACTGGATTTGAAACACATTATCCACTTATGCTTTGATACTATTAAGGCTACCATCAAAAGTATATGCATGCTTATATTCCAAGTCACTAGCGTCCTAGCAACATTATAACCATGTTGAGTAGGCGCTATCATGACTTATGAGTCAAAGTAAATATTCAGGCTTGACAATGAGGCCCCAACCACATCATCGGGCAAATGGATCAAAAGAAAGGAACAACATAAATTTCATTATGACACTAGATTTTGATTATATTTCATATCTAAAGTAGAAGGAACAATGACCACCAAGTTTGAAGGGAGACTGATCATTTGATTGATCCCCATTGATTGTTGGGACCCACCTAAGACACTTTTCTTAGTTCAGGGAGAGCCTTTAAGCAATTTGATCATTTGAGACCAAACATTTTACAAAATGAACTATAATAGTAAAGCATGCCCTCAAATCAACCTTTTGCAAAAAAAAAGTTAAAAAAGAACCAATAAAAATCTTCTTTTTCAAAGAAATTGTAACATCAATTTCAACTAGGACCCTAGCTATAGATAACCTTTCAATAGCAACATCCACTTGTAAATGTTTGCCAAAAATAGAGCTAATCGAATCTAAAGTAAACTGATTAAAATAATGAATACGAAACCAGAGAAAAATAACACAAACCAAAGTTATCAAGATTCTTTGAAGGAATCAACATGTAGAGACATTCACATAAAAGGGTACTTCAGAATAATCTTAACTAATCTCCTTCTAAAGATAATTTTATAAGCGCATGGTATGGGTCAAGCAGCCAATAAAGTAATCAAACAAAAATAAGACATGAACCTATGAAGAATCTCAAAATTAGGACTACCACAGAGAAACTTTATCACCAAAGAAATAAGAAAATAAAGCCACAGACTCGAAAATCTCAACTTCAGAGTAAATGAGAACATATTATAGTGGAAGATTGTGACCATTTTGTGCCGAGATGAATCTAAATCTTACTTAAAAAATAAAAGAAAACGGGTGGCGGAAGGAGCCAATGAATCCTTCCCACCAACTACTACAACAAAAGAACAATATGCACACACACCAGTAGCAACACATATTAACTTGACACATGGCGAAGAATTGCAAGGGGCAACCAGGCTTTCGAAATAACAGGCGGTGATGGAGGGTAAGCAGCACCAACAAAGAGAACTACCAACACTATAACTCGATCCATATGAGGTTTAGTAGATGAGGAGAAAGTTGGTGAGGATCAAGTCTTGAGTGGAGACTTCAAGAATAATTTAGATTGCAAGTACATAGAATAATGTTAATAGAATCTAAGTTCCCAAGAATCACCTTGTTTCGTATAACATTAGAAAATGGTTAATAGAATTTTACAAATAAATGCATGAAGATAAGAGGTAGTATAGTTCTTTCCCTTAATTATGATCCATCAGATCTTAAAAAAAAAGCAACATTACTCAAAATAGCCACCAACTTATACACCAGAGGACATCTCCTGAAAGCAAAAGATAAAAAAAAATTACAAGATTTCTAAATCCATAGCTCTATTGCGAATAGATGCATATAGAAAAATAGTAGCTTAACAAGAATACCATAAGCACAAAAATATGTCCTATTTAAAACAAGAGACAATCAACTAGCTGTGTAGGTGCCTTTGTTACCTCAACTGAGTCAATACTATCACTTAGTTGTTGTCGCACAGAACAAAACTGTTCTTCCAAACTAGAGACCTGTGAATGCTCAGCTTCAAATTTCTTAATCAACTCCGCTACTTTTTCCTCATACATTTGCGTAGTATCAGCAAACAACTTCTGAAAAGCTAAGCTTGTTGACGAACATTTTCGCATCAACCTGACCCCGATCGAGCCCGACTAGGCTCGATCATACTCGATCAATTTAATTAAACGTCGTCGAGGCGAAATCTGGTCCGAATTTGATGAAATTAAACCATAATTTCGTTAAATTAGTCTCGATTTAATTAAATTAAATCAAATTTAATTTAATTTAAATCAAATTAAAATCAAATCAACCCAATCGAGCCGCGTCGAGCCCAATTCGACGCAAATCGACATCGATTCGAGTTCAATTTCGCAAAATTGACTCAATCGGGCCCACTCGGACCCAAACCGACCCAAATCGGTTCGGATCGAGTCCAATTAGGATTCAATTTCAGCCCCAATTATTTCATTTTGGGCTGAATCAACCTTCCCAAATCAGATTTTGAGATCTAGGGCTGAGATTTCTCCTAAAATCTCACCCAATCTCACATAAAATCCCACAAAATCTACTCAAGTAGACATTCTCTCGTTTCGCGCATAGAGGAGGCGGGATTGGACCGATTTGGGCGGTGGAACCTGCTGTCCATGCGCTTCTAAGCAAACGAGAGGGAGAGGGCGGCTCCCCCTATTGTTTTCGTTCGGTCCGCCCCCGAGCAGAGAGCGAGCAGAGAGAGATAGCGAGAGAGGAGGGAGCTTCCCGTGCTTGTCCGTCCCGAGCGAGAGAGGAGAGCGGGAGAAAGGGCTCGCGCCCCCCTTCGCATGCGAACCTCCCGTCCGACCCCATCCAAGGCTTCGGCAAGGCCTTCGAAGGTTCGGTCTTCTCCCATCTGCCATACCTCTTGAGGTCGCCGGCCTCCAGGTCCGATCACAAGGTCTCGGTTCCCTCCAGATAAGGGCTGGTGCAGCTTTCTCTCCATAGGAAGGCTTCTATCCCTCTCTTCTTCAACGCCGGCGAGTTTGTAGCAAGTTGGAGGCTGTTGGAAGTTTCCAAACAGCAAAGGAGACCTTCCGAGCCTCCCAAACAGTGGTTTGGAGCCTTCAAGACGTCTTGGACAGCAGCGGCGACGTCCGGGGAGCCTTGGACAGCAGTTTTCTTCTTCCGGAGGAGCTTGGGAGCACTTGGATTGGAGCTTGGACAGCACACTTTCTCGCCTTTAGCTAGGCGAGTGCATTGTGGTTTGCGCCGTGACAACCCGGCGAGGTACAACCTAAAACTTAGTGAAACCTAGGGTCCCCCAAGGCCAATTGGTGTGTGGTTGACGCTCCCTAAGCCATAGGTCCTTAGAAACTTCATTTTCTTGCTTCCCCAAAGCCTATGTTTGCTGTCCTCTTTGTAAATTTGGGAAAATCCAGTGATTTTTGCCAAGTTTATCTCATGCGAGAGTCAAAAGGGGATGGCGATGCGCGTAGGATTGTCGGATTTGTATTCGGCGATCTTCCAATGCATGAAAAGCATTCATATTGTTGTCCAAATCGTCTCCTATGACAAACCTAGGCTTCGTCGTCATAGCACCCAAATTTGGAGGCTATGTACTTAACCAAACCAATTGCATATTGCTTAGAATTTAGATTATGCCAAAATTGATCTAAATAAAATAGTGTAGGTCTCTTTCTCTAAGGATTACATGCTTTTAAAATTATCGGGAGAATTGTTTAGCATGTTCATTTAATTTGAAGGACAAACTTGGGGTAGATGTGGGTTTCTAAGGATCCATAAACTACCCCTTATGTGTTCTTGAGTTACTTCAATATGCTTTGCATTCCTTAATTCTCATGGATAAGAGTGATGGTGAATGCTTCTCTAGCATGCAAACTACCCAATTTGCATTTCATGACAAAATTGATCTAAACTTTGGAGAGTTTGCTTGTGGGAATGGATTGTCTCTATAAATTAGTGAATGTGAGTGCGTTTGGTTGGAAACAATATCACTAACAACTAAATTTTGTGAGGTTTCTCATAGATCCTCAAAGGTCTATGTTGTAAACCCCACAATGTCTATGGCCAACCAAATTCATGATTAATCTTTTCACTAAATTTGGAGCGTATAAGTAGTAATCCTTGTTGGTTTACATTCACCACATTTGGGATTTGAAAATCAACCAAATGGGCTTATCTAACCTTGAAGTGGGCTTGAGACATGACATGAGCCCTCAAAGGCCCATAAACCTTCATACTCAAGTTTACCTAATTCCATTTGTGTAAGTTTCTAAATCCAATCATTGAATGGAATAACTAAAATCCTTAGAGATTGAAACCTCACATCAATGTTTTAATAAACCAAACCTTATCAAAAATAACATTTAGGATCCTCCTAGAAGCTTTTGATCACCTATTCATGACAAAACGGATTGGATTGCTCTTAGAAGCCTTAGGTGTGCTTTCCTACCTTAGCATGAGTCAAAATCATGTTTCCTAGATCTCTTGTTAAGATCATTAAGTCTCCAAAGTTTTAGATCATGCCAAAATTGATCTAGAGACCCTTTCAAAGCCTTAGGGAATCATTCTTTTCCTCTCCGAATGAGTTCAAAACATTCGTAGGAGAGTAGGGAATTCTCTTTCTCATGCATGTCCTTTCAATTTGATGCTTAGGACTTCCTCAAAGTTCTAAACTCTATATTGCATGAGTCCCAACAAATATAAAGAGCTTGCTCTCAAGCACTCTCTTTCCTTCATGAATGGCACTTGGAGTTTCCCGCGAAATTCTAAGTGTTAGATTGCATGAATCTTAACTTAGGATCCCAAGAAAATCCTAGGTTCGTACCTTCTCGCTTGTGGACATGAAATCCACAAGCATTCATTCAAATCTCCTAATCATGCCAAAAGTGATTAGGGAGTCCCCCAACACGTCGGGATTTCTCTTGTGGAGTCTTCCCTTCCCCATGCATGATAGATTGGAGCATCTCAAGATTCCAAACACTTGATTGCATGAATTGTTGTGAGTTAGGATCAAAATCCTAAGGTTCATAGTACTTTGTTTATTGATACAAAATCAACAAACAATTACCTTTTCTTCATCATGCCTTGTACTCATGGATTTCTCCAAAATCCTAAATACATGCTATGAGCTTTTGAACTTGAAACCAAATTTCATGTTCTTTCATCATTTGTTTGTTGAAGCATAAAATCAACAAACATTTATACCCCCATGTAAAATAGTGGGAGCACCCTGAATGCCCCAATTATTGTATTGCATGGACCAATTGAGCTTGAAGCCAAAATTTCAAGCTCTTTTACTATGTTTGTTGGAGCACCTAACCAACAAATACTTCCCTCATGTGTGGTATTTGGAGCACTTCCAAGGCTCTAAATGCTCCTACACATGAATCATCATAGCTTAGAATTAAAGCTATTCACCCTCTCGTTGGAAGATAAAACCAACAAATCATCTCCTCGTTTTGTTTGTTGAGATACAAGAAATCAACAAGCAATCACTCCTCTTCCCCCATGTATTATATTTGGAACCCCCTCAAGGTTTCAAATGTTACATTACATGAGTCATTGGATCTTAGAACCAAATTCTAAGCTATCCATTTCTTGTTTGTTGAGACAAAATCAACAAGCAATCATTTCATTCCTTCCTCAAGTATTGCAAGTGGGGCCTCCTCAAGGTTCCAGGTGCCATGATTTGGAGCTTCTCCAAGCTCCAAATGTTCTATGCATGAATCATTTGAACTTGGAGCCAAATTTCAAGTTCTCCCACCTTGTTTGTTGAAACACAAGATCAACAAACCATCGCCCAAGTCTCCTAATCATGCCAAAAGTGATTTAGGAATCTTTTCCAATTCATTGGAAGCCTTCTAGTAGAACCTCCTCAAGGTTCTAAATGTCATATTGCATGGGTCTTTGAACTCAGAAATAAATTCTAAGTCACCAATTTCTTGTTTGTTGAGACAGAGTCAACAAACAATCATCATCCCTCTCATGTGTATTGATTGGAACCTTCTCAAGGTATCAAATATATCATTGCTTGACTTTCAAATTACCTTAGGAGCTACCACCAATCTTCTCATGCATAAGGTTGTAAGCTCCTGAACTTGAGATCAAACATCAAGTTCTTTCATCTCATTTGCTTAGCCACTATTTAGGCAAATGAATACTCCTTCTTGGACTCCCAATATCTGAGGGATCCCTTTCAACATGCAATCCAAAAGTTGTTTGTTGTTTCTCTCTTCTACAACTCAAAAGTTGTAGAAAGTTTCTACCCTTCCTAAGATCCAAAATTAGGAGAATGTCCTATCCTTGAACGCCAAATGTTCAAAGAAAATTCTTGAGGTTGCAACCTCCAAGTTGCACATCTCTTCCCTCCATTTACCAGCATAAATTTGGTAAATGACTATGCATCATTGAACACTTGATTTAATGAATTATCCACCCATACACAACCCATAAGTTGTGCTTCTTTCATTTCATCCTACAACTTAAAGGTCGTGGGAAGATCTCCTCATTCTTCTAACCCAAATTAGAAGAGTGTACATCCTCCTTTGAATGTCAAATATTCAAGGAGTTTTCAAGAGTTTGCAACTTCCACGGTGCATTTTCCTCTCCTCCATCTCTCAAACCCAAGTTGGAGGAATGGATCTTCTTCTTTGAATGTCAAAAGTTCAAGGATCTTTCTCTGACTTGTAACTTATAAGTCACATGCTCTTCCCCTCTTCCTACAACTCAAGAGTTGTAGGAAGTCCCCATCATTTACTTAATCCAAATTAAGTAAATCAAGCATATATCAAAATCCCCTCACTTGTTGAAACAAAATCAACGAGTAATTTCATTACGAGTTCATAAAACAGAGTTATGTTCCCAACCTATCCTTCCAACTCAAGTTGGAAGGGTAAGACCATTTTTCTTTAAACACCAAAATGTCCAAAGAGAATCCATGGTGGCTTGTAGTTCAAATCTATATACCACCTTCTCATATTTACCCAACACAAGTTGGGTAGATTACCTTCTTCCGTTATCTTTTTCCACAACTCAAAAGTTGAAGGAAACAATCTCATTCCCCTAAGGCTCAGAATTAGGAGAATGTACATCCCTCTTTGAACACCAAATGTTCAAAGGATGTTCATGAACTTGCAACTTACAAGTTGCATTTCCTCCTCTCTTTTCCACAATCCGGAATTGTGGAGAGAGCCTTCCTCCTACAACTCAAAAGTTGTAGGAAATTGCATCATTCTCCTAAACCCAAATTAGAAGAGTGTACATTGCCCCTTTGAATGTCAAATATTCAAGGGGCTTTCATGAGTCTGCAACTTCCAAGTTGCATCTTCTACCCCTCCACCTTTCCAACCCAAATTGGAAGGGTGCAGCAATCCCTTTGAACATCAAAGTGTTCAAGGACATTCATGAGTTCGCAACCCATAAGTTGCCTATTCTCCTAACTCTCCTCCAACTTCCAAGGTATAGGAGATTTCCCCTCTCTTTGGCTCCAAAAAGCTAAAGGGAGTTCTCCAACATTTAGCCTAAAGTTAAATGTTGGATTCCTACATCACCTCCTTAGCTCCAAAAGCTAGGGAGGATCTCCCAATATTTAGCTCCAAAGCTAAGTGTTGGATACCTTTCCCTCCTCTTCTTTAGCTCCAAAAGCTAAAAGAAATATCAATCTTCTCTCTTTAGCTCCAAAAGCTAAGGAGAACTCCTCAACATTTAGCTCAAAAGCTACATGTTGGGTTCCCAAATTTCTTTTCTTAGCTCCAAAAGCTAAGAATGATCCCCCAACACTTAGCCCAAAAGCTATGTGTTGGACACCTTCACCTCTCCTTTAGCATCAAAACTAAAGGAAACATCAATCCATTCTCCCTAGCTCCAAAAGCTGAGGAGAATTCTTCTAACACTAAGCCCAAAATTAGTGTTGGACACCCTTCCTTTAGATCCAAACTCTAAGTGGAATACCCCTAGTGTGACATACCACACGAGCCCCTCACACACTTAGGTGCACAGCCCCTTAGGCATACTAGGATTAGGATTTTTCTTTGTGTGCGCATGTGGTTGATGTTGTGGTGTGAATGCCTTTTGGATTGTCTGCGTGTGGGCACTTGCCCTTAAATGGTTAGTATAGAAATATATACATGTTTTTCTGTGCAGGTGGCCATGTCTAAAAAGGGGGGATGCTTAAATCATAAATAATAAATTGCTTGCATGATAGGTACCGCTTAAAACCCCCCCAAGATGTGGCCAATAGGATAGAAATAGATGCTTGGCACCTTAAGTGCTAGGCAAATTTTGAGTGTGATATTATTATATAAACTGCCTACTCACTCTGTTTTGCAGGCTTGAATCTTTTCTTTTCAAATATGTATTTGATAGAATTAGGATGTAAAACTTGTGGGGGTTTGGAGCAAAAAAAAAGGGAAGTGGACTAGAAGGATGTACCCGCCAAAGGTAAAGCCCTATGTCCATTCAGAAGTCAAGAGCTTGAAGATTCCCCACAAGTAGAGTCTGTAACATATTAACTGGGTTGTATAATGGCAGGCAACTCAGCTGCCAAAGCTGTTTGTAATAACTTGGACTCTATTTACATTTCCTGCACTTGTTATATATATACATATGCATGTGTTGTTTGTTTACTGTGTGCGCATTAGAATAGCATGCTTTTCCTAGGTTTCTTCACTTGTTTGTGTGGGTGTGGCTTGGACTATAATGCGGTAGGCTCTTAGGACAAAATAAATTTTCTACCCATTAAAACATAAACAATCTAAAAATAAAATTTAGGCTCCACGATTTTCTAACAAAAAGAAAATTGCATGGCTTTCTTTCAAAGAGCCAAGTTTTCAAAATCAAAATGATCATGCATAGCCAAAAAAAGAGTCACATGTAGAAGCACTCATTTAAGGATTAGATAACAAAAAAATCTGCATCCGAGTCAGCATTCTGCATACCTTGCATACTTAGGCATCTTGGCCTCAAAGCCAAGTTGTAAGCCCTACTTTCTAAATAATAAGTCCCTACCACTCTTCATATGCATTGAGACCAGAAAACATGGTTTTAAAAGCGATTAGGAGGAGTCTAGCTGGTAGTCCTTTCCAGGCAGGACAATAAATCCAGGGGTCGGGCTGGTTGTGCCTCTTGTGAGGTACAACTTGTAAGTCCTTTTGCATCGGTTAGATTTAGGTTCGAGGCCCTACCCCTCAGTAGGCCTCACCTTAGCTTTAGGGTCTGAGGCAATCAGTTGATTTCAATCACTATGTAAGCCCTCAACTCTCGGGCAATTCCTCCAACAGGTGTTGTTGGAATGTAAGCCCCAAATTTCTAATAAAAATATCAATTTGAACAAAAATCAGATTTCTAAAACATAAAGCCCAACATAGGGTAGTTTGAGCACCTCTGAGTTTCCCTCAGAATCAAGTGCTCCTACTTCATTCCCCTTGGCTCTCATTTCAAAAATCTGATTCCAAATCGATACTCTATTCCTTGAAACTCCTTAAGGACTAAAAAATCCTTCAAACAAGATTTTCATGGATTTTCAAAATCAAAATCAAACTTTAATCAAAATTTAAATGACTCTCAAAAATAAGAGGAAACCACTAATTTAATCAAAAGTTTTCTCAAGTACCAAAACTTGAGATGTAATTAACCATAGGGGCTTGCCCCTATGGGGCATCTGTACCCCAGAATAAATAAATCCCGTTCAACCAAATATTGAACGGGGGAATCTCTGTTAAATTGTAAATTTTGTCATTGAGTCCATAAGGAAACGATATTTTTACCCTTTGGGGTAATATATCGTCATTCTTATGCCGTACTCAATCATAAAGTATGCAATCCGTTAAGAGGAATACAAAATTCTCATCAACAGATTTTCTGGCGACTCCACTGGGGAAGATGCCTCTTTTCATCTAAATTAGTGGTTTCTGAATTAGTCATTTAAATTTTGACTAAAGGGCATTTGTGAAGCAAATTCAGTATTGTATGCCTCTCCCATTTCAAATTTTTGGTTGAGTGATGCCAATACAAACAAATGCCAAGGTGAACTTTCCAAAATTTTAAAGAAAAATGCGAGAAAGATGAAATTTGATTTTCCCAAATCAATCATTTTCAACAAATTCATGTTTCCAAATATCTAATTCAAAATCTCCCTCCATACTATGATTGTGGTGGTTGTAGAATTTACAACCAAACAATCTCAAATATGTTGTGGGATTTCAGACTCTATCGAATCCATTCATCATCCCTTAAAAAAATCCGTGTCACAATTATGGGTGATCAATGATTCAAGTCAGTGTTCAGGAAACCCAGAAAAAGTGCAGTGATTGGTTGATGTTATGTTAATTCGATTTAAGGAAATACATCAGAAAGGTTGATAAAAAAAGTTCTGATTTTCAGGAAAATTTGAAAGTTTGAGAATTCAAGAGATTCGAGATGGAAGGCAAATTGGTTTTCAAATTTGGTAATCACCTTCAGTTGTCTTTTGATCAGTCTCGTTTTGCTCCTGGGGATCTGATAAAATTTGGACAAGGGTTTGAAGATGTGGAGGTTCTTTTTCAAGGCCCAACCCCTTCTGAAGTGAAAGTCTTAGAAAGTCAACCCCTGTCTGAGAGGGTCCTAGAAATCAACTTACCTGTTAGGGAGAGGTCACCTCCTCAAAACAGTAGGAAGAGAGTGGCTGAAATGTCCCCAAAAGCCTTAGCCTCTCAACCTTCTGCTTTTGATAGGCTGACCTTCCCTAAGGTTCAAAAGTCCAATGAAAGACAAACAACCTTGACTTCAGTAGTGCCTGAGCAGATGACAATTGAGAGACAATGTGTGGCAGTTCAGTCTTTAGCAGTTGTCCCAAGCCACTCAGAGCCTAAGAAACTATTTCAGTCCAGTCAATATGAAGAAGGGACTAGTTCTACCTATGTTCTGACCAAGTCTCAAAGGAGAAATAAAAATAGAAGACTTAGAAGAAGGTTGGAGAAGGAGGAGCAAGCTGAGTTAGAGGTTGAGATGATGGAACTCTCTCCTCTTGCTGAGGGTAGTAGATTTTACCCTCTTTCTGTGTCTAAGAGCAAAGTGGATGTTGAGAAAATAGCTGCATCACCTCTAAGACCTTTAGCTAAAGTTCCCAAAAGCACACCCGGGGAAAGGGCAAAGCAGTGGGAGAATGACATCAGAAATGTTTTCCAAAGAGTAGCTGATAAAACCCGCTTAGCAAAAGAGAAGGTAATTAAAGCTATGAAGGATGTGATTTGCAAACGTGTTGATATAATTCTAAGGGAGAATAAAGATCCCGAGGACAGCAAATTAATTGTTCAGCCATCGCAGAAAGATAGACAACGGTTTGCTCAACAACCAGCTGTGTCAGCATTGGTGGATGGTTATGATTTTAAACCTCACCAGAAAAGAGCAGTTAATGAACAGATTGTGTTAGTTGACAGTTCAGTGGTACCTCCTAAGATCTATGGTAGACCAAAGGTTGATCATTCTGATCGCCAAGTGGTCCCTCAGACTTCTCCGTCAGTTTCTAGTAGATCTGATATACCTACTAGGTTTAGGAGGTCTCCCAAAGAAGACGGACCTTCTAGTCCTCTCGATGAGCTACGCTCTGGGGGTCGCATTCAGACTCCACCTTTAGATGAGGTAAATGTGGGACGCCAAAAATCTCAAGCCTCCTCATCTGGGGTGAAGAAAGAATGGAGACCCAAGGCAGCAGCTCCATCTGTGGTACACTCTTCTCCTCCTACCCACGTTGATTCCAATGACAAAGGGAAAGCACCTATGGAAATTAACAGCTATGATGAATATCATCCTTCTCATGTCAACCCCTCAACAGGTAAAACTGTTGAAGAAATGATTGAATACTTGAAGGATAGCCTCAAGAAAATTGATGAGGATGAAAGGAGGGAAAAAGAGGAAGAGAACTATAGAAAGTTGATTGAGAATTTCAACCCTGATGAGGATGATCTCATGGACGAGGAGGATATCCTTGTTATCCACTATGATATAGGAGGATCCTCTCTTTCAGAAGACCCTCATGCAAATGAGTTGTTGGAAGTGGAGGAAGGGAGTGAAAATCCTTAGATTTATGCTCTACAACAGCAACTTAAAAGCCAAAGATGGACAAGAGGTTGGATGAGATGACACTGCCATAATAGCTTTTACTACTTAGCTTTTGAGGACCTAAAAAGTCCTAAACGCGGCGGATAAGCCTTCTACCAGTACAAGGAAAGCAGAATCAACAAGTGCAGTTTCTTTACCTTCAGCAGTGTGTGGTCATAAAAGACATCACTAGTGATTTGCTTACAGTTGCAGATGGTTGGCAGTTATCCTTATCCAAATTTTCATTAAAACTGTCGAACAAATTATTTAAAATCTCATTGGAGTTTCCAAAAGGAACTCAAATGCCCCATGAAGAGGCCTCATTTGGAGTTCCTCCAAGTAACTCAATGGATGGAAAGGGTCCTTCACCCTTGAAACTTCATAAAAAAAAAGAGTTTTAATGGTGAAGGGAAAGGAAAAAGTGAAATCAATTCCCAAAATCAGACAAGTTATCCCTCCAAATGGCAAGGGGAAATCCCCCAAGCCTATCACTCTTTCTGATTTCAGGTATGTTCCAAAGGGTGTTAATGAAATGAACGATCCTTCTGCGTACGTGCAATCTGTCCGTTCTGAATCTAATAATGAACAAACTAAATTAAATCTTTTCAATTCTCTGAATCAAGTGAATCAAGTTCTGATGATGATCTACCCGTGTACAAAATGCAGGGAGTAAAGATTGTCATTGAGCCCGAGTCACCTGACTTAGAGACAACAAATCAAGTGAAAGAAGAGTCAGATTCTGAGGTTTTGGTTGATGTTACCTCAACTTCTGAGCCTGAACAAATAACAGAGATAAATCTCAGAAGTGGTCGTGTTGTACCATCTCCAATGGCATCCAAGAAAGATAAAGGAAAAGAACCTATTAATTAAAATGAGGGCGTGGTTCCACCAACACCTGTTCCACAAGAGCAGGTGGGTGGTGGACCACCAAAAGTGGATTATAATGTATTAGCCCACCTTAGGAAACTCCCTGCGAGGCTGAGTATTTATGATGCACTCGTACTTTCTCTTGAAATGCGAGAGGCTTTGATCAAGGCTCTTCTTGATCCTGAAATTTGTTTAGCTCAACTCGCAGAGTGTTCCTTTGAGGAGGCTTTACACTTCAAGGAAGTACATGAAGTAACCTTTTCTGATGAGGATGTACTCCTAGGAGCTTCAATTCATAATTGCCCATTCTATGTAACAGTTCATGTTGACATTTTAAAGTTGAATAGAATGCTTGTTGACCCAGGTGCATGGGTCAACATAATGAATTTAAGGACTTTGGCCAACCTCAATGTTGACACGCAAAAAATTAAATTCTGACAAAATGATGTTGCGTGGCTTCGATGAGAAAGGACAAAGGGCCTTAGGCTCCATCACTCTCTCACTTTTGAGGGGAGCTCTCAAACTATTTAGTGTATATGAAGTTGGGAAATATGAAGATGTTTCTTTCTATGTTCCAAAGTGGCTATCAGTGTTTTCTACATTCGAGGTACCAGCTCAAGATCAAGCAGAAACCAGTACACTAACGACAAAGTCTCCATCATATGTCCAAGACTACCCTCAAGAAGAAGAACTTGAGGAAAAGTTTAGATGGAATCCTGCCCCTCCTTCAACACAACGAGGTGGTGAGATGGCACAACAAGATCGTGATATAGTTCATGACAAAAGTCAAGAAGAGTGAAAGATGAGAGGTACCAAACCCCATCTCCACTATTTGTCCCAAGAAGACCCATCACCCATATAGGCTCAGGGTCCAATTCAAAGGCTGAGCCAAATTTGATGGGTAGTTTAATGAAGGCAACAAAGAAGCTTCAATAACTCAAAGATGCAGTTTCAAGAATGGATATACAGTGAAAAGCCTATTTGGAACATTAAAGAAAATCTCCTGTGTGATGTAGATAACTCTCAGGAAGAGGAGGTGTCTAATCTCACTAAGTATGAAAAATTGAATGAATATGTTGAAGCATTAGCTTCATTGTCTGAAAGTACTCTGGAAGAGTTGAATGTTTCTATTACACCAAAGTTAGGAGAAAATATAGGGAAGGAGCGTGTCTATCATGGCATACCCCCCCCCCCTTCCTCAAAGTTTAAAAGTGGGTGTAGAACTTGACAACTTTCTGTAAATGAAATGGTAGAACTCCCATTTGATTGGTGTCCCACTTGTGTTGAAAACCTGGTCAAAAGAGGTTTTGCTCTTTCTATGTGGTCCAAGGGCGAAGCTCAACAACATAAAAAATCTATGGAACTTCGAATACAAATTGAAGAGAAATAGATATGTTGTTGGCTTTGGTACTGTTGGACCAATAGATGATAATTATTGTTTGGTTATCACCAACAATCTGGATGTTGATATGATCTTTACACAGACCTACAACGCTGTTGGGAGGTCGTGTTTGGAGACTACCAACAATCCAGATTACCTTCAAATTAGGGATGCACCCCCTGAATTTGAGGAAGAAATCAAATCAACAATTGATGAATTGAAAGAAATCAGTTTGGGTACTAAAGAAAATCCACGTCCCACTTTTATAAGTGCATTAAATGAAACTGATGCCAATGGAATGGTACAACATAACAGTCCATAAACTTGACATTCGACCAAATGTTGTTCCGGTCTAACAAGCTCCTAGAAGGATGCGTTTCGAAATTGAACAACAAGTAATTGAAGAAAAAAAAAAAAAAATAATTGAAGCTGGTTTTATTCGAGAGGAAAAATACCCCTCTTGGTTGGCTAGCATTGTCCCTGTTAAGAAAAAGAACGGACAGATTCGCGTATGCGTCGATTTTAGGGACTTGAATAAAGCATGTCCAAAGGATGAGTTCCCACTACCCATACCTGAGCTCATGATTGACATTGCTTCTTCTCATAGTCTCTTATCCTTTATGGATGGGTCCTCGGAGTACAACCAAATCAAAATGGTCCCGGAGGACGAGCAATTTACTGCTTTTAGAACACCCATTGGAAGATACTGTTTTAAGGTCATGCCTTTTTGGCCTTAAGGATGCTGGTGCAACCTACCAGCGTGCAATGACCAGAATATTCGATGAACTCATTCATGACAAAGTTGAATGTTACATTGATGATCTCGTGGTCAAAAGCAAAGAAAGAGAGGATCACTTGTTTGATTTAAGGGTTGTATTTGAGCGGCTCCGTCGGTACGACCTCAAGATGAACCCTCTGAGGTGTGCTTTTGGGGTGACTTCGGGGAAATTTCTTGGGTTTGTTGTTCGACACCGCGGCATTGAAATTGACCCTACTAAAATCAAAGCAATATTAGAAATGAAACCTCCTAAAAGTCTTACTTAATTAGGATCTTTTCAAGGTAGGTTGGCATATCTAAGACGCTTTATATCCAACTTGTCTGATAGAGTTCAACCTTTTGCAGCCCTTTAAAAGAAGGACTTAACAATCTATTGGGATGATAGCCACCAAAAGGCTTTCGATGGTATAAAATGTTATCACATGCCCCCTCCAGTTTTGATCACTCCTATTCTAAGGAGGCTGTTAGTGCTCTTCACTACAATATCAAGTGAATCTCTTGAAGCTTTGTTGGCCCAAACCAACAATGAGAGAAAAGGAAGATGTTTTGTATTTCTTAAACAGAGTTTCAAATAGAAATGTTCATCTCATCCGGTTGTGGACTGGGTCCGGATTACCAAAACCTCGGTTCAGGATTTTAAAATGTTCACCTTTCGCTAAATGGAAAATCAAAATCATCTTTCTCCGAAAGGAAAGTTTGGATTCATCTTTCTCCAAAAGAAAGTCAAATGCAAATCTTAGTACCAAATGCTAAGTGTAGATTCCCCAAATAGGAGTCCTCTTCTCATTTTGTGAGTTTAAGGAGAATCTAAACCTCCTAAGGTTTCATCTCTCTCGATCTTGTTCTACTCAAATTGAACGTTAATAGATCTATCCAAATCTAGACTTTTAGTGGTTACCAAAATACCCTTTAGTCTTCCCAAATGTTAAGGCTTATCTAGTCAAAATAGATGACCTTACACCAAATACATTTAAGGCTTAAGTAGTAACCAAAATGCTCTTAGCCTTAGCTCTTTTGGGTTTTATCTTACCAAAATAAGATGAACTCTACCTCTAGTTGGTTGCCAAAATACCTCTTAGAACTTTTCAATAGGTACCAAATACCTTTTGACCCTTAGGATACAACAAACATTCCTAACCCGTCTCAAACGATAGTAAAAATATCTTTGAGAACCATTTGGGTGGTAGACAAAATACCCCTAGCCTTTTAGGTGATAGAAAAATATCCCTAAGCCTTTTTAGAAGTTATCAAATTTCTTCTAACCAAGTCAAATTCTTTCTAAAGGTACTAAATATCTTTAGAAAACTCTTTTAGGAGTTACCAAATTTCTTCTAATTGACCCAAAATCTTTCTAGAGATACCCAACATTTCTAGAAACATCTTAGAAGTTGTCAAAATACTTCTAATCAAGTTAAAACATTTCTAGGAATGCCAAATATCTCTAGAAGTCTCTTTAGAAGTTGCCAAAACGCTTCTATTCATACCAAATCTTTCTAGAGATGCCAATTGCCTCTAGAATTCTTCTTAGAAGTTACCAAAATACTTCTATTCATGTCAAATTTTCTCTAAAGATATCAAACATCTTTAGAGATCTCTTTAGAAGTTGTTAAAATACTTCTAAATTCTCTTCCAAGAGTAATCTAAAACTCTTTCCTTAAGGTGATATATAGAAATCTCCTTATCTTTGTAGATCTTGTCTAAATTCAAATTTAGACTTTCATAGATCTCTATTTCTCTTTCGAATCATACTCTATTTGATTTGGGAGATCTCGTTTGATCATTATTTGGTCAACGCCAATATGTGTGGCGTACTTCTATTCGTTCACCACACATATTGGGGGTCCTTTTGTTGACGAACATTTTCGCATCAACCTGACCCCGATCGAGCCCGACTAGGCTCGATCATACTCGATCAATTTAATTAAACGTCGTCGAGGCGAAATCTGGTCCGAATTTGATGAAATTAAACCATAATTTCGTTAAATTAGTCTCGATTTAATTAAATTAAATCAAATTTAATTTAATTTAAATCAAATTAAAATCAAATCAACCCAATCGAGCCGCGTCGAGCCCAATTCGACGCAAATCGACATCGATTCGAGTTCAATTTCGCAAAATTGACTCAATCGGGCCCACTCGGACCCAAACCGACCCAAATCGGTTCGGATCGAGTCCAATTAGGATTCAATTTCAGCCCCAATTATTTCATTTTGGGCTGAATCAACCTTCCCAAATCAGATTTTGAGATCTAGGGCTGAGATTTCTCCTAAAATCTCACCCAATCTCACATAAAATCCCACAAAATCTACTCAAGTAGACATTCTCTCGTTTCGCGCATAGAGGAGGCGGGATTGGACCGATTTGGGCGGTGGAACCTGCTGTCCATGCGCTTCTAAGCAAACGAGAGGGAGAGGGCGGCTCCCCCTATTGTTTTCGTTCGGTCCGCCCCCGAGCAGAGAGCGAGCAGAGAGAGATAGCGAGAGAGGAGGGAGCTTCCCGTGCTTGTCCGTCCCGAGCGAGAGAGGAGAGCGGGAGAAAGGGCTCGCGCCCCCCTTCGCATGCGAACCTCCCGTCCGACCCCATCCAAGGCTTCGGCAAGGCCTTCGAAGGTTCGGTCTTCTCCCATCTGCCATACCTCTTGAGGTCGCCGGCCTCCAGGTCCGATCACAAGGTCTCGGTTCCCTCCAGATAAGGGCTGGTGCAGCTTTCTCTCCATAGGAAGGCTTCTATCCCTCTCTTCTTCAACGCCGGCGAGTTTGTAGCAAGTTGGAGGCTGTTGGAAGTTTCCAAACAGCAAAGGAGACCTTCCGAGCCTCCCAAACAGTGGTTTGGAGCCTTCAAGACGTCTTGGACAGCAGCGGCGACGTCCGGGGAGCCTTGGACAGCAGTTTTCTTCTTCCGGAGGAGCTTGGGAGCACTTGGATTGGAGCTTGGACAGCACACTTTCTCGCCTTTAGCTAGGCGAGTGCATTGTGGTTTGCGCCGTGACAACCCGGCGAGGTACAACCTAAAACTTAGTGAAACCTAGGGTCCCCCAAGGCCAATTGGTGTGTGGTTGACGCTCCCTAAGCCATAGGTCCTTAGAAACTTCATTTTCTTGCTTCCCCAAAGCCTATGTTTGCTGTCCTCTTTGTAAATTTGGGAAAATCCAGTGATTTTTGCCAAGTTTATCTCATGCGAGAGTCAAAAGGGGATGGCGATGCGCGTAGGATTGTCGGATTTGTATTCGGCGATCTTCCAATGCATGAAAAGCATTCATATTGTTGTCCAAATCGTCTCCTATGACAAACCTAGGCTTCGTCGTCATAGCACCCAAATTTGGAGGCTATGTACTTAACCAAACCAATTGCATATTGCTTAGAATTTAGATTATGCCAAAATTGATCTAAATAAAATAGTGTAGGTCTCTTTCTCTAAGGATTACATGCTTTTAAAATTATCGGGAGAATTGTTTAGCATGTTCATTTAATTTGAAGGACAAACTTGGGGTAGATGTGGGTTTCTAAGGATCCATAAACTACCCCTTATGTGTTCTTGAGTTACTTCAATATGCTTTGCATTCCTTAATTCTCATGGATAAGAGTGATGGTGAATGCTTCTCTAGCATGCAAACTACCCAATTTGCATTTCATGACAAAATTGATCTAAACTTTGGAGAGTTTGCTTGTGGGAATGGATTGTCTCTATAAATTAGTGAATGTGAGTGCGTTTGGTTGGAAACAATATCACTAACAACTAAATTTTGTGAGGTTTCTCATAGATCCTCAAAGGTCTATGTTGTAAACCCCACAATGTCTATGGCCAACCAAATTCATGATTAATCTTTTCACTAAATTTGGAGCGTATAAGTAGTAATCCTTGTTGGTTTACATTCACCACATTTGGGATTTGAAAATCAACCAAATGGGCTTATCTAACCTTGAAGTGGGCTTGAGACATGACATGAGCCCTCAAAGGCCCATAAACCTTCATACTCAAGTTTACCTAATTCCATTTGTGTAAGTTTCTAAATCCAATCATTGAATGGAATAACTAAAATCCTTAGAGATTGAAACCTCACATCAATGTTTTAATAAACCAAACCTTATCAAAAATAACATTTAGGATCCTCCTAGAAGCTTTTGATCACCTATTCATGACAAAACGGATTGGATTGCTCTTAGAAGCCTTAGGTGTGCTTTCCTACCTTAGCATGAGTCAAAATCATGTTTCCTAGATCTCTTGTTAAGATCATTAAGTCTCCAAAGTTTTAGATCATGCCAAAATTGATCTAGAGACCCTTTCAAAGCCTTAGGGAATCATTCTTTTCCTCTCCGAATGAGTTCAAAACATTCGTAGGAGAGTAGGGAATTCTCTTTCTCATGCATGTCCTTTCAATTTGATGCTTAGGACTTCCTCAAAGTTCTAAACTCTATATTGCATGAGTCCCAACAAATATAAAGAGCTTGCTCTCAAGCACTCTCTTTCCTTCATGAATGGCACTTGGAGTTTCCCGCGAAATTCTAAGTGTTAGATTGCATGAATCTTAACTTAGGATCCCAAGAAAATCCTAGGTTCGTACCTTCTCGCTTGTGGACATGAAATCCACAAGCATTCATTCAAATCTCCTAATCATGCCAAAAGTGATTAGGGAGTCCCCCAACACGTCGGGATTTCTCTTGTGGAGTCTTCCCTTCCCCATGCATGATAGATTGGAGCATCTCAAGATTCCAAACACTTGATTGCATGAATTGTTGTGAGTTAGGATCAAAATCCTAAGGTTCATAGTACTTTGTTTATTGATACAAAATCAACAAACAATTACCTTTTCTTCATCATGCCTTGTACTCATGGATTTCTCCAAAATCCTAAATACATGCTATGAGCTTTTGAACTTGAAACCAAATTTCATGTTCTTTCATCATTTGTTTGTTGAAGCATAAAATCAACAAACATTTATACCCCCATGTAAAATAGTGGGAGCACCCTGAATGCCCCAATTATTGTATTGCATGGACCAATTGAGCTTGAAGCCAAAATTTCAAGCTCTTTTACTATGTTTGTTGGAGCACCTAACCAACAAATACTTCCCTCATGTGTGGTATTTGGAGCACTTCCAAGGCTCTAAATGCTCCTACACATGAATCATCATAGCTTAGAATTAAAGCTATTCACCCTCTCGTTGGAAGATAAAACCAACAAATCATCTCCTCGTTTTGTTTGTTGAGATACAAGAAATCAACAAGCAATCACTCCTCTTCCCCCATGTATTATATTTGGAACCCCCTCAAGGTTTCAAATGTTACATTACATGAGTCATTGGATCTTAGAACCAAATTCTAAGCTATCCATTTCTTGTTTGTTGAGACAAAATCAACAAGCAATCATTTCATTCCTTCCTCAAGTATTGCAAGTGGGGCCTCCTCAAGGTTCCAGGTGCCATGATTTGGAGCTTCTCCAAGCTCCAAATGTTCTATGCATGAATCATTTGAACTTGGAGCCAAATTTCAAGTTCTCCCACCTTGTTTGTTGAAACACAAGATCAACAAACCATCGCCCAAGTCTCCTAATCATGCCAAAAGTGATTTAGGAATCTTTTCCAATTCATTGGAAGCCTTCTAGTAGAACCTCCTCAAGGTTCTAAATGTCATATTGCATGGGTCTTTGAACTCAGAAATAAATTCTAAGTCACCAATTTCTTGTTTGTTGAGACAGAGTCAACAAACAATCATCATCCCTCTCATGTGTATTGATTGGAACCTTCTCAAGGTATCAAATATATCATTGCTTGACTTTCAAATTACCTTAGGAGCTACCACCAATCTTCTCATGCATAAGGTTGTAAGCTCCTGAACTTGAGATCAAACATCAAGTTCTTTCATCTCATTTGCTTAGCCACTATTTAGGCAAATGAATACTCCTTCTTGGACTCCCAATATCTGAGGGATCCCTTTCAACATGCAATCCAAAAGTTGTTTGTTGTTTCTCTCTTCTACAACTCAAAAGTTGTAGAAAGTTTCTACCCTTCCTAAGATCCAAAATTAGGAGAATGTCCTATCCTTGAACGCCAAATGTTCAAAGAAAATTCTTGAGGTTGCAACCTCCAAGTTGCACATCTCTTCCCTCCATTTACCAGCATAAATTTGGTAAATGACTATGCATCATTGAACACTTGATTTAATGAATTATCCACCCATACACAACCCATAAGTTGTGCTTCTTTCATTTCATCCTACAACTTAAAGGTCGTGGGAAGATCTCCTCATTCTTCTAACCCAAATTAGAAGAGTGTACATCCTCCTTTGAATGTCAAATATTCAAGGAGTTTTCAAGAGTTTGCAACTTCCACGGTGCATTTTCCTCTCCTCCATCTCTCAAACCCAAGTTGGAGGAATGGATCTTCTTCTTTGAATGTCAAAAGTTCAAGGATCTTTCTCTGACTTGTAACTTATAAGTCACATGCTCTTCCCCTCTTCCTACAACTCAAGAGTTGTAGGAAGTCCCCATCATTTACTTAATCCAAATTAAGTAAATCAAGCATATATCAAAATCCCCTCACTTGTTGAAACAAAATCAACGAGTAATTTCATTACGAGTTCATAAAACAGAGTTATGTTCCCAACCTATCCTTCCAACTCAAGTTGGAAGGGTAAGACCATTTTTCTTTAAACACCAAAATGTCCAAAGAGAATCCATGGTGGCTTGTAGTTCAAATCTATATACCACCTTCTCATATTTACCCAACACAAGTTGGGTAGATTACCTTCTTCCGTTATCTTTTTCCACAACTCAAAAGTTGAAGGAAACAATCTCATTCCCCTAAGGCTCAGAATTAGGAGAATGTACATCCCTCTTTGAACACCAAATGTTCAAAGGATGTTCATGAACTTGCAACTTACAAGTTGCATTTCCTCCTCTCTTTTCCACAATCCGGAATTGTGGAGAGAGCCTTCCTCCTACAACTCAAAAGTTGTAGGAAATTGCATCATTCTCCTAAACCCAAATTAGAAGAGTGTACATTGCCCCTTTGAATGTCAAATATTCAAGGGGCTTTCATGAGTCTGCAACTTCCAAGTTGCATCTTCTACCCCTCCACCTTTCCAACCCAAATTGGAAGGGTGCAGCAATCCCTTTGAACATCAAAGTGTTCAAGGACATTCATGAGTTCGCAACCCATAAGTTGCCTATTCTCCTAACTCTCCTCCAACTTCCAAGGTATAGGAGATTTCCCCTCTCTTTGGCTCCAAAAAGCTAAAGGGAGTTCTCCAACATTTAGCCTAAAGTTAAATGTTGGATTCCTACATCACCTCCTTAGCTCCAAAAGCTAGGGAGGATCTCCCAATATTTAGCTCCAAAGCTAAGTGTTGGATACCTTTCCCTCCTCTTCTTTAGCTCCAAAAGCTAAAAGAAATATCAATCTTCTCTCTTTAGCTCCAAAAGCTAAGGAGAACTCCTCAACATTTAGCTCAAAAGCTACATGTTGGGTTCCCAAATTTCTTTTCTTAGCTCCAAAAGCTAAGAATGATCCCCCAACACTTAGCCCAAAAGCTATGTGTTGGACACCTTCACCTCTCCTTTAGCATCAAAACTAAAGGAAACATCAATCCATTCTCCCTAGCTCCAAAAGCTGAGGAGAATTCTTCTAACACTAAGCCCAAAATTAGTGTTGGACACCCTTCCTTTAGATCCAAACTCTAAGTGGAATACCCCTAGTGTGACATACCACACGAGCCCCTCACACACTTAGGTGCACAGCCCCTTAGGCATACTAGGATTAGGATTTTTCTTTGTGTGCGCATGTGGTTGATGTTGTGGTGTGAATGCCTTTTGGATTGTCTGCGTGTGGGCACTTGCCCTTAAATGGTTAGTATAGAAATATATACATGTTTTTCTGTGCAGGTGGCCATGTCTAAAAAGGGGGGATGCTTAAATCATAAATAATAAATTGCTTGCATGATAGGTACCGCTTAAAACCCCCCCAAGATGTGGCCAATAGGATAGAAATAGATGCTTGGCACCTTAAGTGCTAGGCAAATTTTGAGTGTGATATTATTATATAAACTGCCTACTCACTCTGTTTTGCAGGCTTGAATCTTTTCTTTTCAAATATGTATTTGATAGAATTAGGATGTAAAACTTGTGGGGGTTTGGAGCAAAAAAAAAGGGAAGTGGACTAGAAGGATGTACCCGCCAAAGGTAAAGCCCTATGTCCATTCAGAAGTCAAGAGCTTGAAGATTCCCCACAAGTAGAGTCTGTAACATATTAACTGGGTTGTATAATGGCAGGCAACTCAGCTGCCAAAGCTGTTTGTAATAACTTGGACTCTATTTACATTTCCTGCACTTGTTATATATATACATATGCATGTGTTGTTTGTTTACTGTGTGCGCATTAGAATAGCATGCTTTTCCTAGGTTTCTTCACTTGTTTGTGTGGGTGTGGCTTGGACTATAATGCGGTAGGCTCTTAGGACAAAATAAATTTTCTACCCATTAAAACATAAACAATCTAAAAATAAAATTTAGGCTCCACGATTTTCTAACAAAAAGAAAATTGCATGGCTTTCTTTCAAAGAGCCAAGTTTTCAAAATCAAAATGATCATGCATAGCCAAAAAAAGAGTCACATGTAGAAGCACTCATTTAAGGATTAGATAACAAAAAAATCTGCATCCGAGTCAGCATTCTGCATACCTTGCATACTTAGGCATCTTGGCCTCAAAGCCAAGTTGTAAGCCCTACTTTCTAAATAATAAGTCCCTACCACTCTTCATATGCATTGAGACCAGAAAACATGGTTTTAAAAGCGATTAGGAGGAGTCTAGCTGGTAGTCCTTTCCAGGCAGGACAATAAATCCAGGGGTCGGGCTGGTTGTGCCTCTTGTGAGGTACAACTTGTAAGTCCTTTTGCATCGGTTAGATTTAGGTTCGAGGCCCTACCCCTCAGTAGGCCTCACCTTAGCTTTAGGGTCTGAGGCAATCAGTTGATTTCAATCACTATGTAAGCCCTCAACTCTCGGGCAATTCCTCCAACAGGTGTTGTTGGAATGTAAGCCCCAAATTTCTAATAAAAATATCAATTTGAACAAAAATCAGATTTCTAAAACATAAAGCCCAACATAGGGTAGTTTGAGCACCTCTGAGTTTCCCTCAGAATCAAGTGCTCCTACTTCATTCCCCTTGGCTCTCATTTCAAAAATCTGATTCCAAATCGATACTCTATTCCTTGAAACTCCTTAAGGACTAAAAAATCCTTCAAACAAGATTTTCATGGATTTTCAAAATCAAAATCAAACTTTAATCAAAATTTAAATGACTCTCAAAAATAAGAGGAAACCACTAATTTAATCAAAAGTTTTCTCAAGTACCAAAACTTGAGATGTAATTAACCATAGGGGCTTGCCCCTATGGGGCATCTGTACCCCAGAATAAATAAACCCCGTTCAACCAAATATTGAACGGGGGAATCTCTGTTAAATTGTAAATTTTGTCATTGAGTCCATAAGGAAACGATATTTTTACCCTTTGGGGTAATATATCGTCATTCTTATGCCGTACTCAATCATAAAGTATGCAATCCGTTAAGAGGAATACAAAATTCTCATCAACAAAGCTCTCAAGTTGGTGCTGCCAATAATATCAAAAATTAACACAAATTTTATGTCAAATATTATTGGATAAGTAATTGACCGTAAATTTCTAGCCATCATATATTTTGATATTGCCATATAGTATGATCATGGAATCCCAGTTAATGGAAAACATAATTAGTTCAGTCTGTCAAAAGGATATATAGCAACCAATAATGAGATTATACTTTTCTTTTACCAGAATATTTCCTGGCAGATTTATATTCTGTGACAGAGAGGAAAAGAGACATAAAGGGAGACAGAAGCATGTTCCATTTCCCAATTTATTAAGGTATTTACCATAATTTATAAATCCATATTGTATATAGTAAGAGAAAGAAGAGGGGAAAAAAACCAAAAAATAAATGTATATGGCAAAAAAAGGCTTCATTTCAAGTTTTTTTGAAATTTTTATTCAGTCAAAAAAAGGAAAACAAGAGAGAAAACTAAAAGCAAAATTTAGATATCATAAAAAAGCTACACACTTTTTAATATTTTTTCAATTAGTGAGATAAAAAATGTTTTTCTATTTAAAAAATAAATCCTATTTATCTAAATTTATCTATTATTTGATCCATTCAATATATCATCTATTTTGATAGTTATTGTAAACTCATGATAAAAAATATAAGGAATCAACTTAAATTTAGTTTTATCTTTTCTATTATTAAAATATAAATATAAATATAAATTTAATCTAAAAAAAATATAACTTAAGAGCTCAATCTAAAAATAAAACTCTCTTTTTTTAATTCTTTTATTGTTCATCCTCCTAAAGTAGAACCCTACAATGGGCGGCAGAGTAAAACAACTATTTTAATATTGCATATTGGAGACATTACTTAATAAGTTAATGTTAAATTCTAATTTATATTATGCATTATGAACTTACCCAATATAGTGAATGAGAATAAAAAAATTACTAATTATTTTTTCAAAAATATTAAGTAACACCTAATCTTTAGAATTATTATGCTAGTTATATTTTTTTCTCATGAATTTCAATGGTAACTTTCGTGCAGTATAGTAAATCACAATTTGTTCAATTTAAACATAATTGTATGATTTAAATTTTTTATATGCAGAGACTTATAGGGCTAGTTCTCCTGAAACTTCGAGTATTTGAGTACTTGCAGTCTTATTTCAATGGAAGCTTGAAGATATGGTTGATTAATAGAGTTTATTCCGATTCCTGCATCAGGGGAATGCTTGACAACTGAGAGACATGGAGTGCCGATTTCAAAAATGTCAAAAGGGGTAACTTGCATTTTTGAAAAAGAATTAGCTTACTTTTGTAATTCTAAGGAGCTCAATGAGGGCATTTTTATCTACAAGGTATCTTAGTCATTTGAGAGCAGCATAAGGCACTTAATTGCTTTTAGAGTTGTCCATAAGGGGCATACAATTTTGAACATGAAACTTGAGGTGTTTTGATCATTTGACCATCAAAGGGCCTTTTGATAAATTTGAGCCCCAAGAGCGTTTATATAATTTCAAAAGCAGCTAAAGAGAAATGTTCTTATTTTGATCCCCTAGGGACATTTTTGTTATCTAAGGGAAATTTGATAATTTGTATATAAAGTATGGAGTCAATTTTTTATAAGTTTGAAGAGAGCATAGGGCACCATTATAAGTTTAGTCCCTATCTGGCTAATGTGTTTGCTTTGATCGTCTTCAAAATGCTCGGTGGCATTCCTCCAATTTTTTGTAGGAAGTTGGCACTTGACGACATTTCAATTTTTTGGATGGAAGATTGTTTAAAATAGCTCTTTGATTAACTTAGTTGTCTAATGAGGTACAGCCCCAAAAACATCTCCTCTTGGATAATTGCAATAATTTGCAAAGAAAAGAGGAAATTTTATCCCATTTTGGTTTAAGTTGGGGTTTTCTAGCAAAAATGTATCGCAAGCAATATTTTAGATGATACCAATGAGCAATGATATAGTGGTTCTCATAGTAGCTCAAGTTATGTCGATTCATGAATTTTACTCTAGGTTTTAAAATCCATCTTCTTCCGCAATGTGAGTGTGAGTATTCCAATGTCTTGCAACAATTTTTTTTTTTTAACTTAGGAGTTGCTTAGCTAATGCAAAAGAATAATGGTAAAACAATGACATTGTATTGGTCTAATTCTTAGATATCCCTTAATGACCAAAAAAACCTTAACAAATGGCCTTCAAATGCTTCTAAATTTGATTTAAAACAACGTCTTCTCTGTTTGTAGGCATCAGAGAATTAATTTGGAAAGGAAAGTTAAACAAATAGGAGGCTGAAAAGGATGACGAGTCATGATTTTGATGAGGGCATCCGGCCGTGAAAGTTTATCAGAGGAGGAGCCGAAGATCGACGATCATGATTATTCCATTTTATTTTGAGTATTTTGATTTATTTATGTATTTTTCCGTTTTTACACTCACTTGAGGGAGTAGGCCTATGTGACCCCAAGGGGCACATTTATTATTTGTCTTATTATTATATTTTTGGCTATTTATAGCCCTTCGCTCTTCTTTTGAGGTAATGGATGATCATTAAGAGAAAAAAATTTTGCACTTTGTTCTTAAGAGCTTTGAGAGTTCTTATGAGAGGTGAAGTCCCTATGTGAGGGAAACGTACTACCCACCAGCCGCAGGAAGCATCTGGGATGGTGGTTTGAAGTCCCTAAGTGAGGGCAAAGTATTACCCATCAGCCGCAGGAAGCGTCCGGGCTCATGATTTATCTTCTCCACCGATCCCCTCTCCTCCTCCTCCCCTCCTTCTTTACTGCAAGCAACCGGCCACCTTCACCTAGCCCTTAACCGACTCCTTTCAACCATCTCCAACCCTAGCCGAAATCCCCTAACCCTTGGCCAAAACGCCCTCTACACCCAAACCCCTAGTCGCCCCCCCCCCCCCCCCCCCCCCCCCCCAAAAAAAAATCCCCTCCCCTCCATCTAGCCGCCGGCCATCATCCCTCCCCTTAGCTCCAAAATTCAAAAATCTGACATTCAAATCCTTTCCTAAATTAGCTCCCTTCAATTTTGAAAACTATTTAAACTCATATTCAATTGAATTTGAATTTGAAATTTATTTCCCAAATCAGAAAACCTATTTTAGGAAAGTCCCTCAAATCATGCAAATCTGAATTTAATTAGGAATTGACTTTAAATCCACATTCATCAAATGTGGACACATTCAACGTACGTGGACACCTTTTTTTCCCTCTATTAAATCAATAATCCCATCCCAATCTTGGCTAGCTTGGTTCTACATCAGATTTGCTTTGCTCTTCCAACTTCTTCCAACTCCTTGGACGCTCCTTTGGATCTTCTATGATAGGGGCTTCCTTGGCTCCAATTCTCTCATTCTTTTAGAATGAGGCTCGTCCCTCTATAGTGAAGAGAAACCAAGGCTGGAAGAGGCTTGACAAGCTCTACGGTTTTTTGAGAGTAAATGAAACAAAAAGCTTCCCAGAAAGTAGAATCAAATTAAAAGGAAAAAAATCAAAAAACTGATTAAATCTAGGGTCATTAGTAAGGAATGAATGTATTGTGCATTTGAATTTTGTATAAACAATCAGGTGCAATCATCTAAATATTTGGGACAATATGTTCAATTTTTGTAATGTGTGGTCAACCCATGCAACATATCATACAATGCACTGACAATATTTTCCATTAGGATTGAATGTAAGGTACAATCAGTTCTATTTTCTAAGCACAATTTGTTGTTTATAGATATTGCTTAGCCACCATATGTCAATTTGATAAAGGATATGTAAGATGGCATGTCCCTCTATGATGCAGGACAAAAATGAAACATGAATTGATTAAGGAATTTGCACACTTAATATTTAGAGAACATAATAATTATATCTTTCAGTGAATTTGAACGACAAGATAAAACACAAAGAGCGGTAAAACAAGCTTAGGCCAAATCACATGCGTAGGAGTTAAGATCGTAAAACAGTCAATTTAATCTAACATTGCATATATTGATGATTTTCAACAATACATCCCAATATTAACAAATAAGATTAGTTACTATGCAAGGATCCCTCACTCAACTCTCTAGCTTACTAAGTTTTAGCGGAGGATAATTGGCATGACCGTCATGAATCCAAAATAATCACAATTGAGAAGTAAACTAGGAAGATAAGAGAGTTAGATGAAGAGTTTACCCAAAGAACGAAGTCATACGAAGCTCCGGTGGTGGTTTGAGGGCTTGAGAAGAAGTAGACAGTAAGTGGTGGCTTCTTGGACGGCTTGGACAGCAACAAATTCAAGCTTGAACCCTTGGACAGCAAGCAGCAAATCTGGGACAGCAATTTCTGGAAGTTTTGGACATCAACGGTAGCTTCTGAAGGGGCTAGACAGCAACGAATTCCTGCTAGAGTCTTTGAACAGCAAGCAGGAAGCCTGGGACAGCAACTCTTTAGGTCTTGGAAGGGAGGGCAACCAATACTAACGTCCAGAACTTTCTGGACAGCAAGGAGGCTTCAAGTTTTCGTAAGAGGGGCTAGGTAGGGGCAGCACCTTGGGATGGGAGTTGATTGGGGAGCAAAAGGGAAAGGAGATTAATTGAATGGAGGGAGAAAGAAGAGGGGGGGTCGGCGGCTTCTAGGAAAGGGAGGGATTTTAGTAGAGGTTTAATGAGGGTTTCCTAAACAGGATTAATTAGATTAGGAGGGATGGGTGACTCGTCTCTCCTCTTAATGCAAATTTGAATTTTGAATTGAAGAGTTAAAACTTTCCAAATATAGATCATGCCCAATTAGGAAAGGTTTCAAATCTGAATTTTGAAATCAGAATTTGAATTGTTTTACCTCTCAATCTTCGTAACCCAAGTTTGGAAAGTAGCAAGGCCAAGGGGAGAGGGGGTAGGCCGGCGGCTAGGCTAGGGTTGGGATTGGGAATCGGTGGCTTGGGATGGGGAGGATGGGTAGCCGAATAGGAGGGGTTGTGGGGGCGGTGGTTGGCCGAGGTAGGGATGTGGAGTTGTGGGTGGTCCTTGTGGCCGGTGGTGGGAAGGACTTGTGAGGGAGGGTCGGCGGCTTATGTGGAAGGGGAGAGGGGGTTCGGCCAAAAGAGGAGAGAGGGTCTACTTGGCCGGCGGTAGATGGGAAGGGAGGGAGAGATAGGGAGAAAATAGCCACGAATTCAGACTCTTCCAAGGTTGGTGGGTAATCCGCTTTCCCTCTCCTAGGGATTTCACTACAAAGCTCTCAAACTCTCACACAAATACAAAGGTGTAGGAAATTTCATTATAATTCTTCATTAGCCCTCACATGAAGAGGGAAAGGCTTTAAATGGCCTAAGCAATAAAGAAACTATAAAGACACAGTTGCCCCTAGGGCATACACAGTACAAGGCCCTTAGGCGAGGCATAAACGGAAAAAGAAATACAATAACTCATGAAACATAATAACATAATACATCAAATATAATAATAATCAAAAATAGATCAGAGTGATTGTGGCCATAGATCGTCAACCCGGCCAGTAAACTCTTCAAGTCCAGATGTCCTCATCATTCTCCCGGGGTGGAAAAGAGCTCGATTCCGTCGAGTACGCGTCCCGGGTGCTCTCATAAATCTCCAATGCATCTGGGTCAATCCGCTGAAGCTCCTCCCGCTCTAACTAGGTGTCCTCAGACTCAGGCTTGCCTCTCCGCCTAATCAAATACCTTCTCCGTCCACCCTCTTTTGTAGAAATAATATCATCACTTAGAATCATGTCAATCTTCTCCGCTATAGGCATTTTAGAAACATTTGGAAGTGGAGGTAGGCTTGGGTTCTGACAAGGTTGGGTCGCACAAGGCTCAATTTGAAGTAGATTTGATGGGTTAAACTCTTGACCCTCATAAGCTACTATATCTTCTATGTTAAAAGAGAGATGAATGTTGAACTCCGCAGGCGGATCCACCACGTAAGCGTTGTCATTGATTTTCTTGACTATTTTAAATGGTCCCGCACTTCTAGCATGTAATTTCTTAACAGTTCCTTTTGGGAATCGTTCCGGACGAATCTGCACCATCACTGAATCACTAACCTCAAAAGTTTTAAATCGTCGTTTAGTATCAGCATGAAGTTTATAATTATTATTGTTCTGTTCAATTAGGCGTGCAATTTTCGTATATAATTCATGCAAATGAGGATGCAGACTCAGAAATCCTATACCTAGAACACATTAGTATGAAATCTAAATGTTGCCTAGGTTTGTATCCATAAATAATTTCAACAGTGCTTAAATTGGTGGTGTGGTTCACAGAGTTATTGTAGGCGAACTCAGCTGTAGGGAGTTTAGAATCCCAATCCTTAATATGCTCGCCTACCAACCTTAATAAATTGCCTAAACTTTTATTGACCACTTCAGTTTGGTCATTCGTTTGAGGATGAAAGGCTGTAGAGAAGTACAGTTTAGTGCCCATTTTCATCCAAAGGGTTTTCCAAAAATAACTGGCGAACTTAACGTCCATATTGGTTACGATGGTCTTGGGCAAACCGTGCAATCTAACAACCTCGTTAAAATAAAGTTTGGCAATATGGGATGCGTCGGATGTCTTGGAACAGGGTAAGAAATGAGCCATTTTGGAAAAACAGTCAACCACAACACATATGGCGTGATTTTTACGAAGTGTTTTAGGCAGACCTAGGACGAAGTCTATACTAACGTCTTGCCATGGGCAGCTGGGAACAGGCAAAGGAGTGTAAAGCCCGGTGTTTTGTTTACGCTGTTTGGCCAGTTGACAGGTGTGGCAGCTACTAACTATTTTACCGACATCTTTCTTCAAGCTAGGCCAGAAGAAGCGGTACTCAACGGCTTCTATCGTCTTGTCACGACCGAAGTGTCCAGCGAGGCCTCCGGCATGAAGTTCCCAAACGAGGAATTCCCTAAGGGATGTGCTAGGGATGCAAAGCTTTTGAGCTTTAAAGAGGCATCCATCCTCAAGGAGAAAATCATCCACAAGGCATGTGTTGCCCGTAGACAAAAGAGTATACGTCTCCTTGAAGTCAGGGCATTCCAGATAGTCCTTTTTAACTTGCTCAAATCTGACGACTTCTGCCCTCATTTCAGTGGTGATCATCATGCGACGACTGAGAGTATCAGCAGCTTTATTTTCAACTCCCGCCTTGTGTCTAAGGGTATAAGCGTATTCATGAAGAAAATCTAACCAACGACCGTGACGTGCATTCAATTTCTTTTAGGAGTTGATTTACAGAAGAGCCTCGTGATCCGAGAAGATGACGAACTCTTGCAGAAGTAAATAGTGTCGCCAATACCGAAGGTATTGGATCACAGCATAGAAGTCTTTATCATACGCAGAGTAACGTTGCCGGATGTCATTTAGCTTTTCGCTAAAATAGGCAACAGGATGACCTTCCTGGGATAGGACTCCACCAATTCCGACTCTCGAAGCATCGCAGGTTACTTTGCAAGACCTCACAGACTTGCCTCAGATGGTCTAAGTGCTGACTAACAGACTGGCTATAGATAAGAATGTCGTCAAAGTAGACAACGACAAACTTACCCATAAAAGGGCGCAGCACTTAGGTCATGACTCTAACAAATGTACTCGGGGCATTACTCAAACCGAAGGGCATGACCATCCAATCGTAGACACAATCCTTGGTTTTGAAGGCAGTCTTCCACTCATCTCCGGGTCGGATCCGGATCTGGTGGTATCCACATTTAAGATCAATTTTGGAGAAGAGAGTGGATCCAGTCATCATGTCTAACATATCGTCTAACCTAGAGATAGGAAAATAATACTTAACAGTGATTTTATTGATAGCACGGCTATCAACATACATTCTCCATGTGTCGTCCTTAGGTGTGAGAAGGGTTGGCACAGCGCACGGGCTAAGACTCTCTTTAATAAATCCCCACTGCAGTAGCTCGTCGACATGCTTCTTAAGTTCGGCATGTTCCATGGGGTTCATGCAATAGTGAGGCAGGTTGGGAAGGGAAGCTCCAGAGACTAAGTCTATGGCATGCTAAATGTCTCTAAGCGGAGGTAATTGATCAGGGAGATCATCAAAGAAGACATCAGCAAAATCAACCAGAATAGGTTGAACCTCCTGAGGGATTGGTTCATTAGACTCGATGGGAGTTTCACGACCAACTAAGGCCTACAGGGGTGCGCCTTGGGTAATTTCAGAATCCAGAACCTTGGCAGTTACAAGGTTCAGTCCCTTCTTAGGCTTCACAGGGTTGGATTTGGGGTCCTCCTTGACCCGAGGCTGCGATGGCAGGAGCTTAATCTTCTTACCCGCATATTCAAACACGCAGGTATTTGAACGCCCGTAGATGTGGACATCATTTTCGAAGAGCCAGGGGCGCCCTAAGATGATCTGTCCAACATCCATAACCAGAATGTCACATCACACGTTCTCTTTATAGTCAGCGAAAGAGATGGGTATGAGGCTGCATTCCTTCACCTCTAAGGCAGTGGAATTGACCCAAGCTACCTTATAAGGATTATGGTGAGGAACAGCCGACAGACTAAGCTTAGACACCATGCTCGAGGAAACAGCATTGATGCAACTGCCACTATCTACTATGAATTTATAGTTTTTATCCTTAAGCTTAGTGTAAGTGTGGAAAATAGTAGTCCTACGTCAGTTATCAGTGGTAATGGGTTGGGATAGTGTACATCTCACCACGCAAATGGGAGAGGGGTCCAGCTTTTGAATACAGTGGATGACAGCAGTGTCGTCACTTTCCTCAAAGAACTCACCGTCGTCTTCCACTTGGTGAATATGATCAACCTCGGGCTCGAACTCTTCTTCAGTGACTTCTTCAATGATAGTGACCTTATAGGGACTCAAACACTGAGAAGCGATATGCCCATATCCTTGGCATTTAAAGCCTTGGTCCCGGGGTTAGACCGAGGGGTATTTGGAGTGGGAGGTTTGTTTCTAGAATCAAAATGGGGTGTAGGTGGACCAGGAGGTGGTCTAGTTGGGTTTCCAGGGGTCGACCGGGAAGTGGAGTGGGTCGGACCACTGGAGGGTAGATAGGAAGGCCTAGAATCCTAATGTCGACTAGAATGTTGGAAACGGGTCTCCTCAAGATCAAGGACTAAACTATAGGCATTTTCTAAGGTGGTGACGTTCCGAGCAAACAGCTCATTGCATAAATCTTCCCGCAATCCGGTTCAAAACATAGAAAGGATTTGAGCGGGGGTAGTGGAGGTTTCCCCCTTGCAGCGGATCAGATAGTCATCGAATGCTGTAATATAATCTTTTATTGATTTGCTACCTTGGGTTAGTCTATTCCACCTATCGAGGAGCCTAGGGAAGTATGAGGGAGGTATGTACTTCTGCTTAAGCTCACGCTTCATAGAAGGCCAATCGGTAATGGGATACTCATTATGGGCTTCTCTCAGGCTTTCTAAATTGGATCAGAATTGGCTAGCCCTACCAATGAGTTTCATCTCAACGATTCTAACTTTTCTGGCCTCGGAGATATTGTACCACTTAAAGAAACTTTCCATTCCCTTAATCCAATATAAGAAAAGTTGAGGATCTAAAGTTCCGTCAAAGGTGGGGGCGTCAACCTTGATATTTTTCATCAGTGGAATATTAGGGTCGGGGTTGTGGTCGTGTTCATAGTGGGGAGCTCGATGAGGGGCTCCATGCGGTCTCTCATCTTGAAAGGTATCGTCCCCATACATGGAGGGAGGTCTAGATGGGGTGTAGGGAGTAGGATGATCCCCAGATCATTCAAGTGTGACGAATCGTTCAGTTGTATCTCTACGAAGTTCGACTAAGTCGGCTTGATTTTCTTTAAGTTGCTGACTACTCGTATTCATTTGACCTACCAACAAGTCTAAGGTCCTGCTAAGTTGTTCTGGGTCCATTGGGATACACTAAGGGGCACTTAGGGAGGTAGCTAGACAGAGGACTGCACCGAAACACTAAGTTAGACTCACTTAAAGCCCACTAGATGGTGCAGGAATTTAAAGGACAGCAAACAATAATGAGGAAAATAAGAGTAAATGTTATGTTATGCAAGCAATCTAGCCTAGGGATTGCTAGATGAATTCCTAAGTGAAATTTTAGCACATGTAATTATGCCTACCATGCTCTAATACCAGATGATGCAGGACATAAATGAAACATGAATTGATTAAGGAATTTGCATGCTTAATATTAAGAGAACATAATAATTATATTTTTCAGTAAATTTGAATGACGAGATAAAACACAAAGAGCGGTAAAACAAGCTTAGGCCAAATCACATGCGTAGGAGTTAAGATCATAAAATAGTCAATTTAATCTAACATTGCGTACATGGATGATTTTCAACAAGAGATCCCAATGTTAACAATAAGATTAGTTACTATGCAAGGATCCCTCACTCAACTCTCTAGCTTACTAAGTTTTAGCGGAGGATAATTGGCATGACCATCATGAATCCAAAATAACCACAATTGAGAAGTAAACTAGGAAGATAAGAGAGTTAGAGGAAGAGTTTACCCAAAGAATGAAGTCATACGAAGCTCCGATGGTGGTTTGAGGGCTTGAGAGGAAGTAGATGGTAAATGGTGGCTTCTTGGATGGCTTGGACAGCAAAAAATTCAAGCTTGAACCTTTAGACAGCAAGCAGCAAATCTGGGACAGCAATTTCTGGAAGTTTTGGACATCAACGGCAGCTTCTGAAGGGGCTGGATAGCAACGAATTCCTGTTGGAATCTTTGGACAGCAAGCAGGAAGCCTGGGACAGCAACTCTTTAGGTCTTGGAAGGGAGGGCAGCCAATACTAACGTCCAGAACTTTCTAGACAGCAAGGAGGCATGAAGTTTTCGTAAGAGGGGCTAGGTAGGGGCAGCACCTTGGGATGGGAGTTGATTGGGGAGCAAAAGGGGAAGGAGATTACTTGGATGGAGGGATAAAGAGGAGGGGGGTCCGGCGGCTTCAAGGAAAGGGAGGGATTTTAGTGAAGGTTTAATGAGGGTTTCCTAAACATGATTAATTAGATTAGGAGGGATGGGTGACTCGTCTCTCTTCTTAATGCAAATTTGAATTTTGAATTGAAGAGTTAAAACTCTCCAAATATAGATCATGCCCAATTAGGAAAGATTTCAAATCTGAATTTTGAAATCAGAATTTGAATTGTTTTCCCTCTCAATCTCTGTAACCCAAGTTTGGAAAGTAGCAAGGCCAAGGGGAGAGGGGGTAGGCCGGCGGCTGGCTAGGGTTGGGATTGGGAATCGGCGGCTTGGGATGGGGAGGATGGGTAACCGAATAGGAGGGGTGGTGGGGGCGGTGGTTGGCCGAGAGGTAGGGAGGTGGAGTTGTGGGTGGTCCATGTGGGGGAGGGCCGGCGGCTTGTGTGGAAGGGCAGAGGGGGTTCGGCCAAAAGAGGAGAGAGGGTCTCCTTAGCCGGTGGTAGAGAGGAAAGGAGGGAGAGATAGGGAAGAAAAGATAGGGAGAAAATAGCCACGAACCCAGACTATTCCAAGGTTGGTGGGTGATCCGCTTTCCCTCCTTTAGGGATTTCACTCCAATGCTCTCAAACTCTCACACAAACACAAAGGTGCAGGAAATTTCATTATAATTCTTCATTAGCCCTCACATGAAGAGGGAAAGGCTTTAAATAGCCTAAGCAATAAAGAAACTACAAAAATATAGTTGCCCCTAGGGCATACACAGTACAAGGCCCTTAAGCGAGGGCATAAACGGAGAAAGAAATACAATAACTCATGAAACATAATAACAAAATACATCAAATATAATAATAATCAAAAATAGATTGGAGTGATCGTGGCTGTAGATCGTCGGCCCCACCTCTAGTAAACTCTCCAAGTCCTGATGTCCTCATCACTCTATTTTTAAGAAAAACATGTACTCGTAGAAATATGCATGTGCCATGCACATATGCCCAGTAATCAAAAACTTTAAAACCAAGTTTTTAGACAAACTCTCTAATCAACCAATCTTTAACCCCCACAAGGGAGTTGATGCGAACATCCAACCGTGAATACTTATCAGAGGAGGACCCAAGATCGACGGCCGTGATCGTTCCACTTTATATTGATTTATTTCTTGTATTTTTTTATTTATGCATTTCTTGTTTTTACCCTCACTTGAGGGAGTAATCCTGTGTAAGCCCTAGGGGCATGTTTGTCTTTTGAGGCTCCTTTATTTTGAGGCCTATATTTAGAGGCCCTTGCTATTGTATTAGTATGATGGAATATTAATAAAAAAATTTCTGCACTCTTGTTCTTTGGGGAGAACTTTGGTGAGATCCCTATTGGAGGGAAGCATAGTTTCCACTAGCCACAGGATGGGTCCGGGCTCATGGCTTGAAGTCCCTTGGTGAAGGGCAACGCAACACCCGTCAGCCGCAGGAAGCGTCCGGGCTCACGGTTTTACCTTTTTCTTTTTGTTTTCTCCTTATTTTTCCTAACCGCCACATCCTCCTCCCCCCCCCCCCCCCCCCCCCCCCCCCCCCCCCACAAACATTCAAGCCGTCGGTGTCATTCCCCAATCCCCACTTGCCTCCAAAATTCCAATCCCCATTTAATACTTGTCATTTATTAAACATCTTAAATTAGGAAAGTTTTTGAAATTCAAATTCAAAATTATTTGAATTTGAACTCCTTCCTAAAATAAGTTGATTTGTTTTGAAAACCTCCCCAATCTCCTCAAATCTGCAATTAATTAGAGATTCTCCTCTAATTCTCTTTCCTTAATTACAGTTTTATGTTTGGAAAGGTTTTCAAAATTTCCCCAATCAATCCCCCTCCCTTTGCCTCCAAATTTCGAATTACTCTTTAGTGCTTTCCTTATTGGATGCAAATCACAAAAGGAAAGTATTAAAATCTGATTTCTTTTATTTGAAATTTGAAAGTTCTTTCCTAATCTATCATGTTTCATTTTAGGAAAGCTATTCAAATCAAACTTATTTGAATTTCAAATAGAATTTGATTTGGCCCCTCCATTCATAAATTTCCTAAATTAAATCACAGTTGATTTGGAAAGTATTCAAATTTGAATTCAAAAAATTTTGAAATTCAAACCGCTTCCTAATTAATGACGCTAATTTAGGAATCCTCTCCCAATCAAATCAAATCTGAAATTGAATTGGAATTAATTCCAATTTTAATATTCGTTGAACTTAGACCATTCATTGAATGTGGACAATTCCCCTCTTATCTCTCTCTAGGCCGACCCCTCCCCTCTCTCTCCAATCCACTTAATTCCAATTAATTCCCCCCCCCCCTCTAAGAGCATTAATTCATCCTTAATTAAAAGGATAATTTTCCTTTCCATCTCCATTTGAAATTCAAATTTCAAATCACTCAATCACCTTCCCCTTTTCCCTTTCCCTCCAAGTTTCAAACCAAGCAATTATAACTTTCCTTATTGGCAACGTTTTAAATTAGGAAGCAAAATTCAAATTTTAATCATGGCTAGCCGCTCCCGTCCTACATCAGTTTGATATCAGAGCATGGTTGCGCACCCGGGATGCGAACTCGACGGAGTCGAGCTCTTTTCCACCCCGGGAGAATTATGCGGACATCCAACCGTAAATGCTTATCAGAGGAGGAGCCAAGATCGACGGCCGTGATCGTTCCACTTTATCTTGATTTATTTCTTGTATTTTTTTTTATTTATGCATTTCCCGTTTTTACCCTCACTTGAGGGAGCAGTCCTGTGTAAGCCCTAGGGGCATGTTTGTCTTTTGAGTTTCTTTTATTTTGAGGCCTACATTTAGAGGCACTTGCTATTGTATTAGTATGATGGATTATTAATAAAAAAATTTCTGCACTCTTATTATTTGGGGAGAACTTTGGTGAGATCCCTATTGAAGGGAAGCATAGTTTTCACCAGCCACAGGATGGGTCCGGGCTCATGGCTTGAAGACCCTTGGTGAAGGGCAACGCAACACCCGTCAGCCGCAGGAAGCGTCCGAGCTCATGGTTTTATCTTTTTCAAATTCTATTTCCCTCCTCGTCCTCCTAGCCGTCATCCACAACTTTCCTCCCTCCCCTTCCCCAAGTCGTCGGCCCCCCATCCCTCCACCGACTCCCTCTTTCTTCTCCTACTAACCGCCGACCCAAACTCCACCCAAACCTCCCTAGCCGCCAGCCATACATCCTCCCCATCTCCTAGCCGCCGGCCACATGATCCTCCTTTGCCTCCAAATTTCAAATCACAAAATTAATGCTTTCCTTTTATGACATCTCTAAATTAGGAAGATTTTTATTTCAGATTTTCAATTATTTGAAATTGAATTTTCCTTCATAAATTAAGGTGATTTAATTTAGGAAAGCCCCTCAATCAAGCCCATTTGAATTTGAATTTGAATTAAGAATAGATTTGCTTTAAATACTCCTTCCTAAATTAGCCCACTATTGATTTGAAAAGTATTCTAATTTAAATTCAAAAAAATTAAATTTCGAATTCTTTCCTAATTAATATTTCATATTTTATGAAGTTTCACAATTACCATAAATCTGAAATTAATTCAGATTTAATTCCTCCAATCAATAATTAATGCAAGGATCCACATACATCGAATGTTGACACCCTTTCCCTCCTTCCTTTCGCCGGCCCCTCTTCCTCTCTCTCATCTAATTAATAAGGCCCATTAATGCTCCCCCAATTAAGCATTCAATTCCACCAATTACTTCCACCTCTATGGCTAAATTAATTTCAACATTTTGAATTATTTCCCTCCTAATTTCAAAATTCAAAACCTAAAACTAAGACCCCCCCCCCCCCCTCCCCTCGTACTACATCAGGAGTTGTACTTGATGCTCATTCAAGCACAATCTGGATGTTTTTACTAGACATTTGCAAGAGGTTGTACCTTAGTATATGCTTTTTGTGAATGATATTCTTCTTGTCCGTAATACTAGCTAGAGAGTTGATGAAATACTTGTATTATAGAGGTTAAACTTAAAATCTAAAGGTTTTTGCTTGAGTATCTAAAATTGAATACATATAATGTAATTTTAGTAATAATAGATCTAGTGGAAGGATTCTGACATTGGAAGATCAAGTCATTAAAAAGATTGTACGTTTTAGCATAATTTAAATTGGATGGTTGAAGTTAAGGAATGCATTGAGCGTGTTGTGTGATAGAAAAGTACTCCTCAAAGTTTATATAAAATTTTATAAAATGATGACAAGACATGAAATACTTTATTGAGCAAAATGTTAGTCATTAAAAGAGAAGCATAAAATTAAGTTAAGTGTTGTCACTCAAATGAATGAGTTGCTTTACACTTAGAGACATAACATGAAATGAGTACACGTGAAAAGGTTAGAGTAGCACCAGTGGCATATAAGATTTGAGAGTGGTCTTAGATGCTTTGGTCACATAAAATAATGACCTCCTGATGACCATATTAGAAGAGTAGATGTATTGGAGCTGGCCTAGGTTAAGAAAGTTAAAGGTAGACTTAAAAAAACTTGATTAGAAAGTATTAAAAATAACATTTTTATTTAATTTAAATGAGAATTTGACACTTAATAGAATACAATGGAGAAAAATGATTCATGTAACTGACCCCATGTAGTGGGATAAAGGCTTGTTGTTGTTGTTGTTGTTGTTGTTGTTGTATCTTAACGATGTTCGTCATGTAATAAGCCTTAAGGGTGGCTTGGACTTTTAATTGTTAGGCTATTTCAATTAATAGCCCCTTATTCCTTCTAAAACCTATATCATAAAGAGTTCGAGAAAATTCCTTAATTTTCTACCCTTTATCAGGGTCATATATTCCCGCCACGATTTATCTGAGTGCTAAGATTGGGTCATGATTGGTGTTTCATGTCAACCAATTAAAGATGATCTAAACAGGATTACCTTTAAGTATATGCAATTTAAATTCATTAACAGTATATCATGTAATGAGTATAAGGGGTAGTTTGGACTATTGTTAGGCTATTTCAATTGATAGCCTTGTATTGTTGAGTTAAAACATATTATGAAGTACTAAATGAAAAACTCCATAAAATCATATTTTGTCTTTCATCGATTCTAGTGATTTAGATATTCACCATCTGCAACTTGAAGATTCATTGTTTTGATACCTTTTAATTTTGCTTCTTTCAGTTTCCTATTGAATCTATAACTTTTCTAACTACCCACCATCTTATGTATATGATGCCCATGTCATTGCCCCATTGTGGTAGTTGTAGATATGAAAATGTATATAAAACAAATGGATAGGTGTGTACTATGAGCTCCAAAAATTCCTGCCCAACGGTTTTAAAAGAGTGGTTCCAAGTTAAATTTTTAGATATCGGATAAAAAGCTACTCGAAATTTCTGTTCTCATTTCACAATGACTTCAGGATTTTGTTCAAGGATTCCCATCAATGTAAGCCCCCATGATTAATTGCACCTCTTAATCACTAGAAAGAACTTTTAACAAAAGCTAACAAGTATGCTTTAAAAGATTTAGCTTTAGACACCCATTTGAATTATAGGAAAATAATGTAGCATTATTTACTCAAAATAAATGGTGGGAAAAATCATGATGAACCCAATCAAGATCTTATAGTTTCATTATCCCCAATTATCATGGACACTGGTCTATTTATTCAAAATAAATAATGCATCATTTTGTATGCTCCTCAATGCACAATTTTGAATCATTCTCGATGAACAAGTTTAGACGCTTTGCTTTTCACATTTTTCTGCACACAATATTGCATGATTTCCAATATAATATCTGACACTTTTTTTTGCAACACCCTGTGCTTTTCTCAATGTATAACATAGCAGATTTGTGGAAAAGTCCTTTTGCACACATTCTTATATGCAAATTTCCATTCATCAAGATACACAAAGAAACATGATTTTTTTTAAGATGACCATTGCAGGAATTCTGATGTGACGATTTGACAAAATAATTTGCACAATCTTTTATGCAAAAACTACGTTTTAATATGCCATTTGGCATATTATAAGAGGTCATATTTTTGTCCTATTCTCGCTGACAAATTTACTTTTAGTTAGGTTTTGTGAATAGCATGATTTATTGAAGTTTGTGCATATATATGCATATATATATGAAAATTTGACTATGAGTTTTCCCAATAATGTCCGTAATCAAAGAAATATACCAACGTTTTTTTCTATTTCTTGGGAAAACAAGCCCGAAAATTTCACTCGAACAAAAACATCCCCACTCTAGATCACAGACTATTTCATTTTTAAATTCGTCATAACAAAAATGGATTCAAACAACAATAAAAAAAAGTTTAAACAACATTCAAAAAAGGTTGGAAATATATGCATTAAAAAATTCGATCAATGATCAAATATTATTCAAATCCTAATCAATCAATAATCCTTCATATTTGAAAAAATTTTATATCATCATTTCAACATAATTTGAATAAGATTTGAAGAAAATTTCAAAAAAAAAAACCTATAAATAATTGAACTTCAAGTTTGAATAAACTTCATTTGATGTGTTCAAAAAAGATTCAAACTTATTAAACAAAATAATATAATGCAACCACTATTGCTATAATACAATAAATTATAAGACACAAAGGATAATTTTTTTATAAAAAGTTCTATATTAAATTAAAATAGTTACAATACTTTACAACAACATTTTGAGTATAATCACAACAACAATAACACAATGAACAAAAACTTCGATACAACAAAATATAACACCATAATCTATAACACAACTAGGGGTGTAATTGAGCCGAGCCGGCTCGTGAGCCGGCTCGAACTCGACTCGTTAACGAGCTCGCTAGCCGAGCTTATCGAGCTTCGAGCTCGAGCTCGAGCCTGTAATCGAGCTGGTATGATAAACGAGCTCGAGCTCGAGCTCAACCCGACTCGACTCGAAAGCTTATCAAGCTACTCGATTAAATTATATATATATATATATATATATATATATATATATATATATATATATATATATATATGTATTATATTTATAATATTATTATTTTTATAATATTTCAAAGCTTATTTTATAAAAAACCTACCCTCTGGCTTTCGAGTCAAGCTCTTCAAAAGAGCTCGAGCTTTCGAGTCGAGCTCGAGCTTGGTATTTTCTAAACGAGTCGAGCTCGAGCCCACTAATCAAGCTCGATCTCAAGCTCGAGCTCATTAAGGATTAAACAAGCCATGCTTGATAAGGCAGATACTCGACTCGTTTACACCCCAAAACACAACTATAAAACTATAAAATGCTCAAATCTAACCACAATATATCACTATAACATATGCTCATAAAAATCATCATTATTGAAATCATTTTCAAGTACTAGTAAGTGCATTTTTTATTTATAATTGTGAATTCAAAGCACCAAGCTTTCCATTGATCTCCTACAACACATCAATTAAAACCAACAGCGCATCCACAATAAGCAGCACTTCCACTAAAATCAATGTAATGACTCTTTATTGAAATGATTAACATCTGCATATTTAAATGTTGTATATTTGCCTACAATATTTAACACAATGATGCACAAATGACTTAAAATGCCTAATAATTTTCTCCATCACACCTCTAGCTTTATAAATAATCCAAACTTTTCGGAAGAATATTCCAGCATTTATCCAAACTTTTCGGATCTTGATCGAACCATCTTTAAATCATGATCAAAGCTTCCTCAACTATTGTTCAATCTCAGTACCGAAATACAAACAAACTTTGAATAAGCTTTGAGGAATGTTCAATTATGTTCCAAACATGTTTTCATTAAGGTTAGAATAAGCTTTGAGTAATGTTCAAAACTAACAATCTTATATCCAATATCCTTCTAAATTTAAGGTTAAGACTAAAACGTATATTAAGTTAAGTGTTGCATAGATGAAGATGCTTAGGTGGATGAGTGGCTTTACACTTAGAGATAGAATGCAAAACAAGTATATACGTGAGAAGGTTGGAGTAGCTCCAGTAACAGATAAGACTAGAGAGAGTTGTCCTAGATGGTTTGGCCACTTAAAACATCGACCTTTGTTAGAGGTAGACTAAAAGACACGGTTAGAAAGTACTAAACAAATGGAGAAAAAATAGGACATAATGGAGAAAAAATATTAATGTAGTTGACCCCACAGTGGGATAAAGGCTTGTTGTTTGTACTACAAACATACAACATCCCTAACCTTCAATGACAATCGTTAGCTTGCCAGAGAAGAAAACTTGCAATGTAACTTGGCAAAACCATCACTCACGAACGAGAATAGTAGAAGAAGACGATATTAAGAAACTAAGGGGTTGATCAATTTATTGCACAAAAGATCGCTTATATAAACTAGAGCATTTCAGTGAATTACAAGTGTATATTGATTTGAGCAATACTTTCGAGCATATTTCTCAAAAAAAAAATGAAACAACGGGCACATTTAACTAATTTTGGGCATTATCTGGCATATAAAATCAAGTTTCATTACAATATATATATATATATATAGAGAGAGAGAGAGAGAGAGAGGAAGGTATGACTTATTTTATTTGCAAATATAGATGTGATTTAATATTTTGACATTTTTATTGTGATCTCCTATTTTATAAAAATTTTGGCAACACTTACATGCCCCCCCCCCCCCTCTCGAGGCATTGACAGCAAATCATCCCTCACCACCAAAAAAAGCTTTTTTTAGGCATGAATTATTTCTTACAAACATGCATGTGATTTTAACATTTTGCCTTTTTTTTATTGTGATCTCATTATTTATAAAATTTTTTAATGTAAATTTCAACAACACTTACATGTTCCCCCACAACCCCACAGAGAGGTATCAAAAGCAAGTCACCCCTCAACGCCAATAAAAGCATTTTATTTGTGGTGCACGAACCACCACGACTTGAAAATATTCATCCCACCATGTCAGCAAAGATTCTTAGAGGAAAGTGCATGCATTTTTTCATGAGACTACCCATGACTAGGTTACAACGAAGTCATGTGACATCAAAATACACATTCTCTCTCTCCCTCTCCCTTAATAACTTCTTTCTTTTTTTAAGCTCTCTTTTTAGTTCACTCAAATTTTTTAAGCTCTTTGTCCCTATTTATAGAGAGAGTAAAAGAGAGAGTGTGTGGGGCGTAGAGAGTGTGATAAAGAAAGAGATTGAAGTGGTTGATTTGAGGTGTAAGAAGTTGAGAAATCACGAGAAAGGGACAAGCAAAGATCCTGGGAGTTTGGTGTTGTCGAGGGGATTGCATGTTTGGAGAAGAGGTGACAAAGTGTGAGGGCTTGAGACAATGGCTGGACAGTGGCATATCTAGCGACGATGGAGAGGAAGCAGCATCGATGAGAGTTGCCAAAGGCTATAACCGAAGAGAGGAATAGAACATGTTGGTTGACAGATTGAGTGACAGAGTGTTGAGGTGCTAGTAGTTTGTTGGCATGAGGTAGTGGTGGTCAGGGAAGATCATGTGGAATGCTGGCAAGGTTGTCGACAAGTGAGATAGAAGCAGGAGTTGATGCTCGAACAGAGGAAGCAGGGTGTACGACCCAGATAAAAAGGGTGTGCGTGAAGGTCTGCAATCTAAAAATTCATGCCCTGGCCAAGATTTCTTGGAAGATATATTATATTGATGATAAAATACTACCCAAAGATTTCACTCTCTGCAAGGACTTTATAATTTAGTTCTAGATTTCTTATAGGTGCAAACCCTTATAGTTAATTATACCTCCCGGTAACAAGAAAGAACTTTTGATTTAGACAAGTCATAAGATAGACACTAATGCTTGGCATATAGTTACAGTAAATTTAATATTTGGATTTGAAATTTATCATCTTATACTTAAAGTGAATAATAGGGGAATAACGATGAACCCGATCAAGATTCTATGATTTTATCATCCTTTGTTATGGTTCCTAGCCTACTTAGAAAGAGGAGAAAAACAATAAAAATAGACCTAAGGATCATTGTCAACAATCATGGATTGTTTCGTCCAATGGAACCTTATAGGCCTAGGATAAATATTTGTCTAAGTGGATAAATTCAAGTCGACCTTAGCTAAAAAAGTATTTTGTGCCTTATCAAGTGCAACATATGATTCATTGCTAAAAGTTTTTAGCCCAAAGGGAACTTGTGGCCTCTGGCCATGGCTGCAATTTTATGATGCAAATTTGCAATGAAACCACCAGGTTGAAAGGCCCCGATCATATCCATTTACCTGTGGTGTCATTTGGCAACAGAATCATTGATCAAATGACATGTCACATCCTTAGTGCCAAGAGATCGATTGAGAATGAATTATTGTGATATGCTTGATAAAACATCTACCCTTTGTGAGCTGAGATTATTCTTAAACACATCATCCTTGAAAAATGTTTGCATAAAGTGGATAGACTTTGTTTTAAGTTTTGAATGATATATTTCGCATTTTAATTTGAATTTTGTAAATTTTGGGTTTTAATATATTTCTAGGAATTTGGTCCCGAAGTGATTTGTTTTAAATTTTAGATGCATTTTTTAAAAATAAGATCCCCTCTAGTTGAGATTTTCTATCAACATGGCCATCATCGAGTTTTATATAATTTATCTGATCACAAATGAGAATCGGGTTCAAGCATTTACCATGTGAGTGACGAACTCAAGAGTTTGCATTTTTACATGAATTTCCATTGTAAAAGACAATAATGCTTAATGCAAATGCAAAACCAAATATCTTCGTATAATCTATGGTTGTACATTCACATGTGAGAATATGTTTGATGTTGATCAACCTATGCAATACCTAATGCAAATGCATACTTCTTAATACACTTACACGATGCACTTGCACTTTAGTGATGTACCTGCGCATTTTAATTTGAGTTTTGTGAAATTTGGTTTTAAATGATGCATTTTGCATTAATTAGAATTTTGTGAAATTTGGGTTTTCATATTTTTATCGGAATTTGGGCCCAAAGTAATTCATTTTGAAATTTAAATGCAATAAAATAAGATCACATTTGGTTGAGATTTTCTATCAACGCGGGCATCATTGGTGTTTTAAATATTTTATTAGATCACAAATGAGAATGAGGTTCACCTATTTACCTTATTAGCTACCATGTGAGTGGCAAACCCAAGAGTTTGCATTTTTACATGAATTCCTATTGTAAAAGGAAACAAATACCTATGCAAATGCAAAACCAAATATCTTCACATAATCTCTAGCTGTACATTCACTTACGAGAATATGTTTTATGTTGATGCACCTATGCAAATACATACTTCTTAATACACTTACTTGATGCACTTGCACTTCAGTGATGCACCTACGCAATGCACTTGCATACATGCACTATCTTTAGTGTGCTTAGTCACACAATGCACTTGCACATCCATCGGTGCACTTGCACGTTCTTCTGTACACTTACACATTGCATTAGCACATTTTCAGTACATTTACACAAGTGCATTTAGGAGATAGGAGGCACGTGGACAAGATTTCTTTCGGTTATTTACCATGTCCTGCACATTTTATCAAAATCATCATGCAACCCGTGACATGGAACAGTGCACCGCTTTATTTCAGTTGGAAGAAATTGTCATGAGCAACATTGTTCATTCGCGGAGTCAACTGCCTACTCACAAGAAGTGTATGAGCCGCCTTTTTAGCAATTAAGGTGCACACCATTTTGAGTATTCGTATATATGTGATGTGCAATAGATTTGAATATTTCAATCAGTTTGAAGATTATTCACATGAATATAGTTATTTGAGATATTCAAGGGCCTAAGAAGCAATTGTTCACATGAATGCACTATCAATAGAGTGTGCTCAGGAGTCAGGACTTTGCACTTTTAAGTTCATTAATGCTCACATTCTCTCCATTTGAGTGAATTATGGATCTAGTCGCAAGCATTATCATTAAAATACTCGTAGTGCTTCATTTTGAAATTTTAAAAGATCGCCCTCCACCTTCTATCCGCTTGCATACATGTGTAGCAAATCCAACAACAGGAAAGGAAAATTCGAATCTTAGCACCTTTTTCATATTGCCTTTTTTTTTAATTGCCCTTTCTTTCTTATATGGTTTCATTTTAGTTTAGGGTAACCCATAATGTGCGCGGTAAAATGAACTAAAACTAACTTTCGCAAGGCAAATTTTGCACTGAGTAATTTTTTTCCATCATTAGAGCATCTCCATCCCGAAGAAATTATAATTTTCCACCAATACAATTGTAATCCTCTAGCCAAACAATGCTATGAGAAAAAATTTAGAAAAATGGCACTAATTTTATATTACTGAACTAAACTTTCAGCGCTAGATAACTTCAAGTTTGATCACAGGCAAACCTTAAAAAAATACTTTCAAGACGAACTTCCTCGTGAGTTTAAAAGCATAGCTAAGCACTCAACATCTATAAACTTTATCAAGAAAATGGCCAAAGGTGTATATTACATCTCAAGTGACAATGTCAAAATGTGTAGATCAATGTCTGTATCTATATACCTGGAGAAAATATGACGTAGAAAGTTCAATGCATTAACAAAACTCTATCTGGCGTTCTGAAATTCTGTAACCACAAGAAATTTCTCTAGCACAAAACCTCAAGAAAATCGTTCTAAAAAGGGTTACCTCGTTTTTCATAGCAAGATTTTTCTTGGCTTCAGCTAAGGATATTTCACACTCTTTCAAACGCCTTTCCATGTTCTCTTTTTCACAATCTCTAAGTCTCTGCTGCCTTTCCATCTCGGACGTGAGAAAATCTACCTGATTCTCAAGCTTTCTGCACAAGCTCTCATAATCAAATTCTTCCTTTAGCTTCACTGTGTTGATGACCTTCATCGCCTGGCAATAAGAAAGCATAAATAAATTGAGCACGAGATTTCAAAATCAAAATGATGCAGGACTACGATGTTTTGAGGAAAATTGCACGATTTCTTGAAGTAAACAATCTTAATTATAAAGTTAGCAATCCAAAACGTCAATAAAGCAAGAGAGGGGTGCCTACGTTTAGGCCAAACTACTAGCTAAGCACTTGGACAAGCAATAATTTAGAGAATCACAAACATGCGAAGTAGTAGGCGTTCAATCAACATCCCTAAATTAACAATAAGATAAGAAGCAAATAAAAGTACACTCAAGCCCTACGTTTACTAAGCTTTAGCATTTAAGCGGAACTCGATCCTTTGTGATTCTGTCATCACCTACAAGGTTAGTGAAATAACAAAGTGATGAGGACATCCATACTTGGAAAGTTTATCGTAGACGTGGCCGTCGATCTACGGCCACGATCGAGTCTTTATATCTCTAAGTTTATTATGTTGTTTTATTTCTTTTATTTCAGTTGACTGTTTTACCCTTACTTAAGGGAGTTATTTGTAAGCCCTAAGGGCAATGTCATCTTTTCTTTCTTGCGTCTTTATATGAAGCTTATATATAGCCCCTTTATTCCCTTTTGTTGGTGATGAATGATGAATCATAAAATTTATGCATATTGAGTTCTTTGTGAGCTTGTGATCGTTGGAGAGAAATCCCGAGGTGAGGGATAGCGGATCACCCACCAACCTAGGAAAAGTCCGGGTTCGTGGCCTTCTTCCTTCTCTTTCCCAATTCCCCATCTCCCCTCTCCTCTTCCCCTACCCGCCGGCTACTCCACCTTCCCTTCCCCTCCAAACCGCCTCTCCAAATCCCACCCACCACCTCACGGCCGCCCCATCCCCAAGCTCCCTATCCGCCGGCCACCTCCCCCCCTTCCTTTCCCCTTAATTTAATTGCCTAAATTAAGTTGGGGGCTGTTTAGAAAGAATTCTAAATTCAAATTCAAATTGAATTTGAATTAATACTTTCCTAATTGACTCAAATCTATTTTAGGAAAGTTTCCTAATTAGTCCCTATTTGAATTTTCAAATAAAGTGGATTGGAATAAATCTTTCCTAATCCCTAAATCTAATTTTAGAAACCCCCAAATCTCTCTCCCTACTCCCTCATAGCCGCCGGCCCCTTCCCTATGCCGCCCCTCTCTCTCTCCAATCCCCTCTCTCCCATTAAGTCCTAATTTCCTCTTCTAGTTCCCTCCAATCTCAAAATCTGAAAACAATTTCAGATTTTGAACTCTAAACCCTAACCCTAACCCTAACCCTACCCCTCCAAAATCCGAACCAACTTCCTCCATTACCTTCCCCTTGGCCGGCCCCTTCCCTAACCCCTTTCCCACTTGATTCTCCAAGGAAACCTTCAAACCATTGAAGGAAAACTTCAAAGGCAGCAAGGTATTGTCGGTTCCAACCTCTCTTTTCTTCACCAACATGAATGGAAGTCCCCGAATGGGACTACGGGCTGATCCTTGACGAACACGACAACATCGACATCCTCCGTTCGCCGTTCTTTGACGTTGGGTTCGACTTCGATAACACCGTCGAAGAATACTTCGAAAGGATCCATATCACGTTGGTGGATACGATCAACGATCAGAGAAAGAAAGGACGGTGGACCATCCTCGGCCGGCTCACAACTATTTCCTCTCCGGATACTTCCCCACTCAGAGAATATTTCACTCAAATACTACGGTTCCTCACTCATACCATTGGCCTTCAAGTGATGACTTTCCGACGACGATTCCTTCCCGGTTAAGGTGAACTTTCTTTCATCGTCAAGTCACTTCTTCTATCTACTAACCTTGTAGGTGGTGATAAAGTCGCAAAAGATCTACGCCGCTTGATTTGCTAAAAAAAGCTTAGTAAACGTAGGGTTACTTTGAGAGCTCCTAATATGTTTACTTATCTTAATGTTAATTAAGGGATTATGAATGAACATCTCTTATGTTAGCTTTAATTTGATTTTTCAATCTATTTGTTCGTTCAAGCACTTTTACTGTGGTTTGGCCTAAACGCAAGCACCCCCCCTTATTTTATTTTATCGTTCTATGTTGCTAGTAGTTTAATCAAGTACTTGCTCTTAAAATAATTTGTGCAAACTCTAAATTCTATTCTAAGCATACTAGTCCGGCATCACAAAGATAATTGAGTAAGGAAAAGAAGTTCAGCCTTATTGCGAACCGGGAGGGGTACGCCACTGGATCTTGACCACTTGTTCGAGAATAGCACCGGTGAGAATATTTAGGATGCGAACTATGCAATCTTTAACGGTACTCGGGGAGGTAGCCGGAACAGTGGGAGAGATTGGTCGGCCGGTGAGGATCCAATGCCCCTTTGACCTTTGTTCGTCGATCACATCAACCAAGGCAATGTGGATGCGGTCAATGTATTCTTCAACGATGTTGTTGAAGTCGAAACCCACGTCAAAGAAAGGTGATCGGAGGATGTCGATTTGATCTTGATCGTCATGCACCAATCCGTAATCCCATTCGGGAATCTCCATTGATGCAAGCAAAAATTTGGAGAAGAGCCCAAATTTTTACTTACAAATAAAAAGACTCTTATATATACCTTTAACCACATACAACGATAAGAAACTACTAAAAATTAAACCAAATACAACATTTTATAAAATAACACTTACAACTCTTTGACATCAAACACAAACATTTCCTAAAGTTGCATTTGCTTTAGAAGAAAGATACATATGGAGTGGTACTTGTGGAGAGAAGAAGGAGATAAGAAGCCCGAGACGAAAGAGGAGAAGCTCGCAAGCTTTCCTAGAGGGGAAGGAGAAGAGTTGGACAAAGCTCGCAAGCTTTTCCAAGACAAGAAACCCGCAGGTTTTGGCTTCCAAAAATTACTCATACTCATCATCTTTATTTCTTCCAAAACATGTTATATTTATAGGCAAACCATAAGGAAACCAAACAGCCATAGCACCTTCAACTAAACCAATTAGAATTAGGGAAATGAAAGGCCAAAGGTCACCAAACAGCAGCCCTAAAGTTTGGTACAGGAACCAGGGAAAAGGCCATGGGAAAACCATCCAGCAAAGAACCCAAAGAGGTAGCACAGAGAACAACACCACAGGCACGGGAAACCAGCCAAAACCCACGGGAAAAAGCCACCAGGTGAGGGACCCGAAGAGGCAACAAGGGGAGACCAGCCAGGGAACCACGGGAAGAGCAAAAGCCACCACAAACAGAGAGGGCAAGAGGGGAAACCGAGAGAAATGCAAGAAGAAAAGAAAAAGCTAACTTCCACCATAATGAGCTACACAAAACTTCAATCAATGAGCATACCTTTTTAGAATTAATGAGCTAAACTTCAGCTCAACATTAATGAGCTACCAGATCTTCAATATTAGCTCAAAACCGGTAACCAAAGCCCAACCCGAGAGACAGCAGCCACCCAAGGGACCCAACCAAGCTAGCAGCCAAGGCTCAAAGCTTAAAGAAATTTTTGTTTTGTGGAGACCCCCCCTTGCATGCATCATCCATTCATGGAAATTGAAGAGGGGAAGAGTAGTTGGAAACGCTTCTCTGCTGTCCTTGATGATTCTTCTCAATAGAATGACGTTTTCCCTTGAAAATCAAGAGGAGAAAGGAGGGTGGAGGTGGCCGGCCAAGGTAAGGGTGGGGAGGAGTAGTTGGTTCAGATTTTGTGGAGCTAGGGATAGGGTTAGGAAAGGGAAAATTCTGAAATCTAAAATTAATTTCAGATTTGAATTAGGAGGGAAATTGGGGAAGGAGAAATTTGGATTTAATTCCTATTCATTCCTAAGGAGAATAGGAATTAATGGGAGGGGTGGGGAATTGGAGAGAGAAAGAGGTGGGTGGATAAGGAGAGGGGGCCGGCGGCATTAAAGGGGTGGGAGGGGGATTTGGGTGATTGATTTTGGGTTTCTAATTTAGGATATAGGAAATAGGAAAGGTTTTGATTTAATCCTATTTGAATATAAATTCAAATTGGATTCAATTAGACAACTTTCCTAAAATAAGTTGATTAAATTAGGAAAGCCTTGAATTCAAATTCAATTTGAATTTGAATTCCAAATTCTTTCTAAATAGACACCAACCTAATTAGGAAACCCAATTAAGAGGGAGGGGAGAGGGATGAGGCTGGCGGCTTGCATGGGGGTGAGGATGGTGCTTAGGTGGCCGGCGGGTAGTGGGGTTGGGGGGGGTGGCCGTGGGATGGTGGAGGGGTTTAGGGGCTCAGTTTGGAGGGGGGAGGCCGAAGGCTACTAGGGAAGGAAGGGGGAGGCTTGGACCGGCGGGTGGGGAAGAAAAGAGGGAGAAGGGAGAAGGAACCAAGAGCTCCCGGAGGCCGTTGTTGGGTACTACGATTTAGCCTCTCCTAGGCTCCTCCATAATACTCTCAAGCTCTCAAACACAAGAGAACATCAATGCAGGAAAATTTCTTTTTATCATTCATTAACCTTCAAAGATACATCAAAGGGCTTTAAATAGCCTCACACAAAAGGACTCAAAACTAAAAGACAACAATGCCCTCCGGGCTCACAAACAACCACCCTTACGTAAGGGGTAAAACAGGAAAAAATAACAAAGTATTAATGAAAGAAAAACAACGACATAACATGACTCAAAAATACAACAACTCGATCGTGGCCGTAGATCGACGGATACGTCTCCGATAAACTTTCCATGTAGTGATGTCCTCATCACAAAAATTCTTCAAATTTACACACCACATTACCATAGTAACCGTACAAGTGCAAGAGATTAAAGCTACAAGATCTAGAGGGGGAATTCTGGGATAAACGATCATAAAAAGCATCTATATACATTCACTCAATTTTTTAGTATGTTCCCAGGAAATTGAAAAGAGCACAACAAATAAAAAAAGTAGCAGTGAAAAGGACCAATGATACAAGAGCAAAACAGTAGGATATGAAATCGTTAGACATGTAATAGAAAATACAGAATATTTATGTGCAGGACAGTTAGATTAAAATTTCTAATGCTGGGCAATAGGAGCAATAATATTATCACTGATAAAGTCCATGGAGTAAAATCCTTTAAGAAACTAAATTTTATGTAGCAATTAAGCAGTTGAATAAGTATTAAGAGTATGAGGAGTATTTGTTGATCCACAATAAGGGTAGTAAACAAAACTGACCCTCTGTCCGAACATTATTGTGCTTGCTGTTTCAGAATAGTGTCGACTAGATGGCCCAACTGTTATGACAAGAGACGTCCTTGCATTTCCTGCATAACCACGAAAGTAGGAAAATATACGATAATCACATAGAACAAATTATCATATAAGTTGGTGTCGAATAAAATCATAATTATGGAAATTATTTGAAGAGAAAAGTTCATAAAAGAAAAAAAGCACAATATGGAAAGGTCCACTCAATAATCTAAAGATGTGATCCATTATTCAGAATAGTGAGGAGAAAAAATCAAATTCAAAAATCACCAGATGAATTAACCCGCTAGTAAACTAATGAAAATCACTTGAGCTATCTGCCTTCAGGTAGCAATATGTAGGAGACATGCAGCAGTTTATAATAAGACTTTAAACAAAATAGAAAATGTAACAAAACAAGAGAGAAAACCTCCAAATGAATCACGGAGGAGCCTTGTAAGCTTGGAGTCTCTTGTTGGTATATGCGGACTGTTTTCAGCTAACGCATTTATACATTTTCCAAGGGAGGTAAGTGAAAGATTAATAAACTTTGCCTCTTCCAGCATGTGACCCTCGCTACCTTCAAAGTGCAAAATAAGTTACAATAAAATAATAAGAAAAAGATTTGACGAACAAAAATTGCTATCCTAGTATCCGCAATAGAAAAGTAAAATTCACAAGCAACAAATAAAACCAGCCTAACAAATAACAGATACATTCTAAATGTCTTACCACTAAAAGCTGAAAAAATGAAAAGTGTCTGCCACCTAGTACAAAAGCAGCAATTACAAACCAATCACATCATACTTCTTATCAACAACACTCTGTTATTGCCTATACTTCTCTTCCAAAAGCAGATCTTTTTCGGGTTCAGCATGGTATCAATAAAATCTACCCATAGAATCACGTGCAATTGTGCACACTGCTTCCGCAGCACTACGCAAAACTTACTAATGTCATTTTACTAGGAATTAAATCATTGAATCCGCGAAAAGAAACTTTCTTGGCTTCTTTATGCATGAAAACATGCATGTGCGGGAGACTGGGGGCTTTTACAACACAAAGCACTCATTCAACAAGACTTCCACACAATTGGATGCAAATCTGAAGGGCTCCCATCTTGCAGCTTTTCCTTCCGCAGCTTCCATTTACTGGGACACTAACTGCTTCGGTCTTCCACCTAAGGTCTTCCATCTGAAGGACACTACAGCTTTATCCGGGTCTTCCCTTAAGTGGTGTTCCTTTCCTTCGATAGGTTTTAATTCCTTCTCTCCACTGTAGCTCAAGTGGTCCGCTATGTTTTCTTTTGTAGCACTAAAGCTGTAATCGATTTTTAATTCCTTTATGGCACTCCACAGTATCTGAAAAGACGGGACAAGCTGGAATTGCCAGAACGTAGTTTTCAATGTTGAAATTTTACTATTTTTTATTAAAATTAAGATTTGAAACTTGTTGCACTTGCAAGAATTCAATTTTAGTTATTTGAAAGCATGCAATATTAGGCTAGATTTGGATGATTATGAAAAATTACTTATTTTGAATCTTTCTTCAGTAGTAATTAAGGCCCCAAAAGTATGTAAAAAATCACTCAAAAATCTATCGTATAATAAAATTAATAGAAATCATCTCAATTATTGTGTGTTACTGGAGGTAGATTCTTTGAGCATTTTTGTCAGTTTTGACAACTTCTGAGCAATGAGTATTTGTATTTATGTGAGGTCTGTAACTTCCAATTCAAATATTGGCATATGCATGCGTGATTGAGATTTTTGAAAGTTTGATGCATGTCAATTTCCATTTTTTGAAGTGAGAATTTTGTTTGCTGCTGAATTTTCGTTTGTTCTCAGATTTCTTATAGAATTTCAAATTTGGGTAGCTTTGCTTTGTTATTTGGCATTAGTAAAGTGTGTTTTTTTTACAACAAAATGTGGCTAACATTTGTTTAAATTAAATTAGGAAACTATGCACTATGGT